>OX638368.1:9205402-9805402 GCA_951812925.1 Calliopum simillimum
TGGCAACCCTAAATTTTTGTTTCGTTGTTTTTGGACCCAATATGTTAATTTATAGAGAGGAAAATGTTGTTTTAAGAAATTTTTTGAAAGAAAATCTTGATTTTATTAAAAAACCCAGGTGGCAGCCCTAAAAATTTACTATGAGTTTTTGGGTCGATCCTATAACTTTTCAATAAAGAAAGTTGACAAAGAAAGGCAATTTTGCGAAAAAACGTCTGGCAACCCTAATATGGCAACCCTAAATTTTTGTTTCGTTGTTTTTGGACCCAATATGTTAATTTATAAAAAGAAAATGGTGTTTTAAGGAATTTTTTGGAAGAAAATTTTGATTTTATTAAAAAAACCAGGTGGCAACCCCAAAAATGTGCTTGATTTTTAAAAAGTTTATCTAAGCGTTTTAAGACTAAAATTAAATTTTTTTTCTAAATACATATATGGCTTAAGCAAAATTTACAAAAAAAAAATCAGGTGGCAACCCTAAAAGTTTTTGTATTGTTTTAAAAAAATTTATCTGAGCGTGTCCTAAAGTAAAAATTTGAATTAAGCCACAAAAAATATGATTTTAGCAAAATTCCAGAAAATAACCAGGTGGCAACCCGAAAAATATGTGTTGGATTTTTTAAGACCTAAATTTATTTTTTTCAATTAAATTTAAAAAAGTTCCATTTAACCAAAATAAAAATAAATAACAGTTGGCAGTCCTGAAAACCATTAAAAATGTAAATTTATACATATATGTATCAATAACAATAGTAACTCATGAGATTGCTACTTTTGTATCAAGTATCAAAAATTTTTTTAGTTACTTGTTACTTTTGTATCAAGTAACAAAATTTTTTTTTGATACTGATACAAAAGTAACAAGTAACAAAATTTTTTTTTGATACTGATACAAAAGTAACAAGTAACTAAAAAAATTTTTGATACTTGATACAAAAGTAACAAAGTATCAGTAACAAAAAGTTACAATTTTGCCCATCTCTGGTTCCCCAATTATTCAGTCCGCAAGAGAATCTAAGAATAGTAAAAGAAGTGAAAGGACGGTGGTTAAGTTTGGTGGAAGGGGGACTGAAGTTGAAACAGAACTAGTAAGGTTGTATAGTTCTTTCAATGATAATTTTTAGTGTTTGAGTGAAATTTAGTTGGATTATCTCAAAAAACTCTTACAGTATAGCATTTCGAAACTTTTTCTTATATGGGAGGTGTGACGCCCTCTTTTCCGATTTCACTCAGATTTTTCTCAGAGCTTGCATTTATAGTTCTTAGTGTCTAAAAAAAATTTAGTTCGATTATCTCAAAAAAGAATTTCAGTATAGCGTTTTGAAGCTTTTGCTTATATAGGAGGTGCCACATTCATTAAAATTTGTTCAATTTTGAACAACAATTGACAACAACTTCCGTCTAGCCAACTTTAATTGAGCTGTGCTTAAAGTCATTAACCGTTTGAAATGTTGGATGATTATTGCCTTGTTATTCATTTCATTTTGTCCAAAATTAGTACGATTATTAAGGCCTAAACCGATAATAAGTATACGTATATGGTAGACAGGTTGTGGGTGTTGCCACAAATAAAATGTTTCGATTATCATGACTTTTTATTCTCTAAATAAATATTCTCTAAATTCTATTGCTGCAGGCTAGCAATTTAAATCTGACCAAAATATGAGCGCCCACACTTTGGATATTTTTCTTTTTGGATTTTTCGTTGTTTTAGTATTTGCACTTATATTTATTAGTTTTATAATTTATTTTATTTCTTTTTTTTTTTTTTTTTTTGTAAAGCAAATAATGTTTTTGTAAGTAGTGTTATTAACTTTGAAAAATTAACACTCTTCATTGTTCATATTTCATTTTGTTTATTTTTAACAATTAATTTTATTTTTAATTACGTTGCTTCAAGTATGAAATATGACACTTAAATGCTTTATGACGATTTTGTGGGTAGGCGTATTATTGTACGGACTGAGTATTTGGTACAAATTATTGACCAAGGTTAGTTATGATATAATTTTGTTTTAATTTTTATTTTTAAATCTCTTGTCAGTGCTTTGGTTGGAGTTCGCAAAATCTTTATGACTCTGTAGCGCCGTACCGTAATGACAAGTCATCTACTTAAGTATTTGTGTAATTTGAACATAATTTCAACGATGAGTTTTGAGGATGTCTTCAACATTTTTTTCAGCTAAAAAAAATCAAAAAAATTTCATTTACATTTTCCATAGTTGAAACACCAAAATTCTATGCAACACAAGATCTTCAAGATCATAGAGAAGTCAATCAACAAATGTAGTGAAAATAAATATTTTGTTTATAAAAAAACGATTTATATATTTTATTTAAAAGAAAGTTATATTCAAGCCTAGACGCATTACTCCTGCATTATTGCAATATTCCAGCTAAAAAGCCCTTAGTCCCAAGTCAATAAATTGATCTTGCTCATGAAAATTTAGTTTTGGGCTTGATATTGACTTTGATACTGAGTCTTAGTTTCGGCGTTAAACATGATTTTGGTCTTGGCCTTGAACTAAGTAAAAAAAGTTACTAAAGTGAGTTGCGAATACATTAATTCTGATTCCCGTTTATTGAAAATAAATGGTTTTTTAAAGTACCCAATTCCGTATTGTCAAATAATTTTATGATTGAAAGATGCATCCTATCCCTGGTATCTATTTATTACCAAGACATTAAAGCTATCACAGTCTTGACAAAGATCTTGACCATTTAATTGACATTGGACCAAGACTGTTTTCGCTCATTACTTAGTGAAAGTATGTAAGGAAAACTAGGAAAAATTGTTTGAGACACATTTATATTAATTAGAAAAGCCCATTGGACAAAGTTCGACCATAAATGTATTAAATAATATTGATAATTTTTGGACATTTAGTACATTATTTGCTATTTGGTACAAAACATAAAAGCTCATTTATAATCCCTAGTAGAATGACAAATGTGAAACCTAAACAAAACAAAAAACACGAAAAGTGCTATGCTTTTTGTTCTTCTCTTTTAGCTCTGTGTGACCGCGTATTTGGTTGTTGTTAGGGGAACTAAGGCTATGGTGGTATACCTTATGTTTAGGTGGAATTCAAAAGAGAACCGTTAGATCAATTTCAGCCAAATTTTTTCATGCTGATCATTGAAGTATTAGCTACAGAATATTTTTCAATAAAATGTGTGGAATTTCATTAAAAAAAGTTATTGAGCAAAATTGCTGCTCCAAAAAGTTGGCAGGTAATGTGGTATATATGGCGACGCAATGTGGTATATATACTGATCAGTACTTGCAAAGTGAGCGGGTAATGTGGTACATATGAGTAGGGTAATGTGGTATACTTAAGCATACAACCAAATATAAAGCTTGAAAGGTATGAAATAAGTTCATAATAAACTTTACATTTTTTCTCAAAGTCATAGCTCTTATTAAAAAATAAACAGCCATCGAATAATGTTAAGAATATGAAGAAATGTTCATATACCACATTAGCAAAGCCCGACTATAACACACTGGCCAATTTTTAGAAATTACAAAATTTTAAAAATTAAATTAGAAATTTGGTGAATTTACATAGTTAAACACTTAATTTGGAATATTTTTCACTTACCTTAATTGAATATAAATCGAACTTCACCAAAAATAAACTTTTTCTTTACAAAATTTTTTTGCAAAAAATTCCCAAAATTACATCGACCACACGCGATTTACGTTTCGTTCAACTGACATCGGAAAAATTTTGTTTGGTCCATGACAGCAACACATCTCTGGTTTTTCATGTTTTCTTACATCCTATCATTGACGTTGGCAAGTTCTTTCCCTAATCGGAGATATGCGACCATACCACATTAAAAAACTATACCACAATAGCATCAGTTCCCCTAACAATGAAAAACTTGCATTTAATTTTGGCGGGCTTAAAGGCAACATTTTAAAATAAATTTAACTTTGTGCAAATCTACACTCAAATACCTATCTAATGATGTATAATTCAAAGTCA
Organism: Calliopum simillimum; assembly: GCA_951812925.1. Lineage (NCBI taxonomy): Eukaryota > Metazoa > Arthropoda > Insecta > Diptera > Lauxaniidae > Calliopum > Calliopum simillimum. The sequence goes on from OX638368.1 coordinate 9,209,398, forward strand.
TACTTCATTTCTAAAATAGTAAAAAAAGGAGAACAAATTTTTGTCTTACATATTAACATATACATTTTGAACCCGTGCTTGGAACTTAAAGTCCACAAATAACCATAAAAATAAAAGACATGACCACAATTTTAAAAAATCTATTTACTTCACCAATCGATAGAAAGAGGTTAAAGAAAAATTTTGAAAATTATCAAGTGTGCCTCCGACAACACTTATGTAGTTTTGACCCATTTTTGAACATTATCAGTGTTGTACGGACTTAAAAAAAAAAAAAAAACTAGTAAGTTTGTAACCTTTGGATTGGCCAAACATTAAATACCCTACACTGCAGTATTTTAAAAATTTTGTTTATATGGGAGGTGCCACGCCCTCTTGTCCGATTTCACCCAGTATTTGTTGAGAGCTTGCTTCTTAGTGTATGGCTAAAATTTAGTTTTGCTTATACGGGAGGTGCCACGTCCTCTTGGTTGAATTCGCCTAATTTTTTCAGAGCATGCGCTTACAATTTGTAATATTTATGTGTATTTTGGTTGCATTGTCGTGAAAAATACTCCTAAAGTTGCATTTTGAATAAATTTTTTGTACAGGCGGTGGGCGTGTTCGTTGACCGATTTCGCTTATTTTCAATCCCACAAATTAACTTTAATAACAAAGGCAGTGTTTAAAATATCATTGAATTATATTGCTTAGTTCTCTCAAAAACTGTATTTCCACGTACTCCCAGTCCGCAAGACAGACGAACATGGCTATATCGACGCAGAAGGTGTCGCTGATTAAGAATACGTATATTTTTCTATATCCGCTACGTCTCCTTCTCTGCGTTACAAACGGAAAGGCAAAGTGAACATACCCCAGATGTAGGGTATAAAAATTATTGCCCAAGTCGATAGGGAGAAGTTGAATAAAAATATTGGAAACTTTCAAGGGTGTCATTTTAAGAGTTTTAGGCCCAATTTTTAAAAAGTTTATTATACCTATCGGTGAATGTTGGAACGAAAAAATGTTGGAACTTTTCTTAGGTGTTTTGGTTCCATTTTTTAAAAAAAATGTATTGCACCATTCGACACGGAAAGGCCAAAAAAAAATTTGAGAAACTGTCAGAGATGAATTCTTGTTTTCATTGTAAGCTCTCCAACAACAACACCAACACTATCCACAACACATTATAGTACGTACGTACGCGCAGCTACAATGAAATTCTTTTCAAAATAAAAAAAAAACCAATCTACCATGAGAATTCATTATTGATCCGCAGACTGATCAATTGAGATCACTTGACCAAATTCGTTGGCAGATTTTGCCATATTTTGATAGTTGCATGTATGATGTTGCTGTTGCTGTTATTGTTGTTGTTGTTGTTACTTTTTTGTTGCTAATATGTACAAGGTGCGGTGAACAAGTTGAGATTGTTGTGCGATGAATTCAACAGTAACAACAACAACAACACCAAGAGTAGCTTGACCATAAACTAGGAAGGGAATTTTTGCCGGTGTGATCGATTCGTACACATTTTGTGATCGATCGCTGTTTATCATGTCTAGATGTACAGTGTACACGTAAAATCGTTTGACTTGGATCACATGATTAAATCGGTCAATATGTAGAAGATGACGGCGACTGCGACGACGACGCAGAAGAAGAATGTAGTTGGTACAAATACCGTTATATTGTGTAACTGTATTTGCGCATACGACGCGTTGATGGTTAATGTTATTTTACTGACTTTTTGTTGGCTGACCATTTTGGGAAGGTCGTTGCGGATGAGGAAAAGGATTGGAATTTTAATAGTGGTTCTGTTTGGCCTACACTTCAATTCATATGGTAGATGGTAGACTCGCTGTGTTGTCTGTCATCTGTGTTGGTGAAAATTTTTGAAAGAGCGCTGTGATTTTTAGAAAGCTTATAATGTGGAAAAGTGGCAAATCTTGGATTTCTAATGAACTACAAAATAATAAAGTGAGAGAAGATATGAAAAAATTTTTTATTTAATTTCGTGTTTTCTACGCGTTTCAAGATTTTTTACAACATTTTAGTGTAAAAAAAATTTTTCACCTAAGAGTCCTTCCTTGGAGTTCAGAACCAAAAATTTTTTTCTAAATTTTTTTTGTTTTTTCATGACTTTTTCTGACATTTTAGTGGAAAAAATTTGTTTACCTAAGAGTCCCTCCTTGGATGTCGGAAGCAAAAATTTTAAAAAATTTTGTTTGCCTTTTTTTTCGAGTTTTCTACGCGTTTCATGACTTTTACCATTTTAGTGGAAAAATTTTTTTTCACCTAAGGGTCCTTTGGATGTAGGAACTAAAAATTTTTGTTTGTCTATTTTCGTGTTCCTTGGATGTCGGAACCAAAAATTTAAAAAAAATTTGTGTTTTGCCTTTTTTCGTGTTTTCTACGCGTTTCATGACTTTTTATGACATTTTAGTGGAAAAAAATTGTTTAACCTAAGGGCCCTTCCTTGGATGTCGAAAGCAAAAATTTTAAAAAAAATTTATTTTGCGTTTTTTTCGTGTTTTTATGCGTTTCAAGACTTTTTACAACATTTTAGTATAAATAAATTTTTTTCACCTAAGAGTCCTTCCTTGGATGTCGTGTTTTTCGTGTTTCCAAAAAAATTAATTTATCATATCTCTGAAAATATTTAGCGGACATGGATAAGTTCAAAAAATTGTCATGTTTCTGAAACTATTTAACTCACATAAATAAGACTTGGAACGTATGTATCGGGACAATTTACATTCATTGGTTTAATTTAATTGGAGATGCCCCGCCCTTTGCACAAGAGAAGTTGTAGGAACACAAACTGGGAAATGCTAGTTCTAAATAGAATAAGGATAGCAAATCTGAATTTATGTGGATGCTCCTTCAAAATGACTGAATTATTGTAAATGCGGTTCGGTTGCTTTGAAGCAAAGTTGTTTTTTGGTTTCTTTTCAGTTTTCTGTAAGAACATTTGTGAAGTTTCATACTTGATTTGTCAATTAAAAAGCTGTTCATCAAAATCAAGGGGAGAGATGATTCGGAAAAGCATCACACTTTGTATTTTCTTTTACTACATGTAATTGTCACATAGAGGGACTTTTAGACTGCCCTTAGGTTAACGAATCAATTATTCTAGTATGTGTTCCATTTATTATCGGTATCAAAGAAAATATAGACAGTTCTTCTTGATTTTCAGCATTCTTCTAGAGGTTTCGGAACGGACATTTGGAGTGTTTCACTTATAATTTTCGTCTATTTCTCGAAAAATGTGATTGATTTTGTCTGAATAATGTACGGAACTGAGTGTGGCAGTATTTTTAGTAGGGTTGTAGATAGGATTTTTTCGGGGATAAGGTTAATACACGTATATTATGGATTTTTTTTTTTTAACTGTCGAATTTTATTTAAATTTTTTTTAGTTGTCATCTTACGTGTTTCTTTGCTAATCGTGCAGCTAATGGCCTATAATGTTCTTATGCAAAACATGTTGTTGTGTGGCATTTTGTCTAAACACACAGCCCCTGTTTTCAACATTCAACATGTCTTTCATGCAGATACATACAGTCGCTAGACATCAAAGTATTAACTAAAGATTTATTAATAAAATTACAACAACAGTGAACACAATTTTTGTATTAAAATTTCATAAATACAATTAAAATGTTAAGGAAAAAATGCCGCAGGTAAAATTAACAACAACCAAATTAATCGCGCATTCAAATGCACGCACCGTAGTGTACGGTAGGTACGTACAGTGACGCAAAAACATTAAACGGCTACTCAAAAGACCGCGCCTTCAGCACGTAAACTTGTAATTTGCTGATTTGAGTGAAATGACAGCATTTTAAGCTCTTACAAAATGGAATAGCATTGGATCAGAGTGGGATAGTTGTAGTAGCGCAATGACAGTTTCAACAGCAGCAACAACAACTCAACAAGAACAACCATTGATTTTGTGTATTTAGTCGCAATTAAGTGTTAACGTGTCGGCACACAATTTAATTAAAAGGTACAACAACAACAAAAAAGTAAGCAAAAATTGATATTGACTTGCCGCCTTTGAGTGACAAGTGGAACTGACTAACTAAATTGACTGACTAACAGACTGAATGACTGAGACTGATCGGTTGACTATCAAACAAAATGACAATTTAATGACAGTTGACGAAATATGAAAAATATTAGGTAGTTGAACAAAACACATTGTCAAATTGAGAGTTCAAAAATGTTTATATTGTTGTTCTCTTCATTTATATTAAATACAAAGGATTCTGAACATAGTATTTACAAGATCTCAATATCCTCTTTGAAAAATCACTGTTCGTTAATTTTGAAAATGTTTGAGAAAACTGTGCCAAATTTGTTGCTTAAGTATGTTGATGGTAAAATTAAGAAAACGATATATTTCGCATGAGATAAAGCTAAGCTGTTAAATATATATATATCAATATTCATTAGTTATAGTTTTAAAATTTGCTTTTTTAGCTTAAGCTCTTGTTTCACTGATAAAACATGTTTCGATAACTCTGTTTCAGATCAATAAAATTTTAATGGGTGTTTCATAGCTCAAGCAAGATTTCAACTTACCGCCATTTAAGCGGTAAAGTATTTCCAACCGAAAAAAGAAAATAGTGTGACAGCTAACTGTTATGGGTTATTAAAAATGTGTCACTATAAAGAGAAAGAATAACGTGTTTTCATTGTTGAAAGTGGAAACAAAAATGTATTTTCTATTTAATTCAAAACTTGCGTGATTTATTTAAATGAAGATTCATCTCGACATTTAACAATTCTGCGCATTGGCAAATACTGTGGCAATCACTACTGTAGAGTGGTTTTAGTAAGCCTATATTTTTATCCCACAAAAATGTGAACATACTCGTATGTACATTAGATAGCATCGATCCCCATACAAAATAAAAAAAAAGTTCGCTTTAAACCACCCATTTTAAAAGCTTATCGGTTTGGATTTTTTAGGAAAAAAAAAAAAATTTTCCATTTTTTGTTTGAAAAACTTTATAACTTATCACCTTACTTCCCTCATGCTATTAAAGCTATTGCTAGACAAATGGAAAATGGGAACAACAGTGACTTAAGGCGCTGTTAAAAGTAGTTGTGACTTTAAAGTCGCTGTGACTAAGACAACTGTGACCAAAAAGTTGCTGTTAAGCTCATCTCTAGTAGGAACTAAGATCTAGTGTGTAAGCACTTGATTTCAGTGACCTCTAGAGCAAAAAATAAGTATTGTCGGGACTTAAATATTAGTATATCATACTTTATGATCGGACTGTAAGTGCCGCAAATATGATCAAAACTTTAATGCGCAACCCCTACGATAAGAAAAATGCTACGGACCTACGTTCAGCAAAAAGAGTTCAAAGTATTTTTGAAATTAGTTCTAATGGAATAGTCTAAGTACTCCCTTAGCAAAAGCTTAAAGATATTTTGCGAGATTTAATTTTCTGACATTAAGGTGATCTGGACTGGGTTCGGGTGAGTAGGTACTTGAACTGGGTACTTGATGTCAATGACTTCTAAAGCAAAATAAAAGGTTTCCTCGAGACAGAAATATTGATATATTACGAGGGCCTAACAAAAGTTCGCTTAGTAGAATTGAAAAAACTGGATAATTTTTTTTTTAAATTTATATCTTTATTCTTCATCTGTTAGTATTTTTTTAACGTAATAGCCATTTATTTTGATACATTTTTGAAATCGATAAATCCATCTTGAGAAATAGTCTTCAAAATCAGCTTTTTGCAGTTCATTAACCGCATTTATTATCTCCTCATTGCTGTTGAAGACTCTCCCTCTTAAATTTTTTTTTATTTTTGGAAACAACCAGAAGTCACAAAGCGCTAGATCGGGGGAATAAGGTACTGGACGAATTTCTTCGATGCCTGAAAGCGCAATAAAATCGGTCGTTCTTTCTGCAGTGTGCGCTGGTGCATTATCGTGATGTAGAAAGTAGCGACGTAGCTCCTTTTTTTGGCGTTTTCTCAATAAATTTGGGAAAACTTTTGGTAAGCAGGTTTCAGTACATCACTTAGTAGTAACTGGCTGACCTTTTTCCAAAGGAATAGCAGCTACAAATTTCTCCCTGGTGAAGTAAACAATGATGTCCTGGGTCAATCTTGGATCTTCGTCAATTTTAGACTTCACCAGCGCTACACTTGCATAATCAGTCGAAGATTTTGGGTGGTCTTCTCGAGGTTCGTCCTCGACAGAAAAATTACATGTCTGGAATCTTCGGAACCACTTTGAAATAGTCACGAGCGATGGCGCATTAACTTCAAATGCTATTTGGCATTCACTAAATATTTCCACAGGCTTAAGCTTACGTCAAAATCTAAAAAGAATAGCAAACTGAATCTCTTTCTGCGTTGGTAATGGAATATCTGTTGACATTGTTTCACGAATTTTACGTTTTCTTCTCTCCATTTTGACCGATCTTTCTGTAAATTGAAATGTAATATCGTAAGACTATTACAAATAGTATGTAGTTTTTAGATTTACTTAAAATTTATAACATTTCACCTATTAAGCGAACTTTTGTTAGGCCCTCCGTATACTTTAAGATCGGACTGTAAATCCCAAAGATATGACGAAAAATATTAATGCGCAACCCCTAGCATATTCTCCAGATTTAGCTCTCTGCGACTTTTCCTGTTTCCGAACTTGAAGATATGAGTTGTTGGTAAGAGACTTGGGCTAAATTAAAAGGTCATTACTGAAACAAACGACTTGTAAAAATCTATTATTTGAAAGGAATACCAAAACTTAAAAAAAGGTATGTATGTATTCTCCTTTAACTCCTAGGAAGAGCATAGGGCCAAAAAAGGTGAACAACACTTTTTTTCCGAAAAAAATATACCTTATTGCAAAAGTTTTAAATTTATCAAAGAGCCGTCGTAAAATATGAACTTTATTTAAAGTAAAATTACAATAAAACATATTAAAAAAATAAAAATAACTGTGTGTATCGTGGAATTTAAGTAATTTTTGCTATATAGGTTTTTGTTTTGAACTCGATCAAATTGACTTCAAAGTCATCAAATGATGTTGCGGTTGCAATAGGTTGATGACTGCTACATTAAGCAATTGATAGTAGAACATTGCGTGCTTTGTTATGCTACAATTCAGAAAACACCTACACTTCCTCAAATATACCTCAGTAGTGGATTTAGGATATAGTAGCAATGATACTTCTTGTCAGATTGACTTCATTCATTTTTTATAAAATAAACTAAGGTCAAAAGAATTCTTCTACCTTAAATTTTCTGGTATTTTCCTACAAGTCGCTCGTGTACTTAACACCTTGATGGTAAAAGATTCCTCACGTAATCAAAACATTTTCCGCATATGAAAATAAGTTGTACTTAAACACGATAACAATTGAATGCCTTTTCTCTGGAATTGGCTTTTGTCTGAAGTTATCTTTGTCTAATTGGTTTCCTTCCTTTCTTCCTTCCTTTATTCGCATGTTTGTACATGTTTACCTGTTACGCTAAACCAAAATGCGATTTAATCAATTTCAACAATTTCCTGACATTCTAATGGAAATTTCTTAATTTCAACTTCAACGCTGTAAGACACGTGACTGTAGTAAAAATTTGTTTAAAATGCATCAAATGTTGCTTGCATGCAAATTTAGCGCCCTTTTTTGAAAGAAAAAAGGAACTTCAACGTTAAGAACTTTCTTTGCAATATACCTATGTGTATATGTGTATGAAAGTAAGGATAAGAACAGTGTTAAGGTGCTACAGAAAAATCTAAAAAGTTTTGAATTGTGCATCCTAATCATTTCCATATTAAAATTTTAGAAACGATACCGAATGCTATCTCTATCTTGATGGAGACGAACAAGTTTAAGAGGAAAGCAGTGTTGCGTAAACACAAAATAATCAAAAGGAAACATTTTTTTGGTCTCCACTGTGCTAAAAAAAGCCTAAGTAATTTTTTGAAACGTTGCACATATAGCAGCAAACGGTATGAAACTTAATACATGGTCATATATTTTTTTGAGGGAGATCAGACAAGGGGTTATTATACCCCCATTCAAGAAGATTCTGCTGTTTTTCTGCTCCTACATTAGATATCGCAATGATCTTGATATGTGGTTGTACATTTTGTTAGCATACAAAAAGTTAAAGGTGTTAGATAGGGGGTTATTGTGCCCTCGTACAAAATAAAAACTCTTAAAACGCGGTTTTCTATGAATATATCCATGAAAAACAATGAGTAGCGACGGAGCTTGATAAGAAGTCAATTTTCATGGAGTTTTGACGAAACTATGTTAGCACTTTTCTGGAGAAGCTGGAGAAGCATCTGTCGAGTTTCGTTTTCTAAGGTGTTTTGATAAAGCTTTGCTTCAAATGCTTTGGCTTACTCATCTTGACTAGCTAATTTCAGAAGATGCCGCACTTTTTAGTTCAATCACACGACAATGCCTCCACCACAGCATATAAAATGTTTCATTATTTTCAAGCCACCTAGAAATTTTTATTCAGAAATGATACTGCACACTGCTCCTGAAGTAACATTAAGTTCATCTAAAATGGCAACGTATACTGAGTGTCTCCGAGTGTTTGTAATGTTATTCTGATGAAATATCACTTTGAATCAAAATCGTTGCTGATTTCTTTTTGAAAATATCTCGATTTTTCCATTTGGAGCATTTTCCCATACAAAAAGAAAAAAAAATTTTTTTTATTGTAACTACATTAAACAAAAATTAAAATAATAACAATTTATGTGTTTTGCAATGCGAAACGTGAACCCAACCTCAGAATTGCTCTATCGTGTATAGTTTATGAGATATTGTAACCTAAAGACCAAAAAAAGTCGTTTTTTGCCATTTTTTGAAGCTATATAACTATGTAACATATCATTTATTCGTCAAATGTGGCTAATGTAGATACTTGAAAGCCCCAATCTTTTCCTCTAAAACATAATAGGATGATTAAATAAGTAAAGTCAGGTAAATTTTCCAGTTTCTTCGTAAATTTTCTTCACTGATTGTGAGGTTTTTTGAGGTGAAATATTACGCTACCAATATAATGAAAAATCTTATGTATTTCAAAACAACGTTCCGCTAAATTTCGCTCAGCGCGTTGCTCCGAAAATAACGTTTCCTAAGGATAATCTCGAGTTTTTTGCACCACTTTAATCAAAATACTAACTTAGTGAAAACAAATTCGCACGTCAGTAACTGGGTAAAATTTTAATTTCATATAATTTTCTGACTAAAGAAAATTTTACACCCACAAAATAAAACCAAAAAAACCCAAAAAAAAAGGAAAAAAGAAGAATAAGCAACACGTGCAGCAAATGCTGCAACAGCAGGAGCAACACCAGTAGCTAAAGAATTTAAAAAAAAAGAAGGCTTCCTGCGGCCGACAAACAATTTTGCTTCCTTCCTGTGTAGCAGCAGCGTGCTATGATTACCTACTATGTGCAAGTGTGTATGATGCCTATGTGTGCGTTGGTGTGTGTGTGTGTGCTGCACTTTTATTGCCCGCGAAAAACGATTTTTTAATCGCATGCAATTTGCGCTTGAAAGTGCAAATTTTCAAATTATGCACCACTACAAGTTCAGTCAGTTCTCGTTGTGGTTTTTGCTGTTGTTGGCTATAAACACCTAATGTTTAACTGAAGCGGCGGTAGCTCCGCCCACTTTTTAACGCCTGGCCCAGCAGCAAGCGTGTGCTGTGCAGCAATGAAAATTAACTGGTAACACGTAGCGTTTTTTTTTTAAGTGTTGCTCATTAGGTAAACGTCGGTGTTGAAGAGCGCGCTCATTGAATTTATGAAGTGCACTGACTGGTTTTTGCGTTGGTACAGCGTTGTCTAATTGTCAAGGATGTAAGGTAATGATGAAAGCATTAATTAATCAACTGAAGAGTAAAATATATTTGAGACATTCTCTGGAAAATGGCAACAAAACATTTTTCCAAATTTGAGGCGTCAAGTAAAGGCGCATAAAACAATGGGAAACGCATTTAGTTTCCAGCATTTATACATAAATACATGGAGGGTTATTTTTTGCCCCTGTTTTACGAGCTAACCATTTAACCGATTTTCGATATTTTTTTATATGAAAGGTACTGTGGCGTAGAATGCACAAACCAAAAATTATCCTCATAAGTTGACATTAAGGCACTTAAAAATAGGATCAAATAAATATATTGTATTTTCGGACTTAAATCGATATTTTGGATATTTTTCGATATCTTTGCACTCTTATCGATATACGTGCCGATGTTTTCGATGCTTTTGGGCTCTTTTCGATATTTTAAATGTTTTTCGATACTTTTGGACTCTTCGATATTTTGGTTGTTTTTGACACTTTTGGACTTTTACCGATATTTTGAATGTTTTCGATACGTTTAGACCGATATTTTGATACACTTGGATTTTTTCCGACATTTTGGAAGTTTTTCGATATTTTGGATGTTTCTCGATATTTTTGGACTTGAATCAATATTTTGGATGTTTTTCAATACTTTTGCACTCTTATCGATATTCGTACCGATGTTTTCGACACTTTTGAACTCTCGCCGATATTTGGGATGTTTTTCGATATTTTTCGGCACAAGCACTACACCAATTTTTACGTTATTCGGTTTGGAGATACACTGAACCTGCTGCATCCAAAAAAGGTTACTACGATTAATGGATACTAAATGTTCTGGCATTCTTTTTTTCCAACCGGTACTGAAAAGTGTGTCTATCTTTAAGTAAAAGACCAAAATTTGGCGACCGGCGATACTAGTATCAATTATTGGTTTGAATTCTCTAAGAAATCGTATAACCAATTTTAAGAAAATTGGGTCGAAATTCCAACTCAATAAATTTTTTGTGTCCAACAGGACAGTTATAAATCACATTTTTTCTGGAAAATTTTATTGAACTGGATGGCAAATTTTGTTAATTTGATAGAAGGTTATTTTAAAAGAGTGGTTTTAATGGCTAATACGCGCATCTATCACACCACGCATATCTATCACACGATAGAGTCTCCCAGTTCAAATCTCCCCCAATGCTAAACTAAAAAAAAAATTTTATTTAAAGGTTTTTTTTTATTTTAATTGTTTTCTTTTTTAATGTTAATAGTTTAAAAAGAAAAAAAGTATATTAAAAAAAATTTTAGTTCTGTTTATTAATTTTTACTAAAGTGTCAAATACTCAAACTTAGAAACTTTTTTAAAATTTTTAGGAAGCTTTTAATAAATGTGTAAAATTAACGAAGATTAACTACAAAAATTATAAAATTTTCTTTTCCGTGTACTTCACAAAATTTTTCATAGCTTGGTAATTTTTTAACCGATTTTCATCAGACAAAGTTTGGGAAGGTAGGTATTGTGTCAGGTTATACGCACGCAAAATGTTTGAAGAGATTTTTAAGTAAGACCTCGGAGACTTTTATATTAATCTTAGTACTAAAAAAGTATTAAATCTAGTGTTTGAGGAGCATAAGGCCTGTAGATTGAAATGAAGTCGAATGACAATTGTATTTATTTTAAATAATCTTTTCAATTAAAAGATCTATATGGGGCGTTCCACGCTAGTTTGACAAAGTTTCACGGGTCATGTCTCCGATTAACTTAAAAAAAGTTTGGTCGATAGAGGAACATAAATAATGAAGAAGTTAAAATTTTCAGATGTTTTGATGCATTTTTGTTTTTTTGGAATTTGAAATAATCGAAAATAAATAAAAGTTAAGTTTTTTGGTTTCTGTACCATAACTTTTGCAAAAATGCATCAAAAAATCTGAAAATTTTTTCATTATTTATAATCGGAGACACGACCCTTGAAGTTTGGTCCAACTAGCGTGGAACGCCCCATATACGAATGAAAAAATATATTTTTGAAATTCAAATAAAAAAAAAAAAAAAACTAACAATATTCAGAGTAGTTGCTACAGTGGTGTCTCTAGCGGTGACTTTGATCTCATTCCAAAATATTTTCTGAATTTTTGGATTTCCTTCTCCAACCACCTTTTCCAGGTGGTCCAAAAAAAGTACTTTTAGAAACTTTGCACTAAAAGCGTACTAAAACTAGTACTTTTTGCAGAATACTTATAAAAACATTTTATAACTTTCCAAAAAAAAACTAAAAATGTTTAAAAAACTACACACACTTATTGCATGGTGAGTTCTGCATATTTCTGTTTTAAAAAAATTTCATCAATCATTAGCGTCCAAAAATAAAGAATACAATTTTTCCAAAAACTTTACACAAAATTGTTGCTTAATTTTCGTTTTCAGTTTAAGTACTTTTTTTTATCTATTTTCTGGTACTTAAGAAAACTAATAGATTTCTAATTGTTGCTTTAATAGCACCCACTACTATCTACACTACAGTTAAGACCAAGTTCAAAATAAGGCGGCTTCTATACCACACCCACATACGGTACACTGCACACTTTTTTATTTCTCTGCTCCCAACGAAAAGTTCAGAAAAGACAACGCTACTTAGTAGTAGACCAAAACGAAAGAAGTGCCCGTAATTGCATGCTCCAGTGCGCCAAAGAAGGAAATCCAATAGACCGTCAGACAGACAGATGCGCGTTAAGATGCCGCAATATGATACACGCCCACGTTTTTGGCTTAAGTTTTTCCTTTTTTTTATGATCTGTTGTAGAGTCAAAAAAATTGAAATCATCATGAAAATCATTTTCCGCATATTAATTGTGCTTGTGCGCATGTGCACACCCTTGCGTGTGCTGCTGCTGCTTCGGAAACCCACTATTATTTCCGTTTTATTGACTTATGCTGATGATGTTGCTGCTGCGTAACGTGGGTTGCCCCAAAACGTCAAGAGGTCTTTCAACGTTATGCTTCATTGAATGTGCCAGCTAGATAGCTAGCAAGCGTTTTGTTATTATTATTGTGTCTCTAGTGACTAGTTTTAGTTGGAATTTGCTTCTTCTAAATGATCTCCCTGCACTATATATTGCTTCATTGACTTTTGCGCATACATACATAGATACATATGTTAGTGCGTATGTCGTTTACAACAAACAATTTGTGAGTTTTTGTACAAATTTGTACAAATTCATAAAATTGAATTAAATTAAAAATAATTGTTATATTTCTACTCCACTAGCTAGCCTTCACACGTTACGTTTTTGGAAATTCAATTTCTTGAAATGACTTTTTAAGTGATGTCAACTTTTTTTTGGTGAATTCACTTAAGCGCTTGAACAGTGGGCTGGAAAAAAAATGTGTCCTAAAAATTTAAAAATTTTTTTTAATGCATCAGGTCGTTCTTAATAATTTATTGAACAAATGTGGGAATCTGGAATCAAAAACACAAGAGCAAAATAGACTAGAATTTCCTAATGGTGAAAATTTTACCACAAATGTCTTAAATAATTTTGGTACTTTTTGGACAGTTTTAATACTATTTGGTGATACTTGGTACAAAATGGAAAAACTCAATGACATATGTGAAACGAAAAAAAAAAACAAAAAACATGAATTCAGCGTCAGTCAGCTTTTTGTCTTTCCTCTTTTCTTAAATTTGAAAAGTTCGCATTTAATTTAATCTGGCTTAATGGCAAAATATTAAAATAATTTTAACTTTGTGCACATTTACACACAAATATCTTTCTATTGGTGTATAATTTAAAGTCGTGCTCTATTTCTAACATAGTAAAAAAGGTAGGACACAATTTATTCTTGAGTATTAATAGATAGATTATATTGGGTCAAACTAAAACATTTCTAAAAAAAAAAATTGATTTTTTAATTGAACTTTTAGTCATATATTTACAATGATCGACTTTACATATAAATCAATCAATGCATTTTTCTAACACATAATTATGACAAATCAAGGAACGGATTAAAAACACGGCTATAGTGACATATGTTTCGTCTTTCGCCACAAAGACTCATCAGACTATTTTTGTTGTAATTATAATTATATTTATCTCACTAAATTAATTACAATTGAAAAATTGCAAGTTTGAAAACTTTTTGTGTTTTTGGTCTGGGCGGGAGTCGAACCAAGGAACTCGCGGTTAGTAGCAGAAGTCGTTACCACTGCACCAGCCTTGCCCGGCTGCGAAGCCGACTTTTGCCAGTTTTGTTAGTGTGTTAATACGTATTGATATATCATAATTGTTGTTTTGTGTTATAAAAAAAAAAAAAAAAAATAAAAAAATTTATAAATTTTTAAATAATTGTTTTAAATGGACTGTTGATTACTGAAACTTCGAAAAAACGATTTTTTACTCAGAAGAAAGGCATCTTACGAAAAAAAAAATCCAAGGGAAAAAATGCCAAGAATTGTTCTAAAAATATAATGTGAGTTTTTCAGAATTTTTGGAATTTTTTGAAATTTTTTTGATAAATTTTTGAATAATTATAAAATGTTGCAAAAGATTCTGAAAAAATTAACATGTGTACTTTGGAAAATTCTAAACAATTTATGCCCTATACACGGAGTAGGAATGAATCTAAATTTCGACATTACCTAGAAGAAATTTAGATAATACACGAGTTTTGATGATAAACTGGAGTAAGAACACGTAGAATATTTGGACTTGTAATAGAGTTAGACTACACACTGAAGGTCTCATTAGATGATTTTGGTTATTTTTTCTTGGAAAACACCAGGTCATCAAAGTAAGAACCTTAATTGTTAATACTAGATGAAATATCATTCTACTAGATCGGTCACGACAAATTGATGTAGAGATAAAATCACTTCAATTGATAGAGCTTTCATGAGTTCACTGAGAACATACTTCAGTGACTAATTTATGAGCTTCACAGAACGACGAATGGTAATTTAACTTGATCTTATTGATCTATTTTTGGTAGGATTTCTTGAAGTTAAGTCTGGACTAAACGGCATCAAGTATACCGGTATAAATACTTTTGAGACTCTATTGCTAGTAATAATTGGTGTCAGGGGCGTTGATTGGATTTTATTTTGGAGCAGGCCAACAAACTCTTTTGTTCATATGCTCAGAACAAAATTACGAAATTCGTTATTTTGCAAAGTTTTTAAAAAATTTCCATGGTGGGCGACAGAGCCCCTTGATCACCCCCCATAAAAATATTGGTGTAGTCCTAGTAAAGTGTTTCCGCGTTGCCCTCTACTAGCCTGTCCTTGTCTGTCTTGTTTGTTCACGAGAGCCCGTACCACCAGGTCAGGAAATTCTCCAGAAAACAAAGCCTACGATCTAAGTCACTGTCCACTGATGGGTTTTGCTTGAAAGTCTCAGTTTCGTCCAAGTGTGGTTGAAATATTTGAACAACACGTTACCTCGTTGCCGGTTGGGTTACTAGAGAACGGTACCATCACCGGAACTTTCATTCCACTATTCCGTTTTCATCTACGATCAGCTGTTTCCTTTTATTGATAAGATTTGACAGTTGGTACTCACTGTTTCGGGACCAGGGTCGCTGCTGCACGCGATAATCATGCAATTTTCGTCCAACTGTATATCAAGCGGTTGCATACTTTAAATACAAGTAATAAGTAAAAAATGTGGACGCAAATGAGCCTTTCGATTTGTGTCCTCACAATCCTACCAACTTTGTCAATTGATTTTGATATTTTATGATTAATTTAGATAACAATAATTCAATTAATTAAACTGTATTTCTGTATGTTATAATAATAATAAAATTATCGATAAAAATAAATTAATAGCTCACAGACGAATCAATTTATAGTCAAACTATTGATTCAATAAGAAAATCAATTTGATTTGGTTAACGATCAAAGAGCATTCGTTGACTGACATAAAATTTATATTCAGATATATATGAAGATATGTGCATTGCAGAAAAAATCTAGAAACATTCAATTTGGAAAATCTTGTTGGAACAAAAAATACATATGTCGGGAGAATAGGTGAGAATTTAAAGATTAAGCTAATCGCCATGCACGATGTAGGAACATTGTAGAGGTCTCATTGTCCAAAGATATGTAGATAAAATATGGCAGAAAAAAAAAAGTTGCAGAAGATCTCACTAAGAACTGTATGGATGAAGAGAAATCCATTACGAAAACAATCGGACATAACATATGCTGACATCTTTGCACAGATATACTAGACTCAAAAACTTTGAGAACTTTTTACATGAAACTTCAAGTACAAAAACAAAATTTGAATCACAGATTTGAAGTTGGCCGTACTACTGTCTTGCAAATAAAATGGAAAAAAATAAAAAAAATATTCCATATCAACAATTTTCCACATGATTGAATAAAAAAAGGCACCAATATCAATTTAATTTAATTTTGTTTATTTTTTTTTTTATTTATTAAAGGTGTAAATTTTTCAAATATTAAAATCAAATTAAATTCTAAATTGAATTGATTTCGTTTTAAAAAGGAAACTTAAATTGATTTGCATATAAAAGCAATTATTTATACCAAAAGAGCGATGTTGGCAACATTGCCACGCCTTACAAGCAATTATAATGGATATACAACAACAACAACAAAATAACGTCACACACATTGTTGTTGTTGTTG
Organism: Calliopum simillimum; assembly: GCA_951812925.1. NCBI lineage: Eukaryota > Metazoa > Arthropoda > Insecta > Diptera > Lauxaniidae > Calliopum > Calliopum simillimum. Next base: position 9,225,883 of record OX638368.1, read on the forward strand.
TTGTGGTTTTTGTGACTTCAACATAAAACCATCGTTTTGCTACCAAACTACAACAACAATTGCTTGTTTATTTGTTGCTGTCGTTAGTTACGTACTTATTTTATGCAAAAATTAAATTACCTACTCGTCGTCGTCATCGTTAATGTTTAGATTAAAAGGTACACTGTGAGAAAATTTATGTTTTTTATTCTTCGTCTACATATCTTCGGGTTAAAACTACAACTAAACATACATTTTTGGTTTAATGTTTTGAGCTAAGTCCAAAGAAACATGAAGAAATAAGAGTTCTACGTCCATATATAGATGGCTTTTAATATGCAGTCCCCATTCAATTTTATATAAAAAATAAAAAGCAAAAAACTTCAAAATCTTATACAAAAAATTATTTTCCAAAATCTTAAAAGTCGTTTTCGTCACAACAACAAAATTTTAGATGTCCAGTTGTAGTTTTAACTCGACAATATGTTTTTCTGTTTTTACTTTTTTATTACTTAGATTAATAACCACGCTCCATGGCCTAAGTTTAAGATCTTCTAACATATTTTTTGTGTAAAAAAAACAAAACTATTTTCAAACAAAAAAAAAATTTAAAAGTTTTGAGGTGGAATGAAACCATATACCACATTCCAGTGTAATCGGAGAGGATGCGGTCAATTCTGGTAATGCTGGCACCTACTTATATTTTAAAATTTTTTGAAATCTTTCCTGTAATTATTCTTCAGTGTTTTTTTTTATTTATTACGATATAATTGAAAAATTACTTTGCTGACATTTGATATGTTTTGCTTTGAAGCATTTTCTCATGCTGGAAAATTTTAAATACATTTTTCTATTCAGTTGCCAAAACAAATTTAACTACTTATATATAAATTAGAGTGCTTAAAATTCAATGCTCTTAGCTTCTTGTACTTGACTAGCTACATATGGTGGAGTCAATAAAGCCTTTTAGATGGAAGTCCTCAAGAACAGCTTCGATTTTGATGATTTTTTTTTAAATTTTGTTTTTTTTTTATTCAAAATCAGAAACATTTTGGATCGCGATCGGAATTTTAAAATTTTTTAAAAAAAAAAAACATCAAAATCGGAGCTGTTCTTGAGGACTTTCTCATTTTGCCAGTTTTTTGGCTTTATTGACTCCACTAATAAGACCATTTCCATTAAATAGTATCGATCCCCATACAAAAAAAAAAAAAGGTCGCCGTAAACCCTCCATTCTGAAAGCTTATCGGTTTTGATTTTAAAGGAAAAAAAAAATATGTTTTTTCGTCCTCTAAATAAGCTTCTAAATGATTTTTTCATATACTTAGCTTAGTATATCGTTGTGAATTGTTGAAATTGAAGAAGTTATAGCGAATCTAAAACCTCAGTACAAAATATGAAAAACAGGATGTTTCAAGAACAAAAACTGCCCCCTAAAACTATGCAAGATTCTTTTTTTATTTATTTGCATATTGCTTGAAACGTCAAATGTTAAAAAAAAAATATTGCATAGCCTTATGTGGCAATTTTCGTTTTTGAAACATCCTGTTTTTTATATTTTGTACTGCGGTTTTAGATTCGCTATAACTTCTTCAATTTCAACAATTTGAGCAAATATTGTAGTAATGAATTTTATGATTTTTTGTGGACTTTAATTCTATGAAGTGTCCTTGGCACCTTAGGGTGGTAGAAACTGAGATAATGAGTACAACTAGTCGAAAAAAACATTTGAGATAAATTATTTCTATGAATAAAACATAGCCCACATTAAGAGAATTACAACGATATAACAGGTCATTCAATAAGTCCGTAGGATGACACATAGATGGCATTACTAGAATTTTTTCCATATGATTTTTATTTAATACTAACCTTCAAACGATACGTGTATAAATTTGACAGCAATCGGACTATTAATTCGTGAGTTATAGCATTTTGTGTGAAGCAACTTTTGTTAGTAAAAAAAATGGAAAAAAGTGAATTTCGAGTTTTGATAAAGCATTGCTTTTTGGATTGATAAACAATATCCGAACTCTCTTCCATCGATACAAATGAATTGCTGAATTTAAATGTGGTCATACCAGCACAAATGATGCAGAGCGCAGTGGACGCCCAAATTAGAGTGTTATTCCAGAAAACATAAAAAAATCCACAAATTGGTTATGAACGATTGCAAATTGAAAGTGCTCGGGCTAGCTAAAATTGTAAAGATATCAGATGGTAGTATTTTTTACCATTTTACACGAACATATGGGTATGCAAAAGCTCTGTGCAAAGTGGGTGCCACGTGAGCTCACAGTTGACCAAAAACAACAACGAATTGATGCTTCAGAGTAGTATTTGGCGCTGTTAAACCGCAATAAAATCGAATTCTATCGTCTATATGTGACAACGGATGAAACATGGCTTCACTATTACACACCAGAATCCAAAAGACAGTCAGCTGAGGCCTATTTTGACGAAAAAGAGAAATCGTACTATAAAAGTGGAATCGAAATGGTTGAAAATCGCTATACTCGTTGTATCGCCCTCGAAGACAACTATGTTGAATAATTAAATCGAGTTTGGTCAAAATTGTGTTTTTCTCCTACTTATCCTACGGACTTATTGAATGACCTGTAACTATGCTTGATGATCGAACGTCAAATAGCGGAGATATACCGGAAAAATTGTTTACATCACTTAGTGAACTCAAAGGATTAAAACCAGATCCAAAGAAGTCAGCAAGAAGTTCAACATTGATGAAGGAAAACCAGATTCTTTTCTTTTCTTAAGTACTTAAAATATCAAAAAGGTTTTCGGATTCGAACTAAGGCCTCGCTTCATAGAGTCGATGCGTTTTTATACAAAAATCTCGACAGAATCTACAGCTTATTCTTTTATATTGTGCCATACACTGCTCGACACAAAAAAAAAAACACATTAGAAAATCCAATAAAAAAATTCATAAAGTAGACGCTAAAAAAAATACTCGTTTCTCGTGGTTTTTCTCCAGCACGTCACATTTTTTTTTATCGATTTTTGAAGTTTTTTTATCCACTGTAAATGAAAAAACCAAAAATACCACATTCTATATGATCCTTACGTTTGAGGTGTATCATGTGTTCAGCAAACTTATGCAAGATATTGCAGGGAATATTTTTGTATAAAATTTTAACCCTGTACAACCCCTACATGTGGATCATTTTTGCCCTTTTCTTAAAAAGGTACAAAAATGACAGCTCAAATTAAGTAAATTGCTCGGAACAATCTGCAATAGAAGCGGTAATATAAACCAATTTTGTTTGACACATGTTTCTAATGAACGTTGTGGGTTTTGAAGATTTAGTAGAACGTTTCAGAGAAGCTACTGAGTTTGTCAGGAACACTATTTTTTTTAGAGCACTCCACATTGACACTCTGCGTAGGATAACAAAGACTGTTGTTATGTCAAGGATTTACAACAGGATAAAACAAAAGGCGACAATGAATTGCGTAAGTGATTGATTTGTGTAAAATCCGGTTTTAAGCAAAAATTTAAAAAAATTATTTAAACATTCAATTCATCATCATTCAATTGAATTAAACATTCAACAACTTAATTAATTAATTAACACTAGAAGTCACCTATATCATCATCTCATCAAAACGTAAGAATAAATTATGAATTAAATAAATTGTTGCTTTTTATTATGCAATAACAAAAACAAAGATATGATAATTACACATTTTTACAACAACAAATAGCAACAATTACAACGACATACATTCAATCGATTTCAATTGAAACTCAAGCAATTCAATTTAATGACAGCGATGATGCCAATATCTTGCATTTTTTCTGACGTTGCAGCAACTGCATTTAAGGAAACTTAGAAAAAAGTGCAACAACAACTTTTGTTCAAAAATATCAAAAATAACAACATTAAATGTTCCCACCATAAAAGGCCACTTTGAGCTGATTCCTGTTTTAACTGAGCAGCGCAATAAAAGCAGAAAGGAGCAGCAAAAAAACCAACAGTAAAATGTGTTGCGCATGCGAGCATGCTCAACTTCAGATGCCATGCGTGTCAACTGAGTCAAGGATGTGCGGTCTTTAATTGCCAATTGAAGCATAGAATGCTACCGAAAGATTAAATAAACTGATGTCAAATTCAATTTTGACATTTTCTTGTATTTATATTAACTATTCTATTACATGGTTTAACCCATTGTAAACATAATATTGAAGTTCATTGGCATATACCTTAATTTATCTTTGTTTATAGTTCAAGTTAATAATGGGGATTATAGATCAACCTTATTTTAATATAAAAAATTTTGTTGAAGTGAATTGGTTAAATTTTTGCTTGTGTCTTATGCCATGAAGACTTAAAATTTGATTTTCAATTTTAGCATTTTAATAATTTTATTTAAATTGCAATAAAATAGTCAGTTTAATGTGAGCGCACATGCACGAATCGTAAATCGACACCAAATGAAGCTATCGTCAACGCCATCTAGCGTTTGTTACGCTGATTAAAGATTGAATTAAAATGATATTTGCTACTGTGCTGAAGTTTCTTTAATTGAAAAATTTTTTGCGCTGAAAATCATATATGAACGTATGGGGCATTCCTTCTCAATAAGAGACCGCTTACGTTGAGAATTTCATTTCTATGTAGAGTCCTTAACATTACATTAGCACAATGACGTTACCTTATTTTGTATAAGTACATAGTAGGTACATACTTCCTCCCTGTATATTTTTTAATACTTTGATTCTTCAGAATAAGGTTTACCTAATGGTGATCTTAACGTTTCTATAGGCAAAAAAGTCATACTCTTATATGGGGTTTTTTTTTGGCTATTCAATAGCGAAGATGATATTATGCCCCCTTCTAGTTCGAACACTTATCGCTGATATCTTTCCCAGCTAGTGACGAGAAAGCAAGACCAAAGCTGCTATAGTCTTCATATTGAGTCTTGGTGTTGGGCAATAAGTTTTGCTTTTGAACTTGGTTTTGATTTTGGTCTTGGTCATGATCATGATATGAGGAATTTAAAATTACCCAAAAAATTACTAAAAGGTAGATATGCAAAATATTCGAACCTAACGTTTTTTGAGTTGAGTTTTTGAGGTGCAAATTCCGTATTCAGAGATGATTTTAAGTTGGAAACAGGCGTGGTGCCGATATAAACTATTTACCAGGACCAAATAGTAGTCTTGCTCTTGGGCACTAAGTCTTGGTCTCGGTCTTGAAATTATATCAGCGTATTTGACTTGGTCTCAAACAATGACCAAGACTGGATTTTTTCCATCACTAGCCCCGATCCAAACATGTAAATCGTTCGCTTGTGTTTAAATATCACGATGATCAGTGCAAGACAAATACTTTTACACTGTTTCAAGAAAGCTAAGAACTTGAGCACTTCATTCGACTTCAATTCAACTTAGTTTCACTCAGAATGTCAATAGGTGTTGATCTTGCTCGATATATCCATGCCAAACATAATAAGTATAAAGAGAGGTAAAAGATAATATTTTTATCTGTTAGACAATAGATGTCATCAGATCTTACTATCTTTAAAATCATCTTTGTACAGGTTGTCATTTCAAAAGTAGCAGGAAGTTCTTATCGCGATTCTTAGAACTATCGACTGAGCTGTCTGTGTGACCAAAATACTTGAAGCAAATGCTGTAAGCTCAGAAATTTTTTTCAAACAGTTTTATACTGCAAGGCCTTATACTTCAGTGTCAACTTCAATTTGTTGCTGAAGAAATACGATTTTTGAGCAGCTTCTTGGAAACTACTTGATTGATATACTCGTGTACACACCTACCGTCAATACAAAAAATATATTCAAAGTGTAAATTTAGGAGTATTTTTCACGAAAATGAAAGCAAAATACACAAAAATACTAAGGACTATAAACGCAAGCTCTTATAGAATTCAAGAGAATTCGAAAAAGAGGGCGTGGCATTTCCCATATAGGCAAAAGCTTCAAAACGCTGTACTGAAAACGGTTTTTTGAGATGGTCCAACTAAATCTCACTCAAACACTAAGGACTATAAATGCATGCTCTGAGGAAAAACTAGACGACCTCGGACAATAGGGCTTGGCACCTCCCATATGAGCAAAATTTTCAGTGTGGCAGTGTGTGGTATTTAATGTTTGGCCAGGCCAAAGGTAACAACCTTACCAGTTGATAGTTGCTTTTGTTTATTTTTATATTCGTTTTACGTTAAATAGAAACGCCCAGTGGTCAAAATTCGACCACAAATGTATTAAATAATGGCAATGGTACTTTTTGGACACTTTAAGTACTTTTTTTTGCTATTTGGCACGAAATAGAAAAGCCCATTTATCATCCCAACAAAAAATATGCTATGCTTTTTGCTCTTCTCTTTGTGTTTTATCCTTTTTTCAGCTCTGTATGACCGTGTATTTTGTTGTTGTTAATATTGAAAATTTTTTATTTAATTTTACTTGCCTCAAAGTAAAAATATTAACATAATTTTAACTTTGTGCACATCTACACAAAAATACCTTTCTATTGGTGTATAATTTAAAGTCGTACTCCATTACTCAAATAGTAAGAAAAGATGGACAAGTTTTGTCTATCGTATTAATATCAATACGTCGAACGTAAAAGTTGGTAACTCGCAAATCGTAGTTTTGAGTTATGAGCATTTTTGTATTTTAACTTTTTTTTTTTTTTTTGATATGAAAACCTATTTAAAATAAATTTAGGTTGTGACTTCAAAAATAGCTCCCAGGTCTTCAAATTTCAAACAAGAGATACCAAAATTTGACACAAGATGGAAGCCAATGTGCAGATTTCGAAAAACGCTGTGCCGTAAAAAGTTGGTAACTTGAGTTACAAACTTTTACGTTGGATATATCGATATATAGATTATTGGATTCTTAAAAAGTCTGCATACTTCTAGGCGGATCTTTTTAGCTAATAATATACGAAATTCGCTCCTTGTTTTCATATGATACGCTTACATATTAGATCGTGCTGATGAGTTTTGTTTCTTATCTTTACAACAATATCTCGAATATCTTTTTTTTTCATAATCGTACTGGATTTACAATCCAAGTTAAAACTTTTCCACATCAAATTAATCTTTTTTCATTTCATTTCAAACTTTTCCCAAATCAAAGTAAACTTTAACTTGGAGTGGAATTTCTGTATCACAAGTTAACAAAGATAGGGCTTTATTCATTATTATTTATTTCTTATGACGTTAAAAGTTATTGGGTAATATGTTTTCTTGAATCGGCCCTCTATAATCTATAAAACATAATTTTGACTTAGCCATGCTCAATCCTAAAATGTGCCGCTGAATGTCTTTAAATAAATATAATAGGTATCTTGAGCCAAATTCTGTAGAGCAAAAAGAATGTTAGGGGCCAAGTGGGGTTCGGTTGAGAAGGAACACCTCATATATAATTATTTGACAAAATCATGTTAGGCCATAAGGAGCTCTTTGTTTGAAGTTCTACATATTTTTTTATTTTTTTTAATGCTTTTAATGCTATTGGAGTTTTTACCTTGAAAACACCTTAAAAGGATTTTCACACAGACATAAAAATTCTATAATTTATGCTGTTGTAATTTGATAGTTTTTTTTTTTTTTTTTTTTTTTTTTGAAAAACATTTTTATTTTTTAGATTTTAATACAGTAGAAACTCGACAAATTCATTTTCAATCACATAAACATGTTGGGAGTCAAAAATTCAGTTTGTAAGTGATTTATCGAACAGCATAAAGAACAAAGAAGAGGCCATTTATATGGTTCCTTGAAGCGAAGTTTTCTTAAATGCATTTTTCTTCTGTTTCTTTTTCCATTTGCTGATATTTATGAAAACCTGCAGAAATTTATTTCATGGCACTATTCATTCACATTGATGATGTATTACCTTTGGCTTGCTATAAAGTTTTAAATGAATTTTTTTATGTCATTTTGTTTTTTTTTTTTTTTACTTAAATGCTGGCTGCTGTATGTTGTCATAAAAACCAGTCATTTCCAATGTAACCAATTTGAGAATTAATTTTAATGTATTTTTTTTATTTTTAAATTTCTTATTAGTTACTATTTTGGTAAACACTTATAAATTTTTCATATAAGAAAAAGAGTTCAATGTGCGTCTTTGAAACACTTGAAAAATAAATCTATTACTTTAACCTGTTAATATTGTGTTTATGTTTTTTGAATTTTAACTTAACGGCTGCAATTATTCACACATCATCAAAAACATCATCATCATCACCATAAAAAAAGTTTTAATGTTTTATGAACAATGCTAAGTTTTGTATGAAATTTTGTTTACGATAAACTACAGTATAAGAGCAACTAACTTCATATACGTTGAACTCTTGGTCTCCTTTACAATTATCTCGCTTCTTGGACTTTCTTCCCAAGCGAACACTTTTTAGTTGACGTTTGGCCAGATATATCCTCTACGGCCTAGTAAATTCCACTCAAAAGCTTTGTCGTGTAATTCCCAGAAAATATTCCAGTTTGATCTGGGTAGAGCAATCTTTTCATCTGCTCTTTCTAACCCCGACGATTTGCATTGTCTCAAGCATTCGAACAAGCATGTTTTTTTGTGATCCCCTTAAGACTTTTCCCAAACAAACCAATTCTAGATATTCGATTCTTTCAAATTATAAGCCTGAAAAAAAATATTTTTACCATGTTGGAACCGCTATAATGTTTTCCATAAATTTGAAATTTGGATCCACAGAATCATCTTAACCACAGTTTTATCGAGATTTAAACATTTTTTGAAAAAATTGTTCACCATTTTGAGCCCCGCCAACGAAAGCTGCGTTACGGAATATTTGACCCATTCGCCATTTCATTTATACGAAGATAAGATCTTGTCTGCATGTGATTAACAGTTATACATTACGTTTTCCAAATCAAATTAAATCTTTTCTAAATCAAATTAAACCTTTTTCAAATCAAATCAAACCTTTTCCATGCCAAATTAAACTTTTTCTAAATCAAATTGAACCTTTTAAAAATCAAACTAAACTTTTTCCAAATCAAATTAAACCTTTTCCAAATCAAATTAAACCCTTTCCAAATTAAATTGAACCATTCCCAGATCAAATTCAATCTTTTCCAAATCAAATTTAACCTTTTCCAAATCAAATCAAACTTTTTCCAAATCAAATTAAACCTTTTCCATATCAAATTAAACTTTTTCATATCAAATTAAACTTTTTCTAAATCAAATTGAACCTTTCCAAACTAAACTAAACTTTTTCCAAATCAAATTAAACCTTTTCCATATCAAATTAAACTTTTTCCAAATCAAATTGAACTTTTTACAAATCAGATTAATTTTATTCCAAATAAAATTAAACCTTTTTCCAAATGAAATTATATCTTTTTCAAATCAAATTAAACCTTTTCCATATCAAATTAAACTTTTTTCAAATCTAATTAAACCTTTTCCAAATCAAATCAAACCTTTTCCATACCAAATTAAACTTTTTCTAAATCAAATTGAACCTTTTCCAAATCAAATTAAACCTTTATATAAACCAAATTAAACTTTATGCGAGGGTTTTTTTTTTCTAAATAAAAAAATCCATTCAAGGTGCTAAAAGTTATATCTTAATTGGCTGACATTTTGGGTCTGTTTTCAAGGAAAGTTTACTTGAGGGTGTAGAATTGGTGGCAGTGAGAAGAATAAATTTTACCGTTCCAATAACTGATTATTATTGGACATAATGCGAATAATAAATGTTACAAAAAAATATTAAAAAATCAAAATAAAAATTAAAAACTCATTTAAGCTAAAATATTAAGCAAGCAAAATTTAATTTGGTTTGCAAATTGATGTTTTGATTTGGAAAAAGTTTAATTAAATTCTGAAAAGTTCAATATGTTGTAAAAAAGGTTTAAATTATAGTGGAAAAGTAGCCCTGAGCAACCAATCCCTTTTGTCTTTGAATTCGAGTTTTTTGGCCTAAAAGTCTGCTGAGATCTTACAAAATCATTATGCTTTGGCTTACGAAGTGCTTACCAACTGGCTAACATGGTAAGTGAAATAGTAGGCATGTTGAAATGAAGAACCAATATATAGAAAATAATTTATCTTTTTATACTGAGATCTACATAGAGTTGATTGGCATTTCGAAAAACTATTCGAAAAAGTTTTTACGATAGAAAAACTGGTCACTCTATTTCTGCAAATTTTGAATATTTAGTTTAAACTAACTTGCATTGTTTAAAAAACCTTCTTTATCTCTCTTTCACAGATGAAATCCAAAGGCGCTTACGAAATGCATAACTATGCGGCGATAATTTCAACAAACCTCAGCACTAGCGATGCGTTTGATAGCATTAATGAAGACATTACAACAAAAATTGCAACAAAAACAAACGCAACAAAAACAACTGCGAAGAATGAAAAATATTCACTACGTCAGCGGCAAAAGCGACGCAATGCATCAGCGTTGCCGATTGCCGCCGATAGCCCTGGTTACGCAAGTGATGAAAACAACAATAACAATCTAAACAACAACAATGAACAAGACTATTTTTATGCACAAAAAACAACATCAACTCCATCAAAAACAAAAACCAAAAACTCCGCTAAACGCAAAAAGCTTGATAACAGCAGCCACGCCTACACCACATCTTCTGCCATAACAGCCGCATTGCCAACGGCGCTATCAATATCATCGAAAGCTAAAACGAAAGCTGCACCACTCAGTAAATATCGGCGAAAAACTGCAAACGCACGCGAACGCACGCGTATGCGTGAAATCAATTCAGCCTTTGAAAATCTACGCCACTGTGTACCACACACTATCACTGGCGGTGATGTTGCTGCCCAAACCAATGAGAAGTTGACCAAAATCACAACGCTGCGGTTGGCAATGAAATACATCAGCATACTCAATGAAGCCTTGGCGAATCCAACGTTCGGTGAAGATTTTCTGCAGGAATGCAAACGTGATGGAGATCATCGTTTTACATCGGAAGCAGCACCAATGCCATATATAACACCAACATATGATGACTTGGAAATTGAAATAACGCCACCGCTTGCAAAAAAATCAAAATCGCACGCAAAATCCAAAACAACAAAAACAAACGCGGCGGCACGCACAGCATCAACGACGACAACAAAGAAGTGCACAAGCGCCAGCGGTGCCAAGCCGCCTAATGCTAAGCGTCAGACGAAAAAGCAAAAATTACAGCCATACACTGATGCATACTCCTCAGCGGCATCAACATGTTCCTCGCACTTCTCATCATCGGCATCTGTATCATCGTCATCATCATCATCATCGTCCTCTGCTTACGCAACGCTATCTTCCGCCGCCTCATCGATTGCTGGCGGTTCACCAAATGCATCGTCAGCTTTTCTGCTCGATAGTCCCGTGAGCGCGGCATATATGCATAATATGGTTAGCGTACATCAATCCATGTCCGATTTGAGTAGTCTTATGCTGGAATCGGATGGTGAATCTATGCAACTTTCCGAACCATGCCTTAGTCCGCTGCAGAGTAGTTATCATCTGCTTGGCGGCGGCGTTGTTGGTGGTACATCACTGCACAACACAGTATCAACTACAAATTCCGCAGCCACCAATGCCCACGCCACACTGAGTTCTTTTGATACTTCTTCGTCAGAGGAACATATCGCTTTATCTTCATTGGAGAGTCCACTAGAGTTGAGTTTACGTCTATTGGACTCATCGGCGGACTCTTTGGACTTTAATGTCAACAACAGCGATCAGCATGCGCCACCATCTTCGTGTATAAGTCCGCTCGTTACATTGGATTCATTTAATCCTTTTGCCGATTTACTGCATAGTGATTTTCCAGAGCATAGTCCTCTCGATTTATTTTTAGCGTGACAGGATACAGAAATATTTATGTTTATCCTTTTATTGTAAAATTTTAGTGTAGACTTTTTTGAGAAAGCATTTAATAGATTTTTTTTAACTACACAAATAAGGACACTACAGACTTTCCACTTCAAGTTAAACCTTTTCCACATTATATTGATACTTTTTCAAATCAAATTAAACCTTTTTCAAAATCAAATCAAACCTTTTCCAAATCAAATTAAACCTTTTCCAAATCAAGTTAACTCTTTTACAACTCATATTAAAACCTTTGCAAATCAAATTAAACCTTTTAAAAATCAAATTCAACCTTTTTCAAATCAAATTAATTCTTTTTCAAATCAAATTGAACCTTTTTCAAAATCAAATTAAACCTTTTCCAAACAAATTCAGACTTTTCCAGATCAAACTTAACCTTTTCCAAATCAAATTAAAACTTTTTCAAATCAAATTAACTCTTTTCCAACTCATACTAAAACCTTTTCCAAATCAAATTAAACCTTTTCCAAATCAAGTTAACTCTTTTTCAACTCATATTAAAACTTTTGCAAATCAAATTAAACCTTTTAAAAATCAAATTCAACCTTTTTCTAATCAAATTAATTCTTTTTCAAATCAAATTGAACCCTTTTCAAAATCAAATTAAACCTTTTCCAAACAAATTCAGACTTTTCCAGATCAATCTTAACCTTTTCCAAATCAAATTAAACCTTTTTAAAATTAAATTCAGCGTTTTTAAAAATCGAATCAAACCTTTTTCAAATCAAATTATTTCTTTTCCAACTTAAATTTAAACTTTTCCAAATCAAATTAAACCTTTTTCAAAATCAAATTAAACCTTTAACAAATCAAAATAAATCTTTTTGAAATCAAATTTAACCTTTTTCAAATCAAATTAAACCTTTTTCAAAATCAAATTAAATCTTTTCTGAGTCAAATAAATTCTTTTCCAACTCAAATTAAAACTTCTCCAAATCAAATTAAACCTTTTTCAAATCAAGTTAACTCTGTTTCAGCTCATATTAAAACTTTTGCAAATGAAATTAAACCTTTTTCAAATTAAATTCAACGTTTTTAAAAATCGAATCCAATCTTTTTCAAATCAACTTATTTTTTTTCCAACTCAAATTTAAACTTTTCCAAATCAAATTAAACCTTTTTCAAAATCAAATTAAACTTTTAACAAATCAAAATAAAACTTTTTGAAATTAAATTTAACCTTTTCCAAATCAAATTAAACCTTTTCTTAGTCAAATAAATTTTTTTCCAACTCAAATTAAACTTTTCCAATTCAAATTAAACCTTTTTCAAATCAAATTAAATCTTTTCCAAATCAAATTAAACCTTTTTCAAAATCAAATTAAACCTTTTTCAAATCAAAATAAACCTTTTTCAAATCAAATTAAACTTTTTCCAAATCCAATAAACCTTTTTCCAAATCTCTTGGACACCACTCTCCACATTTTGGAAGATGTTTTTTAGACACAATAGTCATCGATATAACAAGTTTTACAACGATAGCTGCTGTAGATACAGATATATATCATTTTAATTGTATTTTTTGCAAAGTTTAGTTTGATTTGGAAAAGATTAAATTTTATATGGAAAGGTTTATTTTGGCTTAAAGAAAGTTTCATTTAATTTGAAACAATATGTTGTGAAAAAGGTTTAACATGGAGTGGAAAACCTGTATTATTGTTATCTATGCGCATAATTAACTGTGGTGAGATTTTGTTTTGGAAAATGTTCATTTCGATTTAGAGAAAGTTTTGTTTGATTTGTAAAAAGATCAATAAGATCCGGAAAGGCTTAACATGAATTTGAAAATCTGTGGTTTGGCTTTAATAGACTAACAATTATTTTTTTAAGCAAAACCACACACTTTAATGATTAAAAATCAATGCTATTATATTCACTATTCAAAATATTTAAAAAAGCTTTCCAAATTTAAGTTAATTAACAATTTTGCACTGACTTGCGAACTATTTGAAGAAGTGAATAAAGCATATATATATTTTTAATATCAACAAATAAAATCTTTTAACTCTGAGTATCTCGCCTTCTCAATGTGAACAGTTAAAACCAGCCGAATTCTAATTGTGTCATAAATATTTCTTAACTTAACATAAAATATGTGAATTTTTTGATTTTAAGCTAAAACTAATAATATATTACTGAAGAAATATTTAGACAGATTTTAAGTTAAACATTAAGAAAAATTTCGCTTCAAAATAGAATGAAATTTGTGCATTTCAGCACATTAAAAACTATTTTTATGCTTTTTTTAAATCATCATAATTGTAAGTATATATTTAGTTTTAGAATAAAAATTATCTTTTATTAAACATAGTAATTGATACAAAACTTTTTAAGCTTTTACATAGTAAGAAAACTACATACTCACTTTCATAGACATTCTAAAGGCTACACTGTAAATTTGTATTATAATAAGTTTCAAAAGCAACACAAATCACTTGAAGAAATTTATTGTTAAATAAAAAAAAAAATTGTTACACTTTTTAAAATAAATTTTGTTTGATTATATTTAAAAAAAAAGCTAATTAAACTTTTTACACCTTTAAAAGACTTTCAGATAATGCATGAAGTGCAGTCTAGACTGAGAAACTTAAAATTTGATGCATAAGCAACGTTCTGTCAGAAATCGCTTGATTGTTTAGATCGTGATCGTCTATATAACATTCTTTCAAATTGCGCTTTGAAGTTCTTAATATGATAATAACTTTTCTGTTGAAAGTGGCTCAAAAATCACTTGCAAAGTCTTTAGGTATATACCAATACGAGGGGTACTATTTATGTTTCGGGAACTGGCAACACTAATGTCAATAGCTAAAATGTGACAACACCATAACAAAGACTGGCATTTTTTATCATTAACGTACTCACAACGTTTTGATGTACAATTGTTACTTGTTTTGCTTACAGTGAGTAAGGAAAATCAATTTGGCCAAAAAATTTAAAATTTCAAGAGAAGGTTTTCGTTGGATTATTTTCCACAACTTTCAACGTGGATTATCTCAACAAGAATGTGTCAATGAACTCAGTTCTTTGTATGGCGATAAAACACCATCAAAAACCATAGTATTTGGCTGGTATAGTGAATTCAATTGTGGTCGTAGTTCGGTCGCCGACGTATTCCATGAAGGTCATCCAAAATCAGTTGTTCTGCCACAAAACATCAATGCAGTGCATGAACTGATAACGCAAAATCGTCATGTGACATATTGTGAGCTCCTTGCACGTTAGTTCAATTTAAATACATTCGATTTTGCGTGAACACTTAGTTGTAAAAAAAAAATTTGTTCTCGTTGGATACCCTACAACTGTGAGCCTGAGGCCTAATGTAAACATTATTATGAACTCATTTCATAACTTATTTTAAATCACATTATCCTACTTATATGTACCACATTACGCACCCACTTTTCAGGTACAGGTTTTTTGACATATATTTGACATATGTCAGACTATGCTCTATAATTTCTTCTTAAACAATTGTACACATTTTATGAAAAAAAAATTCTGTAGCCAATACTTCACTGACCAGCATATTTTATAGTATACCACATTACTCTACCATACATACAACATTACTAGTCAATTTTTCAAACACAGCTCTTTTGACTTTTTCAGATTTAGCTCAATAACTTTTTTTTAATGAAATTGCACACATTTTATTAAAATATATTCTGTAGCCAATACTTCACTGATCAGCATATAAAAATTTGACTGAAATTGATCTAACGGTTCACTTGCAAATTCCAAAAAAGATGATATAGACCACAATAGTATCACTTCCCCTACTTGTACTTTTGCTTAGCAACGAATAGTCTAGCAATATTCATTTCTATGTACAGGAACGAAATTCTGAATATACATACATCTAGTATAGAGCAATTTTTCTGTCTATGAAAAGTTGTTCAACCAACAACATCCTACTACAGTTTTGAATGAACTCAGAAAATCTAATGGTCTAGGATCATCCCAAATTTAGAAAATGATATAGCGAAAACTGAAATGTATAAATCATACATTGACCAAACTAACGCAGAAGCATTGGAGTGGATTTCTAATGGTAACAGTTTGAAAACAACGTGGAAACGAGAATTTATTAAATGAAGCCAACAATTTAAATGCATTCATTATTTTTCATATTGCGGATGATAATCTTTTTTGCTCTTACTAAGGGCTTCCCCCTTTTTTAAGCTGAGTATGGTATGTTTATCAATTTCATAAACATTAGATTGTGCACATGACACATTGTAATACTTTGTTCGATTTTATAAGCAAAGCATTTATTTGTTCAATTTTGCATTGTAAGCATTTTTATACCCTACACTCAGTATTTAAATGCGTATACGTATGATTATGTTAATATAAAATTCAACGGAAGCTGAAAAATAACGAAAATCTTTCAAAAATCTATAGAAATTTCGAAACCATGGAGATCTTTATTGTATGGAAAATTCTGGATGAACTTCCAATTTTTGCATGCAGATGCTATACGGGTCATGAAAAATAAATGTTAATATTCATGTTTTTGCACAAAAAAAAAAAATAAGGAAACAAATTTTACAGAAGTATTTTACTTTAAGTAAAAAAAATTTACTCCAAATAAATTAGTTATTCACAATAATCAACAAAAAACTAAAATGAATGGCAGGCATAAAAGCTGATGGAATATCAAGAATCTCGCACTGCCAAGAGCTAATTGATTGTTGTTAATGCCGCAACTTGCTATATAAGAATTTTTAGTCAAAAAATAGAGGTCCATAAAGTGAGCTATGCAAGTGTGATGAATTTCGATGTTTTTTGGTTGGAAATTTTGAGCTATTTTCGAGCTTTTCAACAGTAATTTCGAGCAGTCTGGGAAATTTTCCATCTTCCGGAAAAGCGGAAAAATTGTTCTGCATAGCTGAGTTTATTTTTTCAGCCAGACGAATCCGCGGGAAAAGTTAGCGATGAAATCTTTTAACGCAGGAATTTTGAGCTTTTTTCGAGCTAATTTTGAGCTAAAAGCATTTTCCGGAAAACTCTAAATTTTCCCGGAAAATCCCAAAAAAAGTTTTTTTATGGCAAACTTTATTTTTTTCAGCCAGAAGAATCCGCGGGAATAGTAAGCGATGAAATCTTTTAAGGCAGGAATTTCGAGCTACTTTCGAGCTGACCTTAAATTAAGTGTTTTCCTTAAGGGGACATTCGCTTTTGTAATTGAAAACAAAAAAACACTTTTCAAAAATTTTATTATGAAAAAACTATTGTATTTATTGACAAAACTTCTTTTGAACATTGTTAAGTATTGTCCAAAAAATATGAAAAAAATTTTATTTTTTTTATTTTAAGTTTCCCTTGGCTGTTGTAGAGGGCGTCATTCAAAAGTTACTTCTCAAACTGGTAGGAGATTTTCTCCGAATCTGCACGACGGATTTTAAAAAACCAAAAAACATTCGACTACTCATAAAAATATTAAACATGATGCATGCATACTTTTCATGTGTTTCTCGCTTAAGCCTCTGAAAGTTTTAAAAATTACCCCCCCCCCTCCCCTATTTTTTACCGGGCATTTTTTGAGGGTAAGTCCCTAAATTTTTTCGCCTTTTTCATAAATATTCATACAAAAAAATTCAAAATATAAAAAAGTATAAATTTTAAAGGCTTATTGTATAGTTTTGGGTCTCAACAATAAAATCCATTTTGAATTTTTGAAAAATCTGATGCAGGAGGTCTAAAATGTTTCCTACCGTTTAAAAAGTAACTTTTGAATGGCGCCCTCTACAGCAGCTAAGGGAAACTAAAAATAAAAAAAAATTTTTTTTTCATTTTTCTTAAACAGTGTTTAACAATGTCCAAAAGAAATTTTGTCAATAACTATAATAGTTTTTTTATAATAAAATTTTTAAAAAATGTTTTTCTTTTCAATTACAAAAGCGAATGTCCCCTTAAATTTCCCCGGAAAATCCCAAAAATTTTTTAAGGGATTGCTTTATTTTTTCAGCCAGGCGAACCCATGAGAATATTTGGCGATCATATCATTTGACACACGAATTTGGAGCTAGTTCGAGCTCATCAAAAACAAAAACTTTCTCGGAAAATCACAAAAAACCATTTTTTATGGCGGTGCCATGACATAATCCCCACGGACATAATCCCCATTTTGTAAATGGGTGTTATGTCCGCAAATTATTGGATATTTTACCAACTGATCCGCGGCCAAAGGCCGCCGCGAAGCCTTTGTTGTATTTTTGGGAGTTTTTTCCCGCGGATTAGTCTGGCTGAAAAAAATAAAGTTAGCCAAAAAAAAGTTTTTTGGAATTTTCCGGGAAAATTGGGAGGAATCCAGAAAATGCTTTTAGCTCAAAATTAGCTCGAAAGTAGCTTGAAATTCCTGCATTAAAAGATTGATTTCAGAACAATTTTTCCGCTTCTCCGGAAAATGGAAAATTTCCCAGACAGCTCGAAATTAATATTGAAAAGCTCAAAAATAGCTCAAAATTCCCAACCAAAAAACATCAAAATTCGTCACACCTGCATAGCTCACTTTATGCACCTAAAATATAGTTCTTCTAAAATTTTAGACTAGTGAAAGTGCTCTGGTTATTGTGTCATTTTTATGAGTGTCACGTCAAAAAAAACTGAAATTAAAGTATATGAAGCTCTTGCAAACATCACGATATATATTTTTATGATTACTAGAATTGCCCAATGGTCAAAATTTGACCACAAATGTATTAAATAATTTGGTACTTTTTCGACAGTTTTAGTACTTTTTTGCTATTTGGTACAAAATAGAAGAGCTCATTTATTAATTGCATCACTATCTTGATCTTAATCTTAAAATGCGAAAACTCTTATTAAGAGACGAAAAATAATTTTAGCAACTAATAACATCAGGCACTAAACTTTCGGAACAGTTTTTTTGCATTAATGGTTTTTGGAAAAAATTATCCATTAATTTTCCAATCTAACATATGTATAACCGTCATGACCAAGTACACCTACATTAGTATTTAAGTCTTGCAAGTAACTCTAGTAGCCCTATATATTTTTTTCAAAATCAGCATTTTAGATTGCTTGTTGATTTAATCGCATACTTATGTAAATAATTTTAAAGCTTCCTTTATTAGCACTAGAACTACCATATTCAATAAAATGGCCGGTCACAGATTTTTTTTTTTTTTTGTAACCCAACTTAATTTCACTCAAACACTAGGAACATTAATTGCAAACTCTGAGCAAAAAGTAGACGAAGTAGGACTAGAGTGCGTGGCACCTTCCATATGAGCGAAAGTTTCAAAATGCTATACTGAGTTTCAAGACAATATAGTGACAAGTCCTTAATAAAATAAATTTTACCTTACTGTTTAAGTCAATTCAGAATTATCGAATAACCATACAGTCTATTATTTTTTTTTTTAATTGAAGTATTATTTGCTTTAATGTAAAGTTCAAACAAAAAACACCGCACTAGGACTCAAACAGGGTTCGTCCGTGTGATTGATAGAAAAATAGTATTTTTACTTAAAATTACAAACATTCTAGACCTCTACAAAACTGATCCATATTATGAAGAGGTATAAAATTTGTAAATTAAGCAAATACTATATCTGTCCACACATAAATATTTTTACTAGAACTCTAAAGTAATAATGGCAACATATTTTTCTGTCGAAAAGCATAATTTACTGTACGTATAGGCAAATGGTCGCAATTTAGAGCATATTTCACTATATGTGACCTGGTCTATGAAAAGGGTAATTAGGTGTCAAAAAAAAATGTTCCAATTTTTTTCCGATTCACATAGAATTGTCCTTTAATAGTTGTTTTCCAGCTGTTTCTTCGAATACTTATTTTCGCACGTAAGCCCCCTTTTCATAGACCAGGTCACATATATTATTTGTAGATAATAATTTTAAGAACCAAATAATTTAAAAATTTGCTTAATTGTAATCAATTTGTCTGGTTGTTCTAGTGTTAAGTCAAACAGTTGCTATAAATATGCAATACCCTCAGGGATACTCTTCAGTTTATATTTTGACTTTAAAAGTGCAAAATGTTTTATTTTAATAATACTCGCATTAAATTTGTGTCTTTCGTGACATTTTTATTGTGCTTAGTAAGCAAAATTGAAGGAAATTGTAAATTCCACGTTGATTATCAGCCACTTCTTACACGAAAATTTGGTTCTAATGAAATCAAATTTTCAAATTGGAATACACTTGTTGTATTAATTGAAAGAGAACACATTGAAGCCTATTGTGGAAGTGGATTCAGGTAAGGTATTACTTTGTATATACGCGATTACTTCATAAACTTAGTAACATAATTTAAAAATCGACGTTTAATAAAAAAAAGCCGTTTACTTATTTTTTTTTTTTGCTAATTTTTTAAAACTGATAAGGTAAGTACAATCAATTTGAAGTAAGCGAATTTTTATTATTAATCGTAATTTCCAAACCGTACGCAGTTCAACGAAATTAATATTAATAATTCAATAGAGTGTCTCAGGTGGTGAAGCTGATCAAGAATATATATACTGCCAAACCTGCAACGCCTCCTTCTCACACTGCTCCTGAACAAACGATAGGTTGCATGAAAATGCCACAAGAAACGAACAGTGCCCCTTTATTCGTAATCGTTCACTGAGTAAAAATCAACTTTATTTGAAATCTTAGCTGCTCTTTTTTTGAAAATATCTCGATTTTTCCAATTGGAGGTACATTAAGCTAGCAGAGCGAAAATGGCAGAACTGAAAAACAAATATGGCAGAATTATAGGCTAATTATAGGCTAATTTTGGGTCCAAACGACGAATTTTAGGCTCTTCATTTAAAAAAAAAAAAAAAAAAAAATAGGTCTGCCAGCTTAAGTGTAAGCCAGCAGAGCTGTTTCGAGAAAACACATACGGGACGTACATTGAAGTAAAGTAAGTAGTCAATAATTATAGGCTAATTATAGGCTATTTAAATGCCCCATCGCCAAAAGAAAAGCTTTTTATTTAAAAAAAATGGACCAAACCAATTTTCTTGAAATAAGGAACTTCGAATAACAATTCCAGAGAAAAAAAAAAACAACAACAACAAAACTACTACAATAACAACAAATTTACTACTACTACAACAACAGTAATTTTACATAAAAGTAGGGGTAAGTGGGCGGCCTACGGCCGCTGCTCAGGATTTACACCCGTCAGACATCCAACACCGGCTTCGCGGCGGCCTTCGGCCGCGGATCAGTCTTATGCAAGCGCAGTAGCTACTTAATATTTAAAAAAATTTTTATTAAAAATTGCGCTCGCAATTTGACCAGCAAAACTATTTGTTGGATATATTATAGACTGATCCGCGGCCGAAGGCCGCCGCGAAGCCGGTGTTGGATGTATGACGGGTTTAAATCCTGAGCAACGGCCGCAGGCCGCCCACTTACCCCTACTTTTATGTAAAATTACTGTTGTTGTAGTAGAAGTAAATTTGTTGTTGTTGTAGTAGTTTTTGTTGTTGTTGTTGTTGTTTTTTTTTTTTTTCTCTGGAATTGTTGTTATTCAAAGTTCCTTATTTCAAGAAAATTGATTTGGTCCATTTTTTTTAAATGAAAAGCTTTTCTTTTGGCGATGGGGCATTTAAATAGCCTATAATTAGCCTATAATTATTGACTACTTACTTTACTTCAATGTACGTCCCGTATGTGTTTTCTCGAAACAGCTCTGCTGGCTTACACTTAAGCTGGCAGACCTATTTTTTTTTTTTTTTTAAATGAAGAGCCTAAAATTCGGCGTTTGGGCCGAAAATTAGCCTATAATTAGCCTATAATTCTGCCATATTTTTTTTTCAGTTCTGCCATTTTCGCTCTGCTAGCTTAATGTACCTTCCAATTGGGGCATTTTCCCACACAAAAAGAAAACAAAATTTTTTAACTACATTTAACAAAAATTAAAATAATCACAATCAATGTTTTTTGCAATGCTAAACGCGAATCCAACCTTAAAACTGCTTCATCGTGTATAGTTTATGAGATATTGTAACCTTAAAACCAAAAAAAGTAGTTTTTTGCCATTTTTTGAAGCTATATAACTATGTAACATATCATTTATTCAGCAAATCTGGCTCAAATACTTAAAAGCCGCAATCTTTTTCTTTAAATTCTAATTTAAATTATGTTGATATCTTCATGTTTCTAAGGGATATCGTAGACAGAAATATTGTCAAAACGGGTTTTTTGCACTTTTGTGTCTTTTTAAGTTAGGATATCTTTGAGGAAAAAAAAGATATCAACATAATTTAAATTAGGTTTTAAAGAAAAAAATTGCGGCTTTTAAGTATTTAAGCCACATTTGACAAATAAATGATATGTTACATAGTTATATAGCTTCAAAAAATGGCAAAAAACGACTTTTTGGTCTTTAGGTTACAATATCTCATAAACTATACACGATAAAGCAATTCTGAAGTTGGATTCGCGTTAAGCATCACAAAACACATCGATTGTGATTATTTTAATTTTTGTTTAATGTAGTTAAAAAATTTTTTTTTTTTTTGTTTTGTATGGGAAATACCCCAATTGGAAAAATCGAAATATTTTCAAAAAAGGAGCACCTAAGATTTCAAATAAAGTTGATTTTTACTCAGTGAACGATTACGAATAAAGGGACACTGTTCGTTTTTTGTGGCATTTTCATGCAACCTATCGTTTGTTCAGGAGCAGTGTGTTCTCTTCGTTACAAACGGAATGACAAAGTGAATATACCGTGGGTGTAAGGTATAAAAAAGAACACTTCTCGAATTTTTTCATAAACATAATTTCAAATTTGTCCAAACCCTACTTATGTGCAAATAAGATTTTTTGGAGCTTTATATACGCGGTAACTTATGGGATGTAACATGCAGCCAAGTCAAATTTTTCAGATGTTCTTGTACCGCAACGGTGTGAGCAAAACAAACAAGCGTGTGTCAGCTGATGTAACGGTTCAATAGAAAATATAGCAATAACTTTAAGTAGTGGGGCTTACTATACACTCTGCGCGAGTGACCGCGGTTTAAATGAGGTGCCTAACATAGCACTCATTGGAAAATGGGTCAAAAAATTTGAGAAGGCCAGTATAATATTAGAAAAATCAAAAAGGGGGCAACCGAGATCATCAAGAACGGCAAAAAACGTGAAAAGTGGTAACCAGTCCGTGCCAGATGATCCGAAACTTCTGAATCTGAAGCTTGCAAGTGCTTTTAATGTGCCTAAATAGTAATTTTTCCTACAGAGTTATCTCAAAAATGAAGTTTACACTGATGTAGCAACTTCTTTGACGTATTTCAAAGAAAATAACCACAACGAAATGTCAGCTATCACAGAGTCTACCTGTCGTTAGTGCGGGGTTCGTGAGAGTTTACACTTGGACGATATTATTTTTAAAAATCAATTATCAAATTGTGCACTTTAATAAATAATAAACGCGTTTTCAATAGATGGCTTAATTTCTGTTAATTATTCCACTAAATATAAACTTTTCTTTGGGATACCTCTTAGTAGTGCATTAAAAATAATCTATGGCAGATGTTGTAGATACATGAAATTATTAGTTTATCAACAATTCGCTTTTTTAGTGCTCGAATTGGACACATTCGAGTACGCAGATTTTAGTGATCACTCTTATCATGCGATTTGATTTCGATTCGAACTTATGAGGTCAGCTGAGTAGTGTATGCAATTACTACATTTTTGGCTTTTTCAGAAAAATTTTTTGAATTTCAAACGTTAAAAACATGTTTTCCAACGAAGTATGATGTCTAAAACATTATGACACTATCTGTTTTTTCCTATCTGGTCTTGTTACTAAGATATTTACCAAAAACCATCAACTCTCAAAAATAATAGTACTGGAGATATTTAAAATTAATTATCTTATAAAAATTATTTCCGAAATAAAATTAGATAAGAGTTATCATAATACAGAAAAATAATTTTAATTTTGTGTGGATAGCTTTATTGGTATCCGATATATGGATCAAAAATGCTTAAAAAAGGATCATATATATTTTGCTATAGTCGGAGTGCCTTTTGATTTTTGTTCTTGTTGTGTCAAAAAATTATTGCCCATATTTTGATCTTTTCTGGCTAGTCAAAATTTTTTTCAGAAATAAAGAAAACAAAAAAGATAAAGTATCGAAAAAGGGACCTTATATTCTAAAAATCAAAATTCCAATATAAGCAAACTTAAAGGATCTCTGTATGTAAGAATGTAATTAATTTATATTTTTATTATAGACAATTCAGAACATATTACGAAGATAACTATCCGAAAGATGGAAGCATTCAGAAATTAGATTTTGCATGTTTTTCGAACACAGTATTTGTTAATCATATCAACGACAGCAAAAATGGTAATAACTATTTGTACGACAACCCAACAATTGCTTGCAAAGGATCAACTTACTCAATGTTCGAAAGCAAGGATAAATTGTTGAATTGCAACAATGCGATGTCTTATGTATTGGGTGCAAAAACGAATATTCCTATCATACTGGCTGGATTATGCTATGACTTGGAAAAATTGAATTTGAAATATGTCAACTATAAACTGAAAGATCAGTCTGCAGTGCTCAACAAGAACACGGTAAATAAAATCTTTAAAATACTTGGTTTTAGTGAATATAGTTTTTTTTAAGTATTGTGAACTAATTAACTAAACATGTAACTCTAGCGACTGCTGCAGTCATAAAATGTATACAAAACCATTCCCAAGTATTGAGATACTTAGAATTTCAAAAACCTTAGATGTATGTACATATATGAAAAATTATAAAAACAAAATTTTACAATAGTTAACTACGAGTATGTAGGGTAAGGGAGGGAAATATGGACTACGTGGGTAATATGGACCACACGATTATTTCCCACTGCATACATAGGATTTACCGTTATTGATGTTCAAACTTAACGCTAATACCTAAAGCTTATAATAGGGCGATTTTAGCGTTCGGTGAAGTCGCATGTTTCTGTAAAGTTGATTTTTCTAAAAAAAAGATCAGTGATAATTTTTTTCTAATGACTACATTTCAATATTTCACTTTAAAGACATCGCGTTTTTAAATAAATAGTTAATTATATAAAGTCAGTGAGTACCATTTATAATTTATTAGCACAAATAAGTTCATTAACCAAAAGAGTTTTTGATAAAAAAAATCATTTATTTCACCAACACGTGCTGTGGGTAATATGGACCACCAAAGAAAAAAGCCTCATCTTTTCAGATGGGGAATCTAGTTGCAGTTTTCGTGATGAGTCTGATGGTCTTTATATGTAATTCGTTAACTACAAAGGAAAAAAATGATAAAAAATGCATATAATGTAACACCCTTTACTCAGAAGATCGACGTGGCGAATTTTGGGTTGAATGTGTTATCTGACGTTCTTGGAGTCATGAAAAATGTGTCGAATGTGGAAGTGACATTCTTATATGATGAGATATTTATCTAAAAGTGAATCAGAATAAAGGTAAATTGTTTCCTTTACTGAATGACATAAAATTAATTGTTTTATTTAATGTATTTTGGGTTTTATTTAAAAAAGAAAGATGGGTGGTCCATATTTCCCTCCCTTACCCTACATATTATGTTCACTCTACTTAAAATACTCTATAAACAATGATTACTAAATTTTAAAAATATTTTATAAAATTTTATTAAAATAGGAAGTTTACCCAGTTGGCACAAATGTTAACAGTCTGTTGGAACCAATTCGTAATGTTGAACGTTTCTTTAATTTTCCCAGGTAATAAAATTTAGCATTCTGTATATTATAAAAATATTTTTATCAATATTAAAAATTTAATTATAGTGATGAAAGTGTTAAAGAAGATATAATCGCTCAATCCAAATCAAACTTTTGGCTAAATATTGCCGAATACGAAATATCAAGTATTATTCAAACGAATATTAACTACAAATCATCATTGAATGACTTTTTCAATATTGTTTGGTGGCACCATTTACGCATTGGAAATTGGAATCGTTTCGTTAAGTTGCTGGAAGAACGTGCCGAAGTTGTAAATTATATAATTTACAGCGGAACATCGGGAACTGTAAAAATACCTAGAGAAAAAAATTATCCACAGAGGGCTAACTTGGAGATAAATGTACGTACCCATTCACAGAAGCAGTTTACTGACAGAGTTATTGAAAGCATTAGAACCAAATGTGATACAAATATTAGAAATAATTCCCATACTACACGGTAATAAATTTCGGTTTAAATTTTCAACTTTACATGAAATTTTAGGGTTCAAAATTGAATTTGTTATGAAAACCAACTTTTTTAGTAGTTTTTTTAAACTTTTTTGAGTTGACACCTTTGTGTTGGTAAAAAAAAAAAATTAAGAAAAACAAGCGAATTATTAAGTATGTATGTATGTATTCTCCTTTAACTCCTAGGAGGAGCATAGGGCCATAGGGAATTATTAAGTAATTCAACTTATTTGTTGATTTTTTCAACTTTCCGCAGCTGATTTCCTTGGATATTTATTTCGGCTTTGCTTGGAACGTACAATTTTAGCTGTCTCTTGCTTGCCGATTGCTTCAATTTTTTTTTCGGCGAAATACTATGGGTATTCACGCATTGATGCGCAATTGCAAAAATGCAAGTCTTTTCGCACTAACGCGTGAACGTTCAATGAAAATATTTCCATCTTGCGAAATTAATTAATTGTCAAAACAATAACAATGTTGCCAACTCATTGAAAAAACATGAATAATTTTTGAATTCTTATACGAAATTAAACTTTTTGCATAAAATACACATGGCAACATTGTTCCGAAGAGATGTCACTAATTCGCAATCACGCTCGTCGCAATTTTACTCAGAGTAGAAGCAGTGCGAAATTGCAGAAGTAGTGCGGAATTTTTGGCAATGTGTTTGTTGTTGGACAAATGTCAAACTTTCGCAATTCGCACTTTCGCAACGAGGCAAAGGCATTGCGCACCAACGCGTGAATATCCCCACTAAAAAATTAGAATATATGCTTTTGCTGTAATTTCTTGTCGATGTGATTCGCAACCAGTCAATGCTCAAGAATGAATATACCCAGTGTGCCAGACGGTTCAAATCTTCGCTTTTTTATCCGTTACGGATCCGTTACTGATCCGTTGGCGGGAGAGATTCCCAAAAAAAAAACGAATCGTTTATTTTTTTGGAATTTCTCCCGCAAACGGATCAGTAACGGATCCGTAACGGATAAAAAAGCGAAGATTTGAACCGTCTGGCACACTGGGTACATACATACGTAGTATGCTTGAAAGTTCTTCACAATGTTGGCAAATGTGTCAATGAGGCGACATGTGGAGGGCTCTTAACGAAAACCATCCCTCCAATTATTTATTTATTTATTTTTATTTTGTGGATTTATATATTTAATTTTTATATGCGTGATTGGTTCAAAAAGTAAGGTTTTTCATCGGTCTCGTTCAAAAAATTCTTAACTCATTAAGTTCAATTTTTCATCTTATATGGTTGACATTTTTTAACTTTTTTAGTATAATATTTTAACCTACTAAGATGAGGTCTTTTCAACCTTTTAAGTTAAGAAATTTAACCCGCCGAGTTGATAAATATTTAAACTTTTGAGTTGACAAGTCAAACCGAATTGAGCATGAAATTAATTACTGACAGAGTTATTTTGAACTTGTAGCTTAATACTGCAATTTTTTTCTCTTTCGCAGTTTTGGTCACTTGGGGATAACCTTTTTTCAAGTACATAGAAACCTTACAATAATGTCGGGTGTCTACCTCAAAAGTTAAGTGCCACGGGATACATCGATCGCTTCCCTATTCATGCGCCATCTTTTAAGTCGTTCGTAATTCACTGAGTCACTTTTGTAAAAGGTTTTTTTTTTCTTTTTTGAACTGAAGCGAAAGCTTTTAAACGAACGACAGACTTGTAAAAATTTTTTGAAATAACATTTTTCTTTGAATTCTTTTAAGATTTTTATACCAAAAAGTCAAAAAACTTAAGGCTATAAAAGTATTTTCCCTGAAAACGTTATCAACTTTTTATTTTATTTTTTTTTTCTAAACCACTCCAAAGCTTTATTTAAGGATTATGCTGTGTACCTATATTCTTTTAAGCTTTTAAAAGTTCACTCTTATTAATGAGAATCAATCTAAGAATCCTTTATCAAGAATTACAGTATGCAGGTACTCAAAAACGAAACTAATTATTCAAGTTGTTACACTTGAATACATTAATTGGTTTATCCTTGTATTTCAAAATAATTTCGAAAATGAATTAAGTAGTTACATAAAAATTAAATTACTTATTTTTTATTTTTATAATTTTCTTAAACAGTATCCAGGCCCAAGTGGAAAGAAATCAATCCCACAATTATTTGGACTTATCTGGAATCTGCTAATGAAAACATCAATGAAGACTTTGTCGTTGTTGCGTACAATTCACCATATTTTGAGGTGAGTACTTAAGTACTGAGACTGACACGATCTCATCCGTCATCAGTAGAAGAAATATGTACAATAACATTTCTATGTTAATAATGATTTCACTAAAATGTCAATCTCTCAACAGATATTCCCAAGAAATTCAACAGTCATTTGCAACGATATGTGTGATGAAATCGATTGGATGAAGCCAATGAGTGACTCACGTTATGTATCGATACTTGGCGCTCTTTACTGTTGCCGTCCTGAGGAAATCGTCGGACAATTGGATGGATTTCCAAAGACACGTAATGACACTCTAATGACAAATGAGATAATGGCCACAACTATGACACCATAACTTTAATGTGATAGATTTAATACAATAAATTTGTTTTTGCTTATATTCTACTTATCTGTACTTGTACACAAATTTATACAAAGTTTTGATAACATATTGTAAATCTGCATCAATATTTTGTATGTTAATTTTTATTTTATTTGGAATTATTAGTTAAACATATGTAAAAATATATTTGATAGGCCGGGAGCCATTAATACTCAAAGCACCGTTAACGCGGCTTCCCCTTTCTTTAAGCTGAGTATAGCATGTTTAACAATTTTATAAACATTCGATTGTGCACATGATACATTGTAATAATTTACGGCGACTTCTGGTGTCCCACAAGGTTGTCATCTAGGACCTTTACTTTTTATCTTAGCTATAAATGATGTAATCCATATCATCAAAAACTCTAATCTTCTAGTTTATGCGGATGATATGAACATTTTCAGGTCTGCAAGGAAGAAAAACGACACTCAACAGCTTCAGTCTGACTTGAAATCCATTGAAATTTGGTGCTTTAAAAATTACTTGCGTCTTAATCCTAATAAATGCCAAACAATTACTTTTTCTACACTGAGAAAACGGTATGATTATATACATCAAAATTTGGTAATAATTAACTAATAATATATTGGATATAGGCGAATCGAATACTTGATATTATTTAACGAGCGGCATATTTGAGCAATTTTATTGGTTCAATCGCATATTTGTTGATAATTACCAAATATATGTTTGAATATTAAGACTTTTATTATTTTTTATTTAGACCTTTATTATTACGTAGGCTGCTATATATATTTCTGGCCTAGGCAACACTGATGTCAATAGCTAAAATCTGGCCAACACAATAATAAAGTTTGACATTTTTTAGCATAAACGTACTCACAACGTTTTGACGTACGACCATCATTTATGTTGTTTACAGTGACTTGAAAAAATCAATTTGACAAAAAAATGGAATTAACTCGTGAACATTTTCGTGCGATCATTTTTCACAGTTTTCGACGTAGATTATCACGACAAGAGTGCATCGATGAACTTAAATCTTTGTATGGCGATGAAGCACCATCCTATAGCACTGTGAAAAACTGGTTTAATGAATTCAATCGTGGCCGACGCTCGCTCAAAGACGAATTGCGTGAAGGTCGTCAAAAACGCCCGTTGTGCCAGAGAACATTGATGCTGTGCGCGGACTGATAATGCAAATTCGTCATGTGATATACCGTGAGATAGAAGCATTCTTGGGCATTAGGTTCACTCCAATACATTTGATTTTGCATGAACACTTAGTTGTAAAAAACGTTTGTTCTCGTTGGAACAAAAATAAATAAAATAAATAAATAAAGCTACGGGATACGAAACAAAACATAATTAATATTAACTTACCCTTATTTCAAAAAATTCTTATAAGCTTTAAATTTGATTTATAGCCTTTTTTGCTAATTAGCTAAGACGGCTATTAGCTGCAGTAGCTAAACTCAATTATTACTATTATTACTATGCTTTATTCAATTTTATAAACTTAACTTTTTTTTTCATATTTACATTATAAAATATGTAATTTCGTTGAATATTTATAACCGACTAGACCAAGTATACATACCTAAGCATGTAAGTCTTGAATGCAACTCGAGTAGGTACCCAACTAAGAGGAAAAATTTCTAGCGCTTCTGATCCTAGCACTTCAAAAGTGCTTGTCTCCATAGAAATTTAGTAGCACTTACACAATTATTTTTTATAAGGCTGCAGTAAGAACAACATGGGTTCGAACCTAGCCAGGGTTAAGTTTTTTTTTACTTTTTTTATTTGTTTTTCTGCTTTTTGTATTAAAATATTTTTTATTCCTTTCATTTCTCGTATTTATTTACTTTTGCTTAATTTAATTGAAACTGATTTAATACCTCTTCATATCATCGGGCATTGGTGTAAGCAAAAAAAAAATAATCTGTTTCTAACTTTCACACGGACGGTCATGGATTCAAATCCTGGTGCGGCCAGTGTTTTTTTTTAAATTTTTTTGAAAAAACGCTAACCGCAGCATTACAAATAAGCGCTTCAAAAACCCTTTTTTGGTAAGGCTGTGGTAAGCTTTTTCTTGCTTACATCCCATGCCAAGCAATGTTAAAAAGAAAAAATGGGCTCTGTATTGGTGAAAAAGATGCACTTCGGAAGGGTTTTTGAAGCACTTATTTTCCCCTTAGGCTTATAAGCTTCTCCTATACTTTTTTTTTAAATTCAGCACAAAATCTGTATAAAAAACAGGAAATATCACTTTCAAGCTTTCATGATTTCCACTAGAACTACCATATTGGTCAAAATAACCGATTACAAAATTTTGGTTATTTTTTTTTCGAGACAAAAAATTAATTTATAAAGAACATCATGTACTAATATGACAAAATTTTAGCTTTCATACAAACAAAAAAAAAATTTAAATATTTGCTAAGCGATAAAATTTTCAGCATGCGTTCTACAGAAAATTAATTTGCTAAGTTGTTATCAATTTGCCTGGTTATTCTAGTGTTAAGTCATGCAATCACTATAAATATGCAATACGATCAGGTATATTCTTCAGTTGATATTTTTAATTCAAAACTGCAAAATGTTTAATTTCAATAAAATTAAATTTGTGTTTTTCGTGACTTTATTATTGTGCTTAATAAGCAAAATAAAGGGAAGTTGCAATTTCTATGTTGAAAATCTGTTAAATAAGCCATTGCTTACACAAAAATTCGGTTCTTATGAAATCATACTCTCGACTTGGAACAATCCAATACAATTAAGTGAAGACGAGCGCATTGAAGCCTATTGTGGAAGTGGTTTTAGGTAAGATATACATACATATCTACGTAAGTGCATATACAAAATGACTTGATCATATAGAACTCGTCACAAAAAAGTTGAAAAGTTTCAATTGGTGTAGAAAACAATAAATAAAATTGAAAAAAAAGTTTAAAGAAGCTGTACGTAGGTTAAACTTGTTAAATTTGTGTGAAGCAAAAATTAAGTTATCTTGATGCCATCTCAAAAAATAGGAAGCCCTATTTATTTATTTATTTATTTATTTATTTATTGATCTGTTAGTGTAAAGAGGCAAATGTCTTATAGTGTAACACTAACAACATGTTTGAATAATACATTTATATGATTATACGAATTTTAATTTAACTTAAATTTAAGAATAATAAAGATATTAACAATTATTTAATAAAAGTATAAAAAAAAACAAACAAAATTAATTAAAATGTATAAAATTAGAATTAATCGAACTTAATAGTAACAAATATTAAATGAATATTATATATTATTGCTATTAGATTCCAAAGGTTATAAAAGAAAAACAC
Organism: Calliopum simillimum; assembly: GCA_951812925.1. Classification (NCBI taxonomy): domain Eukaryota; kingdom Metazoa; phylum Arthropoda; class Insecta; order Diptera; family Lauxaniidae; genus Calliopum; species Calliopum simillimum. The sequence continues at coordinate 9,257,833 of OX638368.1, forward strand.
CAACACAAAGTTTCTTTTCTTTTTAAGTCTTTTTATTTAAATTTATTTTTCTCAAAGCGGCGGCACAACTTGTCACATACGATGCTCAAAACGGAATGAACGAACAAAAGAAAAGTCAAATAGACACGCGCATAAATATGCGAATGTATGTGTTATTTATACATATTGTATATTTGTACATATATTCAAAATAGACAAAGCCAACTATTTATCATTGTAGTTTTTGCATTGCACAGCGATTTCATACGGTACATGGCAACGGTACCCAATTTACTTATTCTTTGTTAAATAGGGTAAACAACCCAATGCAAACCATCATCTATGTTTAATAGGGCAAATAACAAATTGCCGTGCACTCCAACACACCTCCTCAAAAACTACATTGATTGTTTCAAATAATCTTATACAGCAATATATGTTACATATATATTAAGTTCTAAAATTTTACTTGAATGACAAGTTGTGTACACTGGGAAATATGACAATATCTTAGTCCAACATTTGTTGCAAGGATTGGGGAAAAACCCAGTAAAAACCCAATCAGACTAATATTAATTAATCAAACAAAAATAGGCATTTAATATAAATTCAATCTTATTTCATCTTATAATAAATTAATCAATAAGACCCATTTCACGTCTCAGATCCAAAAATCTGGCACCTGGTAATGGCTTCGTCAAAATATCGGCCAATTGCTTATCTGTGGGATATATTCCCTCAATTCTTATAAGTTTATTTTCAACCTGTTCTCTCGAAAAATGATACTTGATATCAATATGTTTCGATCTTTTGTGACATGAGGGATTATTTGTTATACATTTACAGCCCTGATTGTCTTCAAATATTTTAATCGGTTCTGTTAAATCAATTTTTACACTTTGAACTAATGATTTCAACCACAATGCTTCCCTAACTGCCTCAAATAAAGCCATATATTCTGCTTCAGTAGATGAAGCTGCAACAGAGTTTTGTTTCTTTGTATTCCAACAAATTAAACATGATTCGAACATTTTAAACAAATAGCCAGTAGTACTTCTCCTGTCACTCTCACAACCACCCCAATCAGAATCAACATAGCCAGTAAACATCTCTTTATAATTTTGGTTTTTAATAAAAATTAGTTTTAAGTCAACAGTCCCTTTAGGGTATCTCAAAACTCTCTTTAAACATTGCCACAATTCTTTATTATTTTTATTGCTGTAGCGACTCAAAATATTAACAGATGTGCTTAAATCCGGACGTGTGCACAACATAATATACATTAAACAGCCAATTAAATTACGACATGGTGCATCACAATTTTCACCCGAATTCAACGCATCATAATTGAGTCTACTTGGAAGTGGAGTACTGGCTTACATTCATTCATTTTGAATTTAATTAAAATATTTGTTATGTAAGCCGACTGGCTTAAGCTCAACTGACCATTATGTCTTTCAATTTTAATACCAATAAAATGTCGAATCTCTAATAAATCAGTCATTCTGAATTTATTCTTTAAATACGTTTTGAAATTTGTCATACTTGCAATATTAGAAGTTGCAATTACCAAATCGTCTACATACAACAACACATATAAAATTTTCTGTGTATCACCATTATCAAGAATATATATGCATCGATCTACAGCTGAATTAACAAAACCAATCTCTTTTAATGCTTTTTCAAAAACTTCAAACCAGAATCTAGCTGCCTGCTTAACACTATAAATGGCTCTATGTAATCTACAAACTTCATTACGACTGCAGGACAGCCACTGAGGAACCATCATATAAATTTCCTCCTTCAACGTGCCGTTTAAAAAGGCCGTTTTCACATACATGTGATGAACAATTAAATCAAACTGGTTTGAAAAATCCAAAATAAATCGGAAACTAGAAATTCTAGCTACTGGGGCAAACGTTTCATCGTAATCGATTAAATATTCTTGTGTGAAGCCGCGTGCAACAAGCCTAGCTTTGTATTTAACTAAGTTACCAAATTCATCATGTTTTATGGTAAAAACCCATTTACAGTCAACTATGTTTTTGTTTTCGGGTGTTTGTACAAGAGACCATGTTTTATTAAAATAATGTGAATTAAGCTCTTCTTTTACTGCTTCTTCCCAATGTGACCTGTCACTTCTATTTTTAATTTCATCAAATGAATTTGGAATGTCACTAAATGAAGTACTTGCACCCATTATGCAATTATGTAAATCTTTGTATGATATCTGTGGCCTAAACTTTAACCTTTCACTTTTTCTGACGTCCCCTTCATGGTCATATTCATTTAACAGTGAGCTTAATTGATTATTGTGTTTATTTCTACCATTTGATAAAGTTTCACCAGATTCTACTGGATCGGCATTTTCATCGTTATTTACCACACCACCAGACTGTTTATCTGATTCTAAATTATCAGATCTCCTATCCCTACTTTCATTCGGGAAATTAAATTGAAAACTTTCCGTACTTTCATTCGGGAAATTAAAATTAACATTTTACGTACTCTCATTCGGGAAATCAAATTGAACATTTTCCGTACTCTCATTCGGGAAATCAGAATTAACATTTTCCGTACTCTCATTCGGGAAATCAAATTGAACATTTTCCGTACTCTCATTCGGGAAATCAGAATTAACATTTTCCGTACTCTCATTCGGGAAATCAGAATCACTTAATTGTGATCTATCTTTTACTACAGTTCTGGAATTTAACATATTAGTTTCATCCACGATAACATCTCTTGCTATCATAAATTTACCAGTTTCCACATGCCATAATTTTAAACCATTCGGTTCATAACCGACAAGTATACCTTTAAGGGATTTTTCATCAAATTTTCTTTTTCTAGTCTTATTATGTGCGTATACAGTCGAACCAAAAATTTTCAAGTATTTTAAATTAGGCCTCCTATTATGCCACATTTTATATGGTGTCTTCACAGTGTCTTTCAACGCTTTACTTGGACTTCTATTAATTAAATACGTTGCTGTTAAAACAGCTTCACCCCAGAAACTTTTGTCCAATTTCGCTCCACTAACCATAGCACGAGCTTTTTCTGTTATTGTTCTTATCATACGTTCAGACACACCATTCAACTGTGGAGTATGTGGAACTGTCAAGTGGTAAGTGATGCCTTTTTGAACACAATAATCCCTCATCTCATTGGATAAATATTCTCTACCATTATCAATATATAAATTCACAACTTTTAAGTTGAAATGAACCTCACTTTTTGCCACGAAGTCTTTAAACATAGCAAAAACGTCAGACTTAGGTGAAATCAAATAAGTTACACAATAATGCGTATATTGATCCACGAAAATAACAAAATCGTTCTTTTCATCAACAGTGGGAGGAGTAATCGGGCCACAGACATCCGAATGGACGATAAATAAAGGTATTTCTATATAAGATTTATCTTTGAATTTTTCAAAACGTAGTCTGTTTGCCATTTACACAGGCTTCACATATCTCATTATTTGGTTGAACATTATTTAAAAGATTAGTATCATTGAACAAATTCTTGTTTTTAATTTCTAAAAACTTGCCTATGCTTATATGTCCTAGCCTCTCATGCCACAAACGATATTTATCAATACTTGTTAAGTTTGATACATAAGCTAACTTATGTAAACCAAGATTAATTATAGGTATATTTTGCAAATTTTTACCTTCAAATATGATTTTACCATTCTTACGAACTTCGACACCTCCTGAATGAAATACGATGGTCATACCAGCATCTTGCATTCGTTTGACAGACAATAAATTGTTTGGCACATCTTTTGAAAACAACACATCTTCCAACGTAATCTATAATATCTACGTGGCCTGGGCCCATAACCTATTAGATTCCAAAGGTTATAAAAGAAAAACACCAACACAAAGTTTCTTTTCTTTTTAAGTCTTTTTATTTAAATTTATTTTTCTCAAAGCGGCGGCACAACTTGTCACATACGATGCTCAAAACGGAATGAACGAACAAAAGAAAAGTCAAATAGACACGCGCATAAATATGCGAATGTATGTGTTATTTATACATATTGTATATTTGTACATATATTCAAAATAGACAAAGCCAACTATTTATCATTGTAGTTTTTGCATTGCACAGCGATTTCATACGGTACATGGCAACGGTACCCAATTTACTTATTCTTTGTTAAATAGGGTAAACAACCCAATGCAAACCATCATCTATGTTTAATAGGGCAAATAACAAATTGCTGTGCACTCCAAGAATTGCAATAAAGATGACAAATGTTTTTTGAATTGCACTGCGTTTTTCATGGACCTTAAGTTTAAGGGAAGAGCGTTCCAAAGCCTAATAGAAAAAATAAGAAATTGTCTCTCAGAGGACTGACATGTGTGACGGATTTGAAAAATAGTGCTTGATCGTCTTGACCGTGAAAAAACAAGTCGAGAGAACAAATATGTTGGCTGCTTAGTAAAAACAACTTTATGCAATAGAATTAATGTCCTGAATTCAAACAACCTGTTAAAAGTCATATTGAAAATCATTTTAGCTCTTTTAGAAACCATATACATATTTAGTGACATTATTGAAAATGACACTCAATTTATTTTTACAGACACAATCACAGTTTGCAGAAATTTCACAACCATAGAGTTATTTTGGTAAGAGATACGTTTTTGCTAATAAAATTCTTATATGTATAGGGGTAACGTGCTGTGTTTTCCACAGACCACGATGCATACCATAAACTTTTCAAATACTCCTGTTAATATGATCATTCCACGACAAGGTTTTATTGAAAGTAATACCCAGATTTTTGGCGGTATCAACATAATCCACAGCACTACCATTAAGAAATAGCTTTGGTATGCTCGAGGTTTCAAATACTTTTTTTGCAATAACATTTGCTTTTGATTTTTTTGGGCTCAAACCTAATCCATTTTTTGTAGCCCAGTCGCTAATCATTTTAAGGGAGGCATTCAAGTTTTCAACACAGTTACCAATCCTTTTACGCTGACTACTATCATACAACTGTAAGTCATCGGCAAAAATATGAAAGTTACAGTTTGTAAGAAAATTTGGAAGGTCGTTAATATATAGTGAGAATAAAAGTAGTCCTAAGATAGAACCTTGAGGAACTCCTCTTGTAACAGGAAGGAAATCTGAAACTGCACTATCTATGCATACAGCTTGAAATCTACCTGAAAGGTATGACTTATTGGCAGTAGGTGAAAAACAATAGAGATTCCGTAATTTCGAATGAAGTATGTTATGGTCCACAGTGTCAAAAGCTTTCGAATGATCCAAAAGTACTAAGATACCGATTTTGTTTTCGTCAAAACTACTTCTTACATCCTCAATCACATCGATTAATGCAGTCGTACAACTACGCTTTGATCTATATCCAGATTGCTTCTCCGTCAACAACGAGTTTTCGTCAACAAATTTACTTATTTGATGGTGGAGTAATTTCTCTATGACCTTGGAAATAAAAAGTAATATAGCAATTGGACGAAAGACTTTGAAATTGGAATTATTTTGGAGTTTTTCCAGATGCGTGGGAATGTTGAAGTAGTAATTACAGAATTGCAAATATGAGTCAGATATGGTAGTATTTTTGGAAGCAAAGTTTTTAAAAAATTTGGATGCATTTCATCAAATTCTGTTGCACCAGACTTGATAGCCAAAACGCTTTCCAAACATCAGTTTGACTAACACAGGCAAACCTAAAACTAATATTTCTGTTCAAAGAACTCAAGTAATCAGTGTAAAAGTTATTAACCACAACTGGGGCTGGAATTTTAAAAATTTTTTGTTAATTTCATCCTTCGGATTGCAAGCATTTGACCTATCTTTACCAATACCAATACTACGTATCACATTCCAATTTTACTTACTGTCCATAGCAGCACTAAACTTAGTACCGTAAAAAGTTGCTTTAGCTGCTTTGATTTTAAGAATAACTTTGATGCGTATTTTTTTAAATTCAGCTAAAAGCTCAGGAATTCTGTTATGTTTCCATTACAACGAAATGTAGTTAAAACACTCACGAACGTGGTAAAAACTCATTTAGCAATGCAAGTTATACTTTTTTTCTTCGCTCTGTGTTGGTTAAACTGGTAAGGTTTATATGAAGCAAAAATGAAATTATCCCGATGCCATCTCAAAAATAAAAAGCCCTTGAAAAACGATATCTGATTTAAATTTTTTCCTCTCGAGTAAAACCAATGGACCAATGCGCAATACGTCAAATGATCAGTTTGCCTACGTATTTGATACCAAAACACGACATTAATTCGTCTGGACTATTAAGGGTTATAATAACTTATTTTTTTAGTTAATTATGCATAAGAAAGTAGAAAATTTATGCAGTTGTATAATATGTAGTGAAATTTTTTTATTAACAGCAATAAAAAACGGAAATTGAAAATTGTCATCAAATTTTTTTCGCATTATTCTGAATTTCTGTGTTTGATGACCCCTAGTGAAATTTTTTGAGGAACATTTTAACCTATTACCCATAAAACACGATATAATGGGTTAAGGTGCAACTGAAAATTGTTTCTTGCATGGTTTTATGACAAACTTATGAAAAACAGTTTTTCCAAGATATAGTTTAAGAGATTTACAGAAGGCCGAAATATCTAAAATATGTTTTCTGTGGGTTTTTTATCTAAAACAACAATTGATGTTTTTAATTGAATTTTTAGTCATATATTTGCAAAGATCGATTTACATATAAATCTATCAATGCAAGGCTGGTGCAGTGGTAACGACTTCTGCTACCAACCTGGGGGTCCTTGGTTCGACTCCCGCCCAGACCAAAAACACAAAAAGTTTTCAAACTTGCAATTTTTCAATTATAATTAATTTAGTGAAATAAATATAATTATAATTACAACAAAAATAGTCTGATGAGTCTTTGTGGCGAAAGACGAAACATATGTCACCATAGCCGTGTTTTTAATCCGTTCCTTGATTTGTCATAATTATGTTAGAAAATGCATTGATAGATTTATATGCAAATCGATCTTTGCAAATATATGACTAAAAGTTCAATTAAAAACATCAATTTTCAATATATAAAATGTCATTAAGTAACACACTTAAAAATTCTTAAAAAATAAAACAACAATATATGAACGATTTTAAATTCGAGACATAATATTTTTATATACTTTAACTCAAGACAAAAAATTTGATACATCGGACGACTCATTCCGAGCATTTCTAAAATCGTAATAAAATAAAAACTGTACTAAGCCGAGATATTGCATAAAACGGCGATGAGCGACCTTTTTATGACCATCAAAAATTTTTAAAAAACTCAGCGTACTTTATTGACACCCTCTTGCAGATTTTTGGGGGTAATTGTCTATCTATATATCTGTATTTAACTTTTTATTTATTTTTTGCTCCACTTTCATACATATTGGACATGTCAGTTCGCCTTAAAAAAATTAAAATTTCTCATAGCCGCGCAAAAACACGCAACCTTTTTTCATAGAAAGTAACTTAAATGTCTACAATTTGTTAAAATATAAACATTTTTGTTTGAGCTCACTTTTGAAACAACTATATGTCTATGTACAATATATAGCCAAAATGCACTTAATTTTAGATTAACGAACAAAAAAAAATTAGAATATAACAAAACACTTTTTCACAAAACACAAACCACGTTTGTATTACAAAAATACTTGAAATTAAAGGGTCCATCAAAATTTAAGAAGACAAACAAAACAAAAGGAAAAAAAATCATTGCATTATTGGTGGATGCACTTGCTTCTTATGATTATAGCGACTGGAGTTCTCCTACAAAAAGTGTAATACCTCCGAAAGTGCACAAAATGGCACAACTAAACTTTAAACACTCATTATGGACAGTCTGTAGTCAAAGAAAATCATAATTAGATGAAAATCCTGCACACCCTAAAATACTTTAACTCCACTTGAATAATAAAAAACCTTAATTTTTTAACACATATTTAATGTATAAAAAAAAAAATTTTTAAACATTAACTCAAGAAAACTTTTATGCAAAAAGAAACACAATTACCTCAAATTGAAGGTTTCATTAAAACATTTTCCACAAAAATATATCTTTTTTTTTAATAAAAATTTACTTTAAAAAAGCCAAAAAATTTCAATTTTTCACTGCGCGCGAACGAAAGCAAAAAAAGTTAAAATTTAACCGCATATAACTTTTAAACTAGTAATGCTAGATCAACAATTGTGACGCAGAATTCAATTATCTTTAAAACGGTATCAAAAAAAACCGGTAGAGTAGAACGGGGTAATGTCGTGCAGGGGGTAATGTCGTGCACTGGCTCTTTTAGCCCAAAGAATTGAATGATTTACCAACTGTTCGTAAGGTAGGGACTTGCTGACCTACTGAGCTTATGCATATAATACTAGCAATTTTCACCAGTTCGTCTCTACAGAGTAACCTTTTTTTCAAAACGCACGCTTTCGGGACGATAAAAGTGTTTTTTTATCGGGTCAGAAAAATAATTTTCCTTCCGGGAAAATATACCAGGTAAGTGTTTTCTGAAACAAAATATCCTGCCAAAGAAAAGAAGTATTTGGTTTTCGAAAAAAATGTTGGGCTTCACCGAGTTATCGAAGTTGACCTTTAAAACGACCATTGGGGTAATTTCGTGCACATTCACTTACACAAACACAATTTCTCGCTGCACAAATGTTGTTACACATGGATGTAACCAATGAAATTATCTTTCGATCGGATGCTTACTCGTCGCATTCGCTTGAGATGTACGGCTTTACGAGCATGTCAAAGTTGAGTGCACGACATTACCCCGTTCTACTCTACTTCAAACATATTTTTTTTTTTTTTAATTAAATGCGTAAAAGCGCAACAATACCCCTTTGTGCTACGATCGGCTAACCAAACTTAAACAGAAATGAATAAACCAATATTGTGTAAGTCCTTATAATAAATATAAATTTATCTTTTTAGTAAATTTGAGTTATTGGATGATGTTTATGGAAAAAGCAGCTTAGGTGAAACCGATCAAAAATTAAATTTTGTATGTATGTCGAATAAAATATATGTTAATTATATTTACGGCTTTGCTCCCAAAAATCATTTGATTTCCAACCAAAGAATCAAATGTAATGGATCAACTTACGCAATGTTCGAAAGCAGGGATAAACTTTTGAATTGTAACAATGCGATGTCTTCTGTATTGGGTGCAAAAACAAATATTCCTATCATACTGGCTGGATTATGCTATGACTTGGAAAAATTGAATTTGAAATATGTCAACTACAAACTGCAAGATCGCTCTGCAGTGCTTAATAAGACCACGGTAAAAGCTTTAACTAACTTAATTTATTTTCATTATTTTTTTAATAATACATACTTTTTACTTTAAAGATATGCCCACAACGTTTTTTAGTTTTATATTTATGAGCTAGTATTGGGCACAGTAGACGGGGTCGAAATTAAGATTCATCCCGAAACTGACTCAAAAGTTAGAGGGACCCTTAAAAACAACATCTGCACCATTTTTTATTTTTTTTTTTTTTTTTTTCATTCTGAGAAAAACCAATGGATCACTTTTGATTCTACTGAAGGCTAAAAAAACATGTTTTTTGGTCAGAAATTTTTTTTCATTAGAAAGTGCTTTAGGAATAAAGATTGTGTTCGTAGAAAAATTTTGGCATTTAAACATTATGTTTTTTTGTTTTTTTTTGGTTATAAATAGATAATATTCGGTTCCAAAAATCAACACTTTTTTACTCTAAAGCGAGGCTTCACACGAAAAAAGTGTAAACGGCAAAAAATGCTTAGAATTCTCCAAAAAAATACGTGTGAATTTTTTCGGAATTTTTTCAAACATTTTATAATTTTTTAAAACTTAGTGGACAAAATAAAAATAAAAAAAAATTCTGAAAAAATTCACACCTTTTCTTTTAAAAGTTCTAAGCATTTTACGTTTCATGAAATTTTTTCGTAGATGCCTGGTTTTGAGTAAACCTAGCATTTTGCAAACGAACGTAAGTTTAACAGCTGAAGACTCTCAACTTGATAAATGTTTTAAAACCTATAAAATATCTCAAAAAATTCTGAAAAAATTCACTCGTATTTTTTGAACAATTATAAGCATTTTTTGCTGTGTGCACTTTTTCGTTAGATTCCTGTCTTTTGAGTAAAAAACCGTTTTCCCGATCGCGTTATTGAAAAACGTAAAAAAATCGATTATGGGGCGCAAATATTATCTATACTCCCAAAAAAAATTTATAATTCTTAAACGCCAACTTTTTTGTAAAAACATAGTCTTCATTTCTTAAGTACTTTCGGATATCTATATTGTAATGAAAAAAAAGTTATGACCAAGAAACATATTTTTTCAGCCAGGCCTTCAGTAGAAACAAAAGTACTAAATTGGTTTTTCTCGGAACGAAAAAAAACTTATGCAGATATCGTTTTTAAAAGTTTTTCTAACTTTTCAGTCGGTTTCGAGATGATTTTATTTTGCTTCATACAAAGTAGACCCGGTCTAGTGCACACACAGTATATTATTTTTGCAAACAGAAACTTTTAAAGGTGTTACAAGCCATATTTAAGAGATTCTTGTTTTTCTTTAACACACCTAAACTCTATATTGTAAGCTGTATGTATGTATTCTCCTTTAACTCCTAGGAGGAGCATAGGGCCAATTCCATTCGTCGCGATCCCTTGCGATGACTTTGATCTCTTGCCACGACTTTCCCGATTCTTGGATTTCCTTTTCCAGCGACCTCGTGTTAGTGGATATAACGGATGAAGACCATATTTTGTTCGGTTGAGCAAACGCGCCTCCTGTTTTGCTCTACCATCTATAGAGATAATGCTGCCAAAATACGTGAAATTTACGATGTCATCACTGCCAGCTCTAAACGTGTTGTCATTCCTGTTTGCGTTTAACTTCATGCTTTTAGTCTTGGATACGTTGATTTTTAGGCCGGTCTTTTGTGATTCCAAGACAAGGTCTTCAATTTTGTTTTGCATATTTGAGTGTTTGGACGATAAGAAGCAAATGTCGTCAGCGTAGTCGAGATCTTCTAGATGTTCGGTAAAGTTCCATTGGATACCCCTTTTGGACTTATTAAGAGCTTTATCTAAAATATCGTCAAGAACGATAAGGAAGAGAGATGGTGATAGTAAAAACCCCTGTCGTACCCCCGAATTAGTGGTGAATGTCGGTGACAACAACCCGCTGTGTAACACACTGCATTTAAAGCCTTCATATTGTGCACGTGTTTAGTTTATGGCCTTTGCAGCAATACCCCTTCATTGCAGTGAAACCCAGATGTTTTCTCGGAAGGCAGTGCTATAGTCTACAAAGACAAGTTGAAGTGCAGCACGCCACTCGCACGACTGTTCTACAATTATTCTGAGGGTGTTAATTTGATCCACGCATGATCGGTTTCGCCGGAATCCTGCTTGCTGCTTTCGAATGGCCGAATCAATTTTTTCGTTTACCCTGTTCAGAAGCACTTTCGTCAATACTTTTGATGGTACTGAGAGCAAGGTAATGCCTCTTTAGTGTCGGCACTCGCTTAGGTCACCTTTTTTCGGCAGTTTGACTAACATGCCATGTAGCCACTCTTCTGGCAAACGCTCTTCGCTCCAGATTCTGGAAATGAGAGGATGAAGAATCTTAGCTGATGTAATGGGGCATGCTTTTAGCAGCTCAGCTGTTATTTTATCTATACCGGCGGCCTTGTTGTTTTTCATGCTTTGGATAACTTTCACTATTTCATCGATTGTAGGCGGTGGTGTTTGTATTCGGCTACTACTGCGAGTCACTGCGGCAGTTGTAGTTGGTGATTCTAGATGCGGGGATGTGGTAGACATGTGATTTAGTATATCACAAAAATACTCTTTCCATCTTTTTAGTTGTTCTTCCGCGGATTTTAAGAGATTTCCATTTTTGTCTTTGATAAGGCAGCTCTGTCGGAGTTTTCTACCTGATAATCTGCGGGTGATATCGTAAAGCTGCCTGAGATTTTGAGCCTTTGCAGCGTTTTGGCTTTGCTCGCGAGGTCGTTATACATTCTTTTTTTGTCTTGTCTGCACGATCGCCTGACTTCTTTACTGAGAGTGTTAAAGACCTTTTCGGCGACGTTCTTTTGCGCTCTAGTTTTAGCGTCGTCTCTCAGTTTTTTCGCGCTTCTTCTTTTTTCAACAAAACCCCACGTTTCTTCGCTCATCCAGTGCTTCTTGTTTAAGGGTCGAAACCCAAGTATTTTTTCACTGGAGTTTAAGAACGCCTCTTAAGCGGCCATCCATGATGTTTCAATACTTCCACCACAATCGAACGGAGCTGTTTTAAGTTCTTCTATGAAAGATCTACGTATCGTTCTTAAGCTTAAGCACGTCGAATTTTTTTGCTACAGATTGTTCGCTGGGACGTTTATTAGCGGCAAGTTTTAGTCGAATGACCGCGACGAGAAGATGGTAGTCGGAGCCTATGTCAGCGGCTCTCTTTACTCGTACGTCCAGAAGGCTCCCTCTCCATTGTCTGCTAATGCAGAGGTGGTCGATTTGGTTTTCAGTGATGTTGTCTGGAGACACCCAAGTAGCTTTATGGCATTTTTTGTGTGGGAATAGCGTACTTCCAACTACAAGACCGGTTGCATTGCAGGCGTCAATGAGAAGCTCTCCATTGTCGTTTCTCGCACCCAAACCATGTCTTCCAATCACGTGCTCAAAGTTAAGGTTTTCTGAGCCTACTTTGGCATTCAAATCGCCCATAACCATTATGATGTCGTTCTTGTGTTCTGGCTGTAGAATTCATCTTTGGTTTCTCTCTCTGCCAACTCGGTGGGCGCGTATGCTTGGAAAATGGTAATATTTCTTGCTGGGGCTCGAAATCTGCACCAAATAAGCCTTTCATTTACAGTTTTCCATTTAATAACTGCCTTTACTGCAGTTTTACTTAACAAAAATCCAACTCCATCCCTGTGGATGTCATTTTGCGCTCTACGGAGTATAGAAATTTTTCGCCGTCAGGAAGTACATATTCACCGGCACTGTTCCATCTACACTCGCTTTATCCCAATATCTCAAGGTTGAATTTGTGGAGTTCTCTTACGGCTTGGTGTATTTTGCCTGGTTCATTAAGAGTTCGAACATTCCAAGAGCCGATGCGTGTTCGAGTTTTCATCGAAAGGATTTTAAAATTTTGACGATACATATTGGTTCCAGTTATAGGAGAATCATTCCTAACTGTGCATGTTTCTTGCACCTCCAAATTCGATGTGCATGCTGCAGAGGCAGGAGAATTAACCACACTCTGGTGGGTACCACTCGGAGAGTGGTTTTCCATCGTTTTTCGATCCATGCTTCATTAGTATAATCTTCTCAGCATTGTAAGCTAATCTCAGCAAATAGTTATCAACATATGTAGATATCTGTCTCTTAAAAATATATTAGTAGTTTTTAGTCTTATGTACACCATACCTTCTAGGTAAAGGCAAGTGTAACTCTGCTATATATTAATTTGTATTCAAATAGGAACTATATCCAATTGGCACAAATGGCAGTAGTCTATTGGAATCAATGAATAATATTGAACGTTTCTTTCAGTTTGTTAAGTAAGTAGAATGCTGATACACTTAATACCAAATATATATTTTCATAAACAATTATTATTTAATTATAGTGACGATAGTGTTAAAGCACATATTGCAGCCCAATCTAAATCAAACTTTTGGCTAAATATTGCCGAATATGAAGTAGCAAGTATTATTCAAACCAATATTTCCTATGAAGTAACATTGAATGAGTACTCAAACTTTTTCAATATTGTTTGGTGGCGCACTTTGAGAATTGGGAATTGGGATCGTTTTGCTAAATTGCTGGAAAAACGAGCCAAAGTTGCAAATTATATAATTTACAGCGGAACATCGGGAACTGCACAAATACCAAAATCAAATAATTGTCATCAGCAGACGAATAACTTGGAAATAAATGTAAGTTCAATTGTTACATCTCAACGAATCCAAAAGTTTCAAAACACTTAACTGACAGAGTCTTTAAAAGCAATAAAATCAGATTTCATACAAATATTTGAAATCAAGAGCTCCATAAAAAGTGCTCTTAAGATCTTCAATATGATTTAAGAGTATCCTAAATAGGTCTTTAAAGAAAATTTCAAAACTTTTAGTCGTTCAATATAGGAGTATATGTCGTTCCCCGTGCAAAAAACTATCTTTATTGCGTAAGTAAACACCAAGTTAATTTTGGTTCATTTCAGAGAACATTTGATGGACCCGAAACCATTTTGAAAAATGTTCCCAAAAGTGGAAAAATTTTTTGTTTAAATTTAAAGTGTTCAATGTGTTGTATTAATTTTAGCCGCTAAATCCAAATATTCTTCATTTAAAGTGCAAAATTAAGATTTCATCATATTATTTTTTTATTTAAGTATGTTAAATATTCCACCTAGAATAGACAATATCTCCAATACTAAGGAACTTACGGAGAAATGTGTTGCAGATTCGTATTAAGTACCCAAAATCCATATAAAACATTGTTCAATTTAGACCAAAACGTTTTTCCAGAAATTTTTATTTTTCGCCCAAGAATGAAACTGTTTTTGCCCAGGGAATGTATTCTAATTAACTTTAACTTTTAGATCAGTCTAATGCACACAATATTTAAATTAATAATTTAGAAACTTTGTTTTATTTCTTAAACAGTACATAGGTGGAAAGAAAATAGTGCCACAACTTATTTGGACTTATTTGGAATCTACTGATGAGAACATCAATGAAGACTTTGTGGTTATTGCGTACAATTCACCATATTATGAGGTAAGATGAGAAATTTAAAAATAAATAAATTAAGGTGACATCACTAACATTTTATAACTTTTTTAACTTTCAATAGTACTTCCCTAAAAACTCAACAGTGATATGCAACGATATGTGTGATGAAATCGAATGGATGGATCCCATGAATGATTCGCGTTATATGTCGACACTTGGCGTTCTTTATTGTTGCCGTCCTGAGGAAATCGTTCAGCTTTTGGATGGATTTCCAAAGACCCATAGTGACTTTCTAAGCACAAATGAGATAATGGCCACCACTTTTACACCATAACAATGTGTTTGATGGATTTATAGTGCAAATTTCTTTTTATTAATTTTTCCAGTATGTAGAATTTTGTACCATACAATTTTTTATAAAATTTCTATCATAAATACCTATCTAAAATAATAGCCGTATTCACGATCTTGTTGCATCGTAGCAAATGCAAATTTGCAAGAGTAAATAATTGTGAGCACACACTGTTGTAAATTGATATTGCAGACTTTTCAGAACAGCTGTTTTTTGTTTTGCTGTCAAATATTTTTTGAATTTAAAATTTATTTGATATCTTATTTTGATTTAAAAGAAATTTTACTGAATAATTGTGCGTTATTTAGAAAAAAAATCACAATTTTATTAATTACATACAATGTGCTTAATGCAAACATTACGTAGAAATCTTTGTTAATTAAACCAAAACGAAATAATTGAAATTTAATTGTGTTTGTTTACATTTTAATGTCAATTTGTGACAAATACGGTTGTCAAAAACATAAAAGTCATTAAGCAATTGTGCCAGTCACAAATGAAAAAAATAAAATCAGTCACAATAGACTATTGGAAATCAATCGTGCAACAGGTTTTTGTGTTGCAAATTTGGTCTTGCTTACAAGACTGTTGCTTTTGAAAATTCAATAGAATTTGTTTTTGTAATTTAAAATAATTTTGCATTTGCTACGATGCAACAAGATCGTGAATACGGTTAATATATTGTAAATTCTTGGTTTATTTCGAATTATTAATTATACAAATATAGCTAAGATCTTAAGTTGAATTGAAATATTTTCTTATTTTCTATCTTTAATTTTTGGTAGTTGAACTTAACAGATAAAATTTATCAGGAATATTTAAAAGAGGTTCGAACTTGACAAAAACCAGGGGCCAGTTAAGCATCAAAAACTAAAAAAATATTGGATAAACGGAAATAAAAAATTACAATCGAGGTCGATTGACAAAAATAGCTAAGTTCGAAAATTTGCACTAGTGGGTATCGTATCAAAAAAAACGCTTTTAATAGTTATTTTGTTAGACTTGGACTAACTATATCACATAAGCCGAATTTCAGTTTTGAAACAATCAGGCTATTTTTTAAGAACACACTTCTTCAAATACAAAACTTTACTGATTTATGGATAAGTATATTCACCAACTAGCAAATTTTATTATTTCCGAACTAAAATCTATTTTATAACGTATTTACTTTGATAAAAAAAAAAATAGTAAAATAGTTTTCATCCATTAAACAGATGGGTGCAAATCTCTCCTTATTCGTATCATAGTCTAAGAGCTTAAAGGTTGATTTCCTTCACTCGAACTTGGACTACTTTCCAGAAAATCTTGGGGAATACAGTGAAGAACAGGGAGAGAGATTCCACCAAGGCATCTAGGAAATTGAAAGAGATATCAAGGCAAATGGGATGAAAACATAATGGCGGTATACTGCTGGATGCTTAAAAGGGATAAACCGAACGCTATTCACTCAAGGAGGAGTTTCAAAAAAAGAATTCTTAGTTTTCAGAAAACTAGATAATATCTAGTAGATATCATAAGAAAGTATGTAAATAAAATGTAAATAAATGTTTCTCACAATCAAAGAAATCTTATAAATACTTTTTAAATAAATGTAACCGAATCATCGTATGTATTTTTACTTTATTTAAACTGAATTATAAATGTAAAATTATACCTTTAAAAATAATTAAAGACTTGTGCACCAGCTGAAAATTTTTTTATGTCTTATTTCGCTCAATATAGTAGTTTTGGCGTGCAAGAAAAATAGTCCGGGAGGATTTGGTCCTAGTACCATTTATTGTTAAAATCCAGGGTGTTGACGTTGGCGTTTGTAGTCATTTTCACGAAAAGGTTGTTTTTTCAAAAACTTATAGCTTACACGATATATCGATTGATATATCTAAGTGATTGACCCCATTCATTTTTAAGTGTTCTTTTGATAAAAAAATATACGAAGCAAAAATGATTAAACTACTCGACGAAAAAAGTACGTATAAATTAATACGAACGGATCCTACGGCTCAACTTCAAACACAAAATAACAAGATAGTGAACGAACTATACAAAAAAGATTATATTGATCGTGTTCTAAAGAAAAAATTATATTGCTCCGCACCACAGGCGCCTAGACTATATAGACTGCCCAAGACGCATAAACCTGGCTTACCTTTACGACCAATTTCATCATCGACAAACGTACCATGTTACAAATTATCTAAATATATTGGACAGGTTCTAAGGAATATAATATCTTCAACATACAACATAAAAAATGCAATTCAACTGAAGCAACAACTAGAAAATTTGGTCTTGGATGAGCAAGATATTCTAGTATCATTTGATGTGATATCACTCTTCACAAACATACCTACATATTTAGCTATAAGGACAATTATGGCACATTGGGTCACAATAGAAAAATTCACAAAAATCCCCAGAAATAAATTTTTGGAAATTTTACAATTTTGCCTGAACAAGAATAACTACTTCAAATACGACAACAAAATTTTCAACCAAACATTTGGAATGCCGATGGGAAATCCACTATCTCCCACAATCGCTGATATAGTTTTAGACAACTTATTAGACATAACAATTGAAGAATTAAAGAAAAGAGATATCCAGATAAAATTCATCAGAAAATACGTAGATGATATATTCGCCATCATTTAGAAAGAAGACAAAGAAATAATTTTAAACACACTTAACAACTATCACGAAAAACTACAATTTACGGAAGAATTGGAAGAAAATCAAAGCATTCCCTACTTAGACGTAAAACTACACAGAATCGACGATAAAATAATCACTAATTGGTACGCTAAACCAAACTCGTCAGGCAGAATGATGAACTATTTTTCAACTCAACCGGAATCACAAAAAATTAACATGCAAACAATTTTATTAAAAAAGTATTGGCACTAAGTGAAGAACGTTTCAAAAATTAAAATATTCTCATAATAAAAAACATTTTAAAATCAAATAACTATCCCATGAAAATAATAAATAATTTAATAAAGAAAAATCTAAATAACGTTAATGAAAATTCGCAAAGATCTGGCAACCCTGTAAAATATGTATGTGTCACGTATATCCCAAGTTTAACCGACAGTTTTACATACAACGTTTAAGCAAAAAGACGTTTCGTTTGCTCACAAACCCAACAAGACGATCAACGAAGTTTTTACCAACACGAAAACAAAAATAGAAAAAGAACAGCAGCATAATATAGTTTATGAGATCCCTTGCCAGGGAAAAGAAGGAGAGGACTGTAATGTGGTTTACATCGGCACGTCTAAGAGAGCGCTTGGAGTGCGCATGAACGAACATAAAACGGACATAAAATATAAAAAACAAACTACGGCTTTAGCACAACATATGTTTGACTGTCAACACACAGCTGATTTTGAGAAAACGAAGATTTTGGACAAAGAAAGAAAAGGAAAAAGACCCCGAGAAAAAAAAAAACAATTTTTAAATTACGGCTGTACAAAGGCTGTACAAGGGCCAAATTTCATTACTTTTTTTGGGCTGTACAAGGGCCAAACATGGTGTTTTTGAAGGACATTTGGACCGTACACGATGCTTCATATGGGCTGAACATGGGCTGTACGTGGGCTGTACAATTGAATTTTACTATTGAATTGGGCTGAACATGGGCTGTACATCGGCCGTACAATTTATTTTTTATTTTTGAAATGGGCTGTACATGGGCTGTACGTGGGCTGTACATGGGCTGTACAATTGAATTTTAGTATTGAATTGGGCTGAACATGGGCTGTACATCGCCCTACAATTTAATTTTTATTTTTGAAATGGGCTGTACATGGGCTGTACAATTGAATTTTACTATTGAATTGGGCTGTACATCGGCCCTACAATTTATTTTCTATTGAAATTTATTTTATATGATTTTGGGCGAAGAGAAAAAAATTCAAGTGTGGCTGACATCGTTAAGCTGTGCGACTCAAAACATTGATAGCCTGGTTTCGAAACCCAAGGATGGCGGAAAAAATTTTTTTGTTTTTATTTTTTATTTCTTTTTTTCTGCCATACAAAATTGGCCTCTTGCTTGTTATTTTTTAAAATTAAATAACATTTTTTTTTTTTTAATTTAACTTTGCATTTCAAAGAATTTTCTTTTTCGGCTTACCTTTCAGGATTTGAACCTGGGAATCCCAAGTGTTCTGCGATACGCACGTTAACGAGTTCAGCCAAAGCCATCATTATTGAGTAGATGGCTGAAAATTTATTATATCATATTTATTCTGTCATTCAATTTTATATGCTAAAAAAAATGAAAAAAAAAAATTTATTTTGACGTTAATAGAAAAAATAAATTGTACAGCCCATGTTCAGCCCAATTCAAATGAAAAAATCAATTGTACAGCCCATGTACAGCCCATGTACAGCCCACGTACAGCCCACGTACAGCCCATGTACAGCCCATGTTCAGCCCAATTCAATAGTAAAATTCAATTGTACAGCCCATGTACGGCCCACGTACAGCCCATGTACAGCCCATGTTCAGCCCATTTGTTTTCTACACAAATTTTTGTAGGCCTTTTTTAGTTTTGTACAGCCCTTGTTCAGCCGTGTGTACAGCCTTTTGGGCTTTTTTAATTTTGTACAGACCACGTACGGCCTTAAAAAAGCAAAAACGCCCACGTTCAGCCCATGTTCAGCCCTTTATCATTTTTACTCGGGACGATATATTTTAGAGAGTCTTCGCATTCAGGAGAAAATTACAAGAACAATGAACACCAAAGAAGACAAGGACAACATAAGCTCCAATTACCTAATCGCTTTAAGACAACAGCAACCAGCTGATTGAAATAATTTGGTTTTATTAGTATTCGTCTAAATATGTTTCGGTGTTGTTTGTTTATTTATTGTCATATGTTTTTAACTTTCAAAATTTTTGTTTAATATGTTAAAAAATGTTTGATTATTCAAAAAAACAATAAATAATCCTTTGAGGAAGTAAGGATTCTCTTACGAAACGTTGGGAAAAAATAATTTAATGTTTTTATAAACAAAAAGAAGAGGACCATCATGAGCCTGCCATCAAACATTAAAAAATATTACTTTTTTTCACCAAAAATTTTTTAAGCTTAAAAATACTTTTGAATTTTTTTTTTAAAAAGACCCAACTTAAATTTTTTTTGAAAGTAATTTAATTTCAAGCATAATTTATAAGCTTTAAAATAATATATGACTCAAGATGGTATTGGGTCGGTAGATGAGAATTTTTGGCTTTAGTTACTCAAGAGGAAGGCATCTTACGAAAAATGTGTACTAGGCATAAAATGCTAAGAATTTTCAAAGGAATACTTGTGAAATTTTTGGAAATTTTTTGGAAAGTTAAAAAAATATATTTTTTTTTTTGAATAATTTTTGTAAATTTTTTTTTAAAAATTATTAAAAATAAAAGTTAAAAAAATTCACACGTATTTCTTGAACGATTCTAAGCATTTTATGCCTAGCTCACATATTTCCTAAGATGCCATCCTCTTGAGTAAACAAAGAGTTTTGTCTGCCGCAGGCGTTCAAAAGGCGAAAACTCCCATTTAGACACCGAATCTCATCTTTAGTCATACATCGTTATTAAGCTAATAAATTATGCTTTAATTAAAAGTACTTTTAAAAAGGGGGGTTTTTTAAAAAAAAATCAAAATTATTTTAAAGCTTAAAATATTTTGGTGAAAAAAAACGCCAGCTTCGACAACCTGTATTTTAATAACAAATGGTACTAGGACCAAATCCTCCCGGATTATTGTGTGCAAAAACACTGTGTCTACCATATCGCCAAATTTGAGCAAAATCAGAGGCAAAAAAATTTTCATCTGGTAAGCTTGGCGTGTTTTGCTTCATATGTAAGTATATATCCATTATGACTCATTTTGTATGTCCAATCTGTGTTCATCTGATTACCAGATATATACATCTCTCTTACCTATATAAAAATTATCAATTATAAATAAGATGCTCTCAAGTTCTTACCTCCGTATAAACCAGACCGACAAAATGAAATCGGATAAGACACCAAGAAACAGTGGAAACGAGCTTTTATTAAATGAAGGCAACTATTTAAATGCGTTTGAATTTCACTTTAAATTGTGGATGAAAATTTTATTTGCTCTTACTATGGGCTTCCCCTTTCTTTAAGCTGAGTATGGCATGTTTATCAATTTTATAAACATTCGATTGTGCACATGATACATTGTAATACTTTGTTCGATTTTATAAACTTAGCATTTTTTTACCCTACACTAATGCAACCTCAGCCCTACACTCTGATATGATGAAATTGAATGCTTAAACATAAGAGTATCTTATTGTGTTGAAAACCAATACAAAAGTCAAAAACAAAAAAGCTTGCAATAATCTATAAAAATTTGAAAACAATAGAGAATATCGAAAATTGCAATATAAACTGTGTGCTATCCGAAAACATAAAAATTCGATAAAATGTTGAAATATACAAAAATAAATATAAATGCAGAAAAGCATTGAAAGATTTTGGGTAAGCTGCATACTATCGCATACAGATGATCATTGAAAAGAAAACATATTGGGGGTTTGCTAAACAAAAATTATTCACCCTTATCATATATATGTAGGTAATTCGTTTTCGATTCGAACTAAACCGAATCAAGATTTTGCTATCATGAAGTTTGACACCCACAGTCGAAATCAAAATTTTTGCAATCAGAATCAAATTAGATGATGAGGCTTTGATTGCAAATATATTCGATTTCAATTCTAAGTGTATGCTCCACATTTTATCATCATTTTGGAACACTTCACACCAATTCAATTTGCTTAATTTGTTTAACAATACACACCAAAAAACCTGCTACTGAGCAGTTGGCAGAAAACGTTTCAATACGAAATAGGGGCCAATTTGTCCTAATGTACTTTACTCATGTACCAAATTTCAATTATCTGCGTCAAATAGTTTCAGAGTGGTGGCACCACCAATTTTTTAGCCAATGACCTTACTTTTTTAATGCTCTTAAAATTTAATTCAAATCAGTCAGTAAGGCCCAATTTCACAGTGTGAGCTTAAGCGTAGTTTAACTGTTGAGTGTAGTTTAACTTCAAATTTCATTTTCACAGTAATTTTAATTTAAGGGCCGCTTAAGCGCCAGTCAATCGACACTATAAATAGTTAGGGAGGTTTAAGCGGCGCTTATGTCACAATTGACATTGTCAAAAAATTATAAATAAATAAAATTAAATTTCAGAAACAAATTTATTTATTCTAATAACTATAAAAATTTTGGGCATATTGAATAAATTTCATATGTATGTATGTAATATAAATGTTTTATATTGACTAACTTTTAAAATTTCTAGAAAGAAGTTCCAAGTTGTAAGGAAAAGCTTTTACTGGTACCATCAGTAAGTGTTTGCCAAACGTAGTGCGCCGCCTCCATCGAATATTTTCACTGTCTATGATCTGATAGAAAGGGAGCACACACGTTTGCTTCGCAAGGACCCAGCTGAGTTAGTCAACAATGAATAGAAGTGCATAACAACACCACTTATATGTAGTTGTCTCAATTTTTTCCAAGGCTTTAAAAATAAATGTCCATAGTGTTAACTTCAAAAATGTTTTTGTGTAGTTCTGCAGTGCCAATGAATAAAATGTGCAAGCAAAGATTATAAATATAATGCAATTTTATTGGTATTATCTTTTTTGTTCATCAATGACAAATCCAATTGCAATTAGCAATTTTTAAGTTTATGTATATATTTAACAAAAATATGCCATTCACTTGTGTAATCAGGCAACTAGGTCCACCAAGCACACCATTGACTGCAACTGGAAATAAAATTCGATCTGCTTGACCTTAGAATCGAAATGATCTTCCGCTGTTTCTTCGTTACTTTCAGGAACAGATTCTTACGCTGCCTTTGGCAATTAAACGACTTTTCGATGGTTTAAACACTCTTTTTGAAATCGAACCACATGATAAGGTTGAATATCAAAGTAGATTCTTAAAAATTAAAAAAATTATTTACGCCAATTAAATCATTCATTCATAATATTCAAGCTAGAATACTACTTAGTGGAATGTCATGATTGTCATAATTGTGAGGTCTATATGCTTACTCATAAAAAGTAGAACCATAGCCTAGGCAGAAATTTGATATATAAAAAAAATTAACTCAAAAGCGAAGAGATATATTATCAAAAGAAGCATTGGAGCAATTTTTTGAGGTTTGTAGTGTTCACAGATGGTAGCTTTGACGAATTTAGAAGTTAAACGGCAGCGTATTTTAACCAAAAAATCTGTATACATCTCTTCTCATACGGAAGCGAAGAGATATAAATAGATTTTTTGGTGGAACTACGCTGCCGTTTAACTTCTAAATTCGTCAAAGCTACCGTCTGTGAACACTGCAAACCTCAAAAAATTGCTCCAGTGCTTCTTTGCGTCTCTTGATAATATATCTCTTCGTCAAAAGAGAGGCTTTCCAAATCAAAAAAAAAAAATTTTATTTGTGCTAGAACTTTTTAATTTTGCGCTCCAAAAAAAAAAACATTGCGGGCAAATGCAACTGTTTTATCAAAGTATTTACTAGTAAGAGAAGAGTGTTTTGTAATTAAACTTCACAGTGCTCTTACAAATGTCATGACCTATGAGCTATATTATTACAAAAATAGATAACATTTCCTAATACAAGAACCTAAAATTAGATGTCATAAGTTTCATAGTCATGAGTGTCATATGAGAGTATTGTGATCACTACCAATTTTGCAGGTTTTTTTACTATTTTGATTGCATCCTTATCTTAATCTTAAAGAGAGGAAACTTCTCTTAAAAGGCAAAAAATTATTTCTGCAGCTATAATATTCTCGAAAAATCAATTTCGATACACAACATTTATTTCTTCTTGTACTTATATTTATTATTATGAAATGAATTGAAATTATATTAAAAAAAGTTGTTGGTAAAAAATATTCAATTTCGTTTTATATAACCGACTAGACCAAGTATACATATCTTGAATGTAACTTGAGTCTTATCAGCTTCTCCTATAATTTTTTTTTTTTTTTTTTTTTTTTTTTCAAATCAGCACAAAATCAGTATAAAAAAAGATCATTTTTAAGTTTCCATTGTTTGCACTAGAACTACCATATTGGTCAGAATGACCGATTATAAATTGTTATTATTTTTTTTCGAAACAAAAAAAAAAAATTATCCAGGACATCTGACAGAATTTTAGCTGTAATACAATCAAAAAAAAAAATTTTAAAATATTTGCTGCGCAATAAAATTTTCAGCATGCATTCTAAAGAAAATTAATTTGCTTAGTTGTAAAGAATTTTCCTGGTTATTCTAGTGTTAAGTCATGCAATCACTATAAATATGCAATACGATCAGGTATATTCTTCAGTTGATATTTTTAATTCAAAACTGCAAAATGTTTAATTTCAATAAAATTAAATTTGTGTTTTTCGTGACTTTATTATTGTGCTTAATAAGCAAAATAAAGGGAAGTTGTTATTTCAATGTTGAAAATCGGTTAAATAAGCCAATCCTTACACAAAAATTTGGTTCTAATGAAATCATACACTCGACTTGGGACAGTATAATGCTATTAAATGAAAACGAGCGCATTGAAGCCTATTGTGGAAGTGGTTTTAGGTAAGGTATATCTAAGCAAATTCATATTAAGCTTGACTTGATCATACAGAATTCGTCACAAAAAAGTTGAAAAGATTCAAATGGTGTAGAAAGCCGTAAATAAAATTGGAAAAAAAAAATAAAAAAAGCTGTATGTAGGTTAAACTTGTTAGATTTGTATGTATAAAGCAAAAAATAAAGTTATCCCGATGCCATCTCAAAAGATAGAAAGTCCTTGAAAAACAATGTCTGAATCATATTTTTTTCGTCCCGAGTAAAATCAATGGATCAATGCACAATAGGTCAAATGATCAGTTTTACTATGCGATACTCAAATTTCGTAAGTGGCATTATACTATATTTATTGCTGAAATCTGATTAGGCATACTTCAAAACATAAGAATGTGCACTTTGTTTGTATGTCTAAAATATTAAATACCGTTTAACAGAGCTCACTCAAAGTCGCTTTTTTGTAAAATAATGAAAATTTATTTGCGAGATCAATTTTGGTCGCAAAGTTTAGAGTGGTTGGTAAAGAGTTAGAACAAATTTTGAAATGAAGAATATTGAAATATGTAAAGATTAATAATTTTATTCAAAAAAGTTGTAAGTTTTTCTTTTTCACATATGAACTGTTTTAGGACTGTTTTAAAATTATTAAAATTTTAATTTATGTAGGCTTTCAAAATTTGGCTAACATCGGCTAACCAAACTTAAACAGAAATGAATAAACCAATATTTTCTAAGTCCTTATAATAAATATAAATTTATCTTTTTAGAACATTTCAAGTTTATAAAAATAATTATGGAAGCGTCGAGAACTTTGGTGAAGGCGATCAGAAATTAAATTTTTTATGTATTTCGAATCAAATATATGTCAATCATATTTATGGTGGTGCTCACCAGAAATATTTGTACGACAACCCAACAATTGCTTGCGAAGGATCAACTTACTCAATGTTCGAAAGCAAGGATAAACTGTTGAATTGCAACAATGCGATGTCTTATCTATTGGGTGCAAAAACAAATATTCCTATCATACTGGCTGGATTATGCTATGACTTGGATAAATTGAATTTGAAATATGTCAACTTCAAACTGCAAGATCGCTCTGCAGTGCTCAATAAGACCACGGTAAAAGCTTTAACTTACTTAATTTATGTAGTACATATCAGCTATTTGCCACGGTGCCTTTTACAAATGTACCAAATCTTATTCATCGTGTCAAATAGTTACACACCTATGTTGAATTTTTAAGCCCCAAGAAATACAGATTTTAGTTTTATTTTTTGGGCGCAAACTAGCACAATATACTGTGCAATTTTTTTTTTTTTTTGTTTTTTTTGCAATTAGAAACTTTTCGTTTTTTTGAACACCCCTAAAGTGCATAAGTAAAGTCAAGTGTAAATATATATACATTTTTATTAAAATAGGAACTCTACCCAGTTGGCACAAATGGCAATAGTCTATTGGAACCAATAAATAATATTGAACGTTTCTTTCAGTTCCCCAGGTAAGTAAGTAGAATGCTGATACACTTAAAACCAAATATATATTTTCATAAACAATTATTATTTAATTATAGTGACGATAGTGTTAAAGCACATATTGCAGCCCAATCTAAATCAAACTTTTGGCTAAATATTGCCGATTATGAAGTAGCAAGTATTATTCAAACCAAAATTTTCTACGCAGCAACATTGAATGAGTACTCAAACTTTTTCAATATTGTTTGGTGGCGCACTTTGAGAATTGGAAATTGGAAACGTTTTGCTAAATTGCTGGAAAAACGAGCTGAAGTTGTAAACTATATAGTTTACAGCGGAACATCGGGAATTGCTAAAATACCAAAATCAAATAATTGTCGTCAACAAACGACTAAGTTGGAAATAGATGTAAGTTCAAATGATACATCGCAGCGAAACCAAAATATTCAAAACACTCAAGTGAAAGAGTCTTTAAAAGGAATGAAATCAAATTTAATAGAAATACTTGAAATCAAGAGCTCCATAAAAAGTGCTCTTAAGATCTTCAATATGATTTAAGAGTATCTTAAATAGGTCTTTAAAGAAAATTTTCAAAACTTTTAGTCGTTCAATATAGGAGTATATTAGACTGGTTCAAATTGTATGAAAAACAAAAATTTTCTTGGAATTGCGCTCCCACAGCACTAAAATGTTCTCTTTGATGCAGATAAGCACTACGTAAAACTTGGTTCATTTCAGAGAATATTTGATGCATCCCAAACCATTTCAAAAACCGAAAAGTGGGTCTAAATTCAAAAAAAAAATTTGTTTTAAAATTTAAGTTGTTTAGCTTTTTATTTGGAGCCAATTAATTCGAATCTGCAATTTATTTCTCCGTAAGATCTGTAATTTTGGTAATATTGGCCATTTTATTTCGCATCTTAATTTTCCACCTTGTACGGACAATATCTTCAACACTACAGATCTTACAGGAAAATAAATGACAGTATCGAATTAAGTGGTTTAAAATCCATATAAAAAACGTGATAGTTTAAATTTTAAAACAACAAATTTTTCCATATTCTGGATAACTTTTCGGTTTTTGAAATTGTTTGGGATGCCTCAATTGCTCTCTGAAATGGACAAAATTGTACATGGTGCTTATTTACATCAAAGAGAACATTTTGGTGCTGTGGGAGCGAATTCCAAAAATTTTTCAAATTTTGAATCACCCTATAGTATAAAGTATGTCGTTCTCCGAGCAAAAAACTATCTTTTTTGTGTAAGTAAGCACCAACTTAATTTTGGTTCATTTCAGAGAACATTTGATGGACCCGAAACCATTTTGAAAAATGTTCTCAAAAGTGGAAAAAATTTTAAGTTTAAATTTAAAGTGTTCAATGTGTTATATTACTTTTAGCCGCTAAATCCAAATATTCTTCATTTAAAGTGCAAAATTAAGAATTTATCATATTATTTTTTTATTTAAGTATGTTAAATATTCCACCTAGAATAGACAATACCTCCAATACTAAGGAACTTACGGAGAAATATGTTGCAGATTCTTATTAAGTACCCAAAATCTATATAAAACATTGTTCAATTTAGACCAAAAAGTTTTTTCAGAAATTTTTAGTTTTCGAAAAATTGCCCAAGAACGAAACTGTTTTTGCCCGGGGAAAGTAATTCTAATTAACTTTAACTTTTAAATCAGTCTAATGCACACAATATTTAAATTAATAATTTAGCAACTTTATTTTATTTCTTAAACAGTACATAGGTGGAAAGAAAATAGTACCACAACTTATTTGGACTTATTTGGAATCTACTGATGAGAACATCAATGAAGACTTTGTCGTTATTGCGTACAATTCACCATATTATGAGGTAAGATAAGAACTTTAAAAATAAATAAATTAAGGTGACATCACTAACATTTTATAACTTTTTAAACTTTCAATAGTACTTCCCTAAAAACTCAACAGTGATATGCAACGATATGTGTGATGAAATCGAATGGATGAAGCCCATGAATGATTCACGTTATATATCGACACTTGGTATTCTTTACTGTTGCCGTGTTGAGGAAATCGTTGGGCTTTTGGATGGATTTCCAAAGACCCGTAACGACACTCTAATGACAAATGAGATAATGGCCACCACTATTACACCATAACAATTTGCTTGATTTATTTATTGTGCAAATTTTTGTTTATTCATTTTTCCAGTATGCAGAATTTTTTTACTATAAAATTTTTTATAAAATTTTTATCATAAATACCTATCTGATACAATATTTTGTAAATTCTTATTTTTTTTCGAATTATTAATTATACAAATATAGTTGAGATCTAAAGTTGAATTGAATTATTTTCTTATTTTCGATCATTAATTTTTGGTATTTGAACTCAACAGATAAAACTTGTCAGGAATATTTAAAAGAGATTCAAACTTGACAAAATCCAGGGACCAATTAAGCATCGAAAATTAGAAATATACTGGATAAACTGAAATAAAAATTTGCAATAGCTAAGCACGAAAGCATTTATATTCACAAATGAAGTTTCGACTTCACCGGTACATCGGTTTTACCACATTGACGGAAAAAATAGTGCATACGAGCGAGATCTTTTCGAAAATTTTTTATATAATAAAATATGCTGGTATATCACACTACCCGAAAGTATCATAATACTCGAAGTTACTCAACATTTTGCAGCTGAAAATTTTATTTGCTCTTACTACGGGCTTCCCCGTTTTTAAGGTGACTATGGCATGTTCTTCAATTTTATAAACATTCGATTGTCCACATGATATATAGTATATATTAAAAATACTTTGCTCAGTTGTATGTATAACCTTAGCATTTTTCTTCTTTTTTTCACATTTGCATTATAAGCATTTTTATACTCTACACTCAGTAACGATGGAATTGAAAGTTTAAACGTAAAAGTTTCTTAAAGTGTTGAAAACAACTTAAAATTCAACAGAATTCGAAGTAAATACTTCTTCCTGGATGTGCGCCATATGTCTGAAAATATTGTTATCTGCACTGTAAAGTAAGAAAAAAAAACCTTGCCTGGTGCGGAATCAGCGACCCTAAACTAGCCAAAAAAAGTTATTGAGAACTCTTTCAGAATTTTGCGTTGCACAGTGTTATCAAATAAATTGAATCTTTGTAATGCCCAGTTTGGTATTCATACATGCTTATCGAAAACATTTTCTATTTAATTTTTTTTTTTCTATTAATTTTTCGCGAACAAAAAATACATAGCGTGGCGAATGTAATTGTTTTATCCAAAAACTGGCGAGAGAAGAATTTTTCGATTGAATCATTGTCATGAGTGTCACTTTATAAAATAGTAAGTATAAAAGTACTTGAAGTATATAGTACTGTTGCAAATGTCATGAACTTTATTATGACATATATAACCTTTTCTAACACACAAACCAAAGAAATAAAATGTCACGAGTGTCACAGTCATGAGTGTCATTTGAAAGTTTTCTGACCACAACCGATTTCGGAGGACATTTGCTGTTTTGATTGCATTACAATCATTGTATTCTTTAAATGAAAAAACCTTCCTTTAACTTTTTCTTTAAAGGCCAGAGATGATTTCAGCAGCTATAAGTAATAGTGGTAAAAATATATTTGAAAAATCAACCGCTTAAATTTCGATACACAAAAAAAGTTTATGTTAAAAAAAGTATTTAATTAGTACTTAGTATTTTATTTTTGAAAATAATATAATCATGCATTCAAAATTAAAATGATTCAAAAAAATTACTAATACTAGGTTCGCCTTGTGGTCGAAATTCGAACACTTCAATATGATTTTAAGTAGCACAAATAGGTTATATTATCGTTCCTTAGTGTTAACCCTATCTTCGTACCGAATTTGTTGAAAATCGACGCAGAGGTTCAGCTGTGAGAGTGTATTTTCCATTTAAGGGCGTGGCATCGCCCACTTTTAACACAAAAACTACTTTGTACTGTGAATGTAAGCTACACCTATTACTTAAATCGGTTCATTAAATCGGCTGGAAAAGGGAGTTAAAGTTTTCTGCTTGCGTATTAATATTATATAGATAATAAATAATAATGTACATAAATACAAAGTATATCGCTTAAAATTAACTTTTATATTTATAGCCAACCAGACCAAGTATACATACATAAGGATGTGAGTCTTGCATGTAACTCGAATACCCTTATCAGCTTCTGTAATTTTTTTTTTCCAAACTCAGCACTTTTATATATCATCTTTGAGACTTCTTCTTTACACTAGAACTACCATATTGGTCAAAATGACCCGTTACAGATTTTTTTTCTTTTTTCTAAAAAAAAAAAATAATTTATCAATTCATGTGCTAATAGTAGCTGTATTTTGATGGTTGTGATTTATACTGGCTTGTGTAAGCACAATTCGGACAAACGTATGGGAAAGCAACAACAACTATGCTTAACTTAATACAAATAAATAAATGTGCTTAAGAGAAACACAGATAAAATATCTACAAAAATACAGCTAACATAACTGAGTTTCAACAAAATCAAAACAAATTTAATCTTTGAAAATATGTGTATGCGGAGCGATAAAATTTATTTGCTTTATTGTAATCAAATTGTCTGGTTATTCTAGGGTTAATTCAGTTAAACAATCACTATAAATATGCAATACCCTCAGGGATATTCTTCAGTTGATATTTTAACATTAAGAGTGCAAAATGTTTTATTTCAATAAAATGAAATTTGTTGCTTTTGTGGCGTTATTATTATGTTTTATAAACCAAATAAGGGGAAATTGTAATTTCTATGTTGAAAATCAGTTAAATAAGCCAATTCTTATACAAAATTTTGGTTCTAATGAAATCATACTTTCATCTTGGATTTCTCCAATTGTATTAAATGAAAACGAACGCATTGAAGCCTACTGCGGAAGTGGATTCAAGTAAGTTATATCGAGTAAGTGCATATTTTGCATGACTTGTTCATATAGGATTCATTCAAGAACCTCTTTGATTGATGATAACATTTGCAATGACATTTTTTCGAATTTTTTCCCCAAATTTTTACTAAAATCAGTTTATTATATCATGCATGATATGTTTTGCTATAACTCTGTAGAAACGGTGGCGACAATTGTCTCAATAGTCGATTCTTTTGTCTAGTTGGTTTGTAAGTAGACTAAAATGACTACACCCAAAACTAGAATAAATTGACTGAATTA
The DNA here is from genome assembly GCA_951812925.1 of Calliopum simillimum. Lineage (NCBI taxonomy): Eukaryota > Metazoa > Arthropoda > Insecta > Diptera > Lauxaniidae > Calliopum > Calliopum simillimum. The sequence continues at coordinate 9,289,253 of OX638368.1, forward strand.
TCAATTGTAATAAAAATGGCCCAAATGGAATGCAAAGTCGGTCATTTTATTCAAAAATGGTCCAAATGTAGTCCATAATCCGTCATTAGTACCAAAAGCAGTCCAACTGTGTATCGTTTATGTCAGTGAAATAATAACGGTACTAACTACCCAATGGGGAATGGAGCGCATCAATAGCGCTTCTGAAGCGCTCTAAAGCAGCAGTGAAGCGATCTCTCTCGTATCCAAAAGCGCTGAAATTAACATTGGCATGTCATTGGAAGGAAGCGCTTCGTTCTTACTACCAAAAATGCTGTTTGGATGCGCATCGCTCTTGCATTCAGAAATGCTCTTTGGATGCTTTTTGGATTACAATAAAAATATTTAAGAAATTAATTTTAAATTAATTTTTTTTTACGTCTTTCGCCACAAACACTCATCAAGACTATTTTTGTTGTAATTATAATTATTTTTATTTTACTAAATTAATTATAATTGAAAAATTGCAAGTTGAAAAACTTTTGTGTTTGATCTGGGCCGGAGTTGAACCAAGGACCTCACGGTTGGTACTGCTCTCAATCGTAGTGCCAGTCGCTAGACCACTGCTCCATCCTTGCGCTCTTACAAAACCGACTTATTGACTTATTTTGTTTTGTGTGTAAATACGTGACCGAAAACGAAATGCTCTTTGGATGCGCTTCACTCTCGCTACCAGAAATTATCTTTGGATGATCTTTGTTCTCGCTACTAGAAATGCTCTTTGGATACAAAAATATTTAAAAAAAAAAAAACAAATGAAAAATAAAGCTGCCTATTGCCTACCTATAGCGCAGAAAATATGCGCATCAACATCAGCTCTTTAGATGTGAGAAGGACGCGCATTGCTATTGCATCTTGGGGATGCGCATCGAAATTTTCTGTTGGATACGTACTGTTTGGGAATTTGTTGATTGCGTAGAAGAGCAAACGATAGCGTATCGGTCTAATGACTTGCGCTGCGTGGAGAGCCCAAGGATCAATTCCTTCACTCGGTGTTTTCAATTCCAATTCTTGAATTTCTATTAATTTGTACACAATTTTTCTGAAGAGTTTTCCGAGCGGAAAATGAAACATGTGTCCAACATAGCCGAGGTATAAAATTATAAAGAACTTCATAAAAAAAAATTTTCATCCGCACTAAGATTCGAACCCGGAACACAATGCTCAGAAATATATCACAAACTCTTAAGCACATTCGTCTATGAAACCTTTTAAAACTTTTGTGTAAAATTTGTATGTTAAATTAAATTTTCTGAAATTTATGTATAAGACAAATTAAAAAATTGGCCTTTTTCTGCTCCGAATGTAATATACATAAGGAGACAATTGACCTTTTTCTGGTCTCAATGTAAAGCGGAGACAATTGGTTATGTCCAATGAAAAAAAAAAAAAAAAAAACCTAAATAGATCTTTATATATGATGAGACCAGAATTCGAACTAGTCGGTTGCCTCCAAGGTGAAGTTTACAAATTAGTTTTGGAATAGTTCATAGACCCGCAGGGAACTTTGTTAAAAATGAACCAATTACACAAATACAATAATTGTGCTACTAAATTTATCTTTTTAGAACATTTCAAGTATATGAGAATAATTATGGACAAAGCAGCTTTAACGAAGACGTTCAAAAATTAAATTTCTTATGTTTATCGAATAGAATGTATAATAACTATAAAAATGTTGGTGTTCGCAATAAATATTTATACAACAATCCAACAATCGCTTGCAAAGGAGCAACTTACTCAATGTTTGAGAGCAAGGATAAACTGTTGCATTGCAACAATGCGATGTCTTATGTATTGGGTGCAAAAACGAATATACCTATCATACTGGCTGGACTATGCTATGACTTGGATAAATTAAAATTGAAATATGTTAGCTATAAATTGCAGAATCGTTCTGCAGTGCTCAATAAGACCACGGTAAAGCCCATAAAATACTTAGTTATATACAGAGTTAAATCAATAAGGTTACGAAGGTTCTGAGAGGTGATAGAGGAGGCCTCGACTAACAAAAAATTGAGAATTGAGTGGAAGTCGAATATGTACCCTTGAGGAGTTATACGTATACATAGGTTTAAAACAGATTTTCTGACTTGTTTTACAAAAAAAAAATAAAAAATTGGGCCACCCTTAGGCTTAAGAGAAATTTTTTTCATGTGAAACTTTTAGCTTATTGTATGAGCTTTCTAAAAATGTATTCGGCTAATAGGGTTTGGAAGGTTCTCGCAAAGTTCTAAACCTTTAAATTTGTTATATAAAATTTGTTTCCTATTTTTTGACTTGAGCGGCCATATTTGTATGAAAAGGTCCTACTAACATACCTCTTTGTATTTTTTTTTTTTTTTTTTTTTTGGAATTCTTATAAAATTTCCTTTAATTAAGTACTACATTTGTTTTACTAATTTTTTAACAAAGGTCAAAAAAATACATAGAAAAGTATTTTTTTCCGACCTCAAATTAAAAAATTGGTATCACAAATGCACTAATGAATTAAATAAAATTTAATAGACGGAGAGCCAGCGCTTGGCTGACCCTCCTCATAGTATCAAAGCTGAATTTTTTTGTGAGTGTTCTTCCAATAGTAGGTATTAACTTTTGTTCTAGTGAAATCCTGAGAGGTGGTGCCTACGTGAGATATCGGGTGCAAAAGGTCGAGAAAACCAGTTTTTTGCAAATATCTCGCTAATGGTTATATCTACAAAAAAATTAAGTCCCACAATTTTGTAGCTCAGCAAGTTTTAGATCGAAAAATGATGCTAATTGTTTTCGTACGACCTATAGTTTAGGAGATATGGTCCAGTGAAATTGGAACTTCCGATCCAACATATAAAATCCATAATTTTTTTCCTTCAGTCGGTCTATTTTATAGTTTCAAAGTATGCACCAAAATTCGAGACCAATTTCACTTTCGTACAAAAAGTTATTCAGGCACAAAGGTCGAGAAAATTAGAATCTCGCTAACGCTTATTTCTACAAAAAAATGGTGCTCTTCAATTTTGAAGCTCAGAAATGTTCATATCAAAAAGTGGTGCAAATTGTTTTCGTACGACCCACAGTTTAGGAGATATTCTATTTTAAGGTATTTTCCGCATACAAGTGTTCATAGTTGTATGAATGTTGATTTTCAAAGTACTCTAATTACGTCATAGAATCATGGCTAAATTTTTTTGTGGGTACTCTTCTAATAGAGGATTCTAACTTTTGTTTTAGTTAAATCTTGAGAGGAGGTGCCTTCGCGAGATATCGGGTGCAAAAGGTAGAGAAAATCAGTTTTTTGAAAGTTGATTTTTAAATTACTATAACTATGCCTACCTCATGGTATCATGGCTGCATTTTTTTCTGAGTATTCTTCCAATAGTGGATACTATCTTTTGTTTTAGTCAAACCGTGAATCGTGAGATATCGGGTGCGAAATGTAGAGAAAATCTGTTTTTTGAAAGTCGATTTTTAAATTACTATAACTATGCTCGATATCTCTCGATGCCTTACCACCTCTCACGGTTTGACTGAAACAAAAGTCAGTACCTACTATTGGAAAAATACCCACAAAAAAATGCAGCCATGATACTTTGACGTAGGCATGGTTATAGAAGTTTCAAAATCAACATGAAAAATGTGATTTTCTCTTCCTTTCGCACACGATATCTCACGAAGGCACCACTTTCTTTGACGGTTTGACTAAAACAAAAGTTAGTACCCATTATTGGAAGAATACTAACAAAAAAATGCAGCTATGATACCATGACGTAAGCATAGTTATAGAACATAAAAACAAATTTTTAAAAAACTGATTTTCTTGAATTTTGCACCCGATATCTCACGAAGGCACCATCTCTCACGGTTTGACTGAAACAAAAGTCAGTACCTACTATTGGAAAAATGCCCACGAAAAAATGCAGCCATGATACCATGAGGTAGGCATTAAAGAAAAATATTGGGGAGTTGTGTACTGTTGCTGTGAAAGTTCATTTAATACTAATACGAAATAAAGAGTTACAATTCATTGTAGGTACAAACAAATTATGCAGGCTTTAACATTATAAATGTAACGAAAAGAATTCAAAGAAATGCATATGTAATTTACAGGGCTGGATTCAGTACATATTTTTTACATCTTCGGCCCCACCAGTTTAGCTTGAGATTTCTAAAGGAACCAGAAGCTGTATGGGTCTCTTCAAAATAGTGTTGTTTGCTGTGCGCACATCACAAGATCGAATGCGCCCGTCTCTGCCTGGATATACAGTCACGACAATAGCCATTTTCCACAATAATCGAGATTTCAAGTCTTCTTGGAGTAGAACTACACTGCCAGGCTTGATGCTTCTACTTAAACTGTTTTTATTGTGGTGTATGGTTCGGAGCTGACTCAAGTACTCGTCACGCCAACGCCTTTGGAAGCGTTTCATCAATGTTTGCCTCATTTGCCATGATCTGGAAAGAGAATTTTGATCGATATCAAAGTTAAAATTAGTGTTCGGTAAAACCGAGTTAGCGCCATGCAAAAAATGTGCAGGCGTTAGTGGCTCTATGTCTTTCTCGTCGCTAGATATATATGTAAGAGGTCTACTATTGGTGACGCTCTCGACCTCTGTTAAAAATGTAGCAAGTTCTTCGCAAGTTAAAAGTCCTTTGCCAATCGATGCTTTAATTGCTGTTTTAACAGTACGGACGAGGCGTTCCCAGAAACCGCCCCACCATGCTGCTCTCTCAGGAATATATTTCCAAGTAATTTTCCTCTGTGCAGTAGCTTGTTGTACTTCAGGTGCTTGCATAAAACTAAAAAGTTTAGCTATCTCCTTATCCGCTCTCTTGAAGGTCCTTGCATTATCTGACATAATAACGCTAGGCACGCCACGCCTTGCTATGAATCGTCTTATCGCTTCGATGCAGCATTTCACTGACATATTCACCACTAGCTCAAGGTGAATCGCTCGGGTTGTTGCGCAGGTAAAAAGCATTATATACGTCTTCTTAAGATGATCTGAATCGTCGCCTTTCACAAAAAGTGGACCAGCAAAATCTACTCCAGTTGTATAAAATGGTGGACACTCTCGTATGCGCTCAACTGGTAACACTACCCAAGGCTCCGATCCGCACTTTCCATGTAATCGCTTACAAATTACGCAGCAATGTAGAATAGATTTTATAAGCTGCCGACCTTGTACAATCCAATACGTTTTTCTTACAGAAGTCAACACCATGTTAATTCCGCCGTGCAATGTCGCTATATGTGTGTCTTGTATAATCAAATAACTTAACCAAGAACGTTTTGGTAAAATTATAGGGTTTGTTGTTGCATCGTACGAATTCTCAAAATTCGCTGATGGTAGACGACTGTTTACTCGTAAAATATTATTTATTAAAATTGGATTTAACGATAGTATTTTTGAAATCTTAGGCACTTTCTCTGATCGCTTTAATGATGATATTTCCGCACTAAAAAATTCTTTTTGTTGTTGCTCAACCCAAAACATTTCAGCCTGTTTTAATTCATTTGCCTCAAGTTCTTTAACACTTGATATAGGCTTGATGATTTTATCGCGCTTAATACGACTCGCTAATTCTTCCTTCAGATGTTTCATAAATCGAAATATGTACGCTGTAACCCTTAGCAAACTTCTAAATTTACTGAAGTTTTCAATTTTTAAAATTGTTTCGCTTTTTTCTGATGATGTATTTTCGCTGGGTATATTTTCCATAGTTGTTATCGTCGTTATAGATGTTTTCGTTTGAGGCCATTCACTTTGTGGCTCAGCTAACCAGGGTGGGCCATGTACCCACAACTCAGAATTTATCAAAATTTTTGCATTTATGCCTCGAGTAAGAAGGTCCGCTGGATTTGATTTACCTTGACAGTGGTGCCAGTCGTATACGTTGGTTAAACTGTTGATCTCTTTTACTCGCGCTGTTATATACGGTTTAATTTCCTTTGCATATCCAAGTATCCAGTTCAAAGCAATTGTGGAGTCAGTCCATAGATTTGTTGACACGATTTTAAAATTAATTGAATTTAAAACGAACTGCTGCAGTCGCGCTGCCATCAGAGCTGCCGTCAATTCTAACTTTGGCAACGTTAATTCGTTCTCAAGGTTATTCGAAAGCGGGCTAACACGATTTTTTGAACAGACGAAATTAGTTTCTATGTCGCCATTTTCGTTGACTGTCCGTATATACGCTACAGCTCCATAAGCTCGGGGACTGGCATCTGCAAATATGTGAAGTTGGTTAACTCCTGTGTCCGTCTTCGATAAACATCTCGGAATAGCCATATCTGACAACAAATAAAGCTCTTCTTGCCAGTTTTGAAAATCGCTTGCTAAATCGTTGCTTAAGGTTTGATCCCATTCCGCTTTTATTTTCCACACACTTTGAAGAAGAATTTTGATTCTTACGGTGAATGGTCCTAATATCCCTAATGGATCGTATACTCTAGCCATTGCTTTTGTAACATTTCGCTTCGTCGGTCTTAAACTTCGTACCAAATTTATCACGTTGTTAAGATCTACGCTGATTTTATCGGTTACTGTGCACCAATTTACGCCCAAAACCTTTTGCATTATTGGCTGCTCAATATCGTCGCTCATAAACTGCCTTCTAATGTGCTCATCGTTGGTGTTCCATTTTCTCAGGTTAAAATTCGCGGCGCTCATAATCTCCTTTGCTGTCGTAATTAAATTTTCAGCTTCAGATCGCGATGACACACTCAAAACCAGATCATCAACGTAAAAAGATTTCTGAAGAAAGCTGCATATTTCTCCGTATCGTTCGCTCATTCTTTCAAGGTGCTTCTTGATCGTTGCTGCCAGCAGAAATGGACTCGAAGTTACTCCAAACGTTACTCTGCTCATTCTGTATTGCACGATATTCGAAAGATCAAGCGAGCTGCTGGGCATTTCATCATACCATAGAAACCTGTGTGAGTCTCTTTCAAGCGGATTTAACGATATCTGTAAAAAAGCCTTTTCAATATCAGAAGTTAGAGCAAATTTATTGGAACGAAACCTTAACATTGTTGTTAACAAATCTGCAACAAGATTTTCGCCTTGACTGAGGTGCTCATTTAGAGAAAGCAGCTCAGGTTCACTTGATGATGCATCGAACACGATGCGCATTTTTGTGGTCAATTTATCGTCTCTGTATACTGGACGATGCGGCATATAATATACCGGACTCTCGCTGTTGTTCTGCAAAACCTTTTCTGCCACGCCATTGTTTAACAGCTCCTGAATACCATTGTGATATTGCTCCATTTTATTTTTGTTCTGCATTAATTTTACAGTTAAGCCATTTAAACGATTAATCGCGACGTTTTTATTATTATTTAAAAATTCGCTAGATATTTTCCACGGAAGGCTGACCTCATATCGACCGTTTATGAAATTAATGTCGACATCCGTCGTGGAATAATTATTTTCCGCGCCTATACCAATTGATTCCAGGTTCCAAAAATTTGCAAGATCAAATTGTTCTTCACATTCATGTAATGTATTAAGCACATAGCCGATATTATTTTCACCTAATCCGCCTTGAACCGTCCAACCGAAAAAAGTCTTTACCGCCACTAAATTTTCCGCGATTAATTGATTTTCGAACGAATTAAATTTCCAATAATTGTCCTGACCGATAAGCATATTTATGCCTTCTACTACTTTTTCATCACATACGACTTGATCGGCTAATTGCAAATGTGCAAATATTTGGTTATTAATTTTTTCGTTTGGAACCGGTAAAATGTCTGCACAAATTGTTGGCACTACGGTCGCGAATATTTCAATGCAGTTGTTGCTATATTGACTACGCACGTTTACTTTAACTTTTTTCATAGTTTTCATTTGTTTATTACGCGCATCACCAAATGTAATAATTTTTGACGTTTCTTCACCGACAATCGTCAACTTAAGCTCGTTTGCAACCGTTTCGCTTATATACGTGCGTTGGCTCCCGTTATCCATTATGACACGTGTACATAACCTTTTGTAATTATTGTCATTACACAAAATTGTTTTTGCCGTTTGCAAGTAAATTTTATTGTCTTCTTTGTTTGTCGCACTTAATGTCGTCAAGGGTTGACTGCTCGTTGTAACCGTTGCGCGCTCGCTATTATGTTTGTTTGTTTGATTTGTCTTTTCGTTAGACTCGCTACGCTTTTTGTTTTGATTTCGATCTTCACAAAGAGATGTTATGTGTCGACCTTTGCACTGCTCGCACTTCACCCACTGGCTTTTGCAGAATTTTGACGTATGATTTTTTCCCGTGCATCGAAAACATCTGCCTTCTTTTTGTAACATCGATTTTCGTTGTTCGATCGTCATTTCACTGTTACACTGGTGCGTATTATGCTTCGTGCTTTTACAAAACAAGCATTGTTTTTGCACGTTACTTGAGCTCGTAAAAAGACCCAAAGCTGTGCCTTTCGCTATTTTCTTTGCTCCGATAGTGTCGTCGTTTCTCTTGCTCTCTACATCCGACATTCTCGCTTTCTCTAAAGCTTCGACTTCCATTTTAATATACGCCAGTATACTTTCCAATTCTTCCTTCCCCTCTGTGTTGTTCTCATCTGCAGTGGTTGAGTTAGCTAAAGCTGATTTTTTGTCTGCTTTATAAAACTCAATTCTTAATTTAGTGGGAAGACATTTCAATATAATCGACTTAATGATAAGTGCATACTGAGAAGGAGACACATGCAATGCTGATAATGTTCTTATGGCTGTAGTGATCTCGTTGTACAAGAAACGAAGACCCTTCAAATCGCTTGGTGATTGCACTGCCTTCATGTCTAACAGTTTTTGCACATATTTTTCGACTATTTTGTCGTTATTACCATATTGTTCTTGAAGAAGAGATATTGCATCGTCATAGCATTTTTCACTCGGCGTGAATCCCGTTATAACGGTCGCTGCAGTGCCAATTAACGATTGACTTAAATAGCTGAACTTTGTTGCTGGCGGAATTTTGTTGTTGTTGTGAACAACGCGCTTAAACTGTTCCCAAAACGGTAACCAGTTTTCAAAATTTCCGTCAAACTGTTTCAACTCTATAGCTTTCAATTTTACACCCATGTAATCATTTTCGGCGTTATTATTACTCGAGTTCAACCTACTTACATCTCTGTTACCATCTTCAGTCGGATTATTATTGCATTCCTCGAGTATTAAAAACTCCAGTTGTGCAATCATTGAAACAGCTTTATCTTCATAATCGATTGTTGCCTCGAACTCCCTGCTCATATCTTCCTGCTTAAGCGTTGCCCTCACGGCCAGATCAGCTTGTCGAAGTCGATCATAAGCACATTTTAGGCGCTCCAAGTAAATTGTGATGTCACGTTTTTTGGACTCTGCGTTTGGCGATGAGTTCAGGTAATCCTCAATAGCTTTGCGCAATTTGGTAAACTGCGTTCGGCAAGTCGCTCGAAAAACCGTTTCCATATTCGCGTTTTACTTATGTAAATTGAAACGCGATCGCTCTAAATAAATTTAAATTTTAATTCGAACGTATTTAAACTTTCACCCGATAGAGTTTTCCGCTATTTTAAATTATTTAAAAACTCGGCAGTACTTTCCCGGGTTTCGGCACCATAAAGAAAAATATTGGGGAGTTGTGTACTGTTGCTGTGAAAGTTCATTTAATACTAATACGAAATAAAGAGTTACAATTCATTGTAGGTACAAACAAATTATGCAGGCTTTAACATTATAAATGTAACGAAAAGAATTCAAAGAAATGCATATGTAATTTACAGGGCTGGATTCAGTACATATTTTTTACAGGCATAGTTATGGTGATTTCAAAATCAACTTACAAAAAAACGGATTTTCTATACCTTTGCGCCCGATATCTCGCGAAGGCACCTCCTCTCACGATTTAACTAAAACAAAAGTTAGAACTCCCTATTAGAAGAATATCCACAAAAAAATTCAGCCATGATGCTATGGCGTAGGCGTAGTTTGAGTACTTTGAAAATCAACATTCATTTACTATGAACACTTGTATGCGGAAAATACCTTAAAATAGGATATCTCCTAAACTGTGGGTCGTACGAAAACAATTTGCACCACTCTTTGATATGAAATTTTTTGAGCTACAAAATTGTAGAGCACCATTTTTTTGTAGAAATAAGCATTAGGGAGATACTAATTTTCTCGACCTTTGTGCCTGAATAACTTTTTGTACGAAAGTGAAATTGGTCTCGAATTTTGGTGCATACTTTGAAACTATAAAATAGACTGACTGAAGGAAAAAAATTATGGATTTTATATGTAATGTCGGAAGGTCCAATTTTGCTGGACCATATCTCCTAAACTATAGGTCGTACGAAAACAATTAGCATCATTTTTCGATCTAAAACTTGCTGAGCTACAAAATTGTAGGACTTAATTTTTTTGTAGATATAACCATTAGCGAGATATTTGCAAAAAACTGTTTTTCTCGACCTTTTGCACCCGATATCTCACGTAAGCACCACCTCTCAGGATTTCACTAGAACAAAAGTTCATGCCTACTATTGGAAGAACACTCACAAAAAAATTCAGCTTTGATACTTTGAGGAGGGTAGCCAAGCGCTGGCTCTTAGTCTATAACGGAGATTCCAAAAAAAAAATATAAAAAAAGTATGTTAATATAAACTTTTTCGTAACAAAATCAAAAAAAAAGTAAACAAAAATTTAAAAGATGAACTGTAAAAGGTCTAGATCTTTGCGAAATCTTATAAGACCCTACAAGCCAAATACATTTCTGGAAAGCTCATACGAATAGCTAAAGGTTCCCAATAAAAAAACTTTAGAGTGACACAAAATTTTTTTTTTCTTTTTTTGTTTATCAGTTCAGAAAATCAGGAGTACATTTAGACCCTCCCTTATGTGCAATTTTTTGTTAGCCTATAGTATGCCTCCGCTATCACCTCCAAGAAGCTTCTTCAGAACTTTACTACACATATTCTAATATTTATTAAAATAGGAACTCTACCCAGTTGGCACAAATGTAAATAGTGTATTGGAACCAATAAGTAATATTGAACGTTTCTTTCAGTTTCCTAGGTAAGAGTATGTACAAAAACAACAAACAAATATTTACATAAACTTAGTTTTTTCAAGCTCTAGGTCAACTTCAAAAAAAAATCCAAATAATACTTTTTTATACCCTACACCCAGGGTATATTCACTTTGTCCTTCCGTTTGTAACGCAGAGAAGGAGGCGTGGCAGGTATAGAAAAGTATATATATTCTAAATCAGCGTCACCTCCTGAGTCGATATAGCCATGTCCGTCTGTCTGGCTGGCTGGCTGGCTGGGTGGCTGGCTGGCTGGCTGGCTGTGTGTTGAAATACACTTTTTGGGAAAACTGAGCAAGATAATTCAATGAAATTTGGTACGCTGCCTCCGTCGTCAAAGTTAGCTCGGGGGATTGAAAATGAGCAAAATCGGTCAACGGACACGCCTACCGCCCATACAAAAATTATATTCAAAATGCAATTTTAGGAGTATTTTTCACGACAATGCAACCACAATACATATAAGTACTACGAATTGTAAGCGCAAGCTCTGATAAAAATTTGAGCGAATTCGGACAAGAGGGCGTGGCACCTCCCATATAAGCAAAAGCTTCAAAACGCTATACTGAAAGCGTTTTTTGAGATATTCGAACCAAATTTGACTCAGACACTAAGAATTATAAATGAAAGCTCTCAGCAAAAATTGGGTGAAATCAGACAAGGGGGCGTGGCACCTCCCATATAAGCAAAAGATTCAAAATGCTATACTGAAAGAGTTTTTTGAGATAATCCAACTAAATTTCACTCTGACACTAAAAACTATAAATGCAAGCTCTGAACAAAAACTGGGTGTACTCGGACAAGAGGGCGTGGCACCTCCCATATAAGCAAACTTTTCAAAATACTGTAGTGTAGGGTATCTATTTTTTGGCCAGGCCAAAATTTACACCCTTACTAGTTTCTATTTTATTCTACCTAATTCGACTTGACATCTCCGATTTCTATGAAAATTGGTGAAAAGTTAGTATTTGACATACATATTACTGTGGTAAAATCATTTTCCGAAATTCCGAAAATTTTCAAGATGGCGGCCATAGAAAGTTCGATCCAACCTTTGGATACTCCCATATATGAAAATTTATAGCTCCTCGCCTTTTTTTTCAACGGTTACAAAGCCGAGGAGCTATAAATTTTCAAATATGGGAGTATCCAAAGGTTGGATCGAGCTTCCTATGGCCGCCATCCTGAAAATCTTCGGAATTTCGGAAAATCATTGTTCCACAGTAATATGTTTGACAAATATTAACTTTTCACCAATTTTTATAGAAATCGGAGATGTCAAATCGAATCTTGGTCGATAACACAAAGAAAGTCTCAATTACTTTTTCGATATTTCGAACTCATTTGGTGTGCGTCTACAGGAAAAAAATTACAAATGAGTCACAAATTTACGCACTTTTAGTGAGCGCCTTTTGGTAATGAAAAATTTTAAAATAAATAACTTACAATCCAACAAAAAAGAGTGTAACTTGGAATAAAAAGAAAAATGAACTGGAGCCTGAAAAATTTAAACATTTTTTAAAATTTACAAATTTCAAAAATTATAATTTCGAATAAAATAACAACATATCGAGCCCTAACTGCCAAAAAGACTTAACCGACACGATTTCGGACTTTCGTTTTGAGATGAAAACCTATAATTCGTGTCCATACGCATCTTCTCTACAAATTTCATAACTGTAAAAAGTACCGTTACGGAGTTATAGCGAAAGCAATTAAGACTTAACCGACATTCGGAGTATTTGGTTTATTTTTTTTGTGACTGCGAGTTGTTGGTTAAGTCTTTTTTTATACCCTACACCGAGGGTATATTCACTTTGTCCTTCCGTTTGTAACGCAGAGAAGGAGGCGTGGCAGATATAGAAAAGTATATATATTCTTGATCAGCGTGATCTCCTGAGTCGATATAGCCATGTCCGTCTGTCTGGCTGGCTGGCTGGGTGGCTGGCTGGGTGGCTGGCTGGCTGTGTGTTGAAATACACTTTTTGGGAAAACTGAGAAAGATAATTGAATGAAATTTGGTACACCGCCTTTGTCGTCAAAGATAGCTCGGGGGATTGAAAATAAGCGAAATCGGTCAACGGACACACCTACCGCCCATACAAAAAATATATTCAAAATGCAATTATAGGAGTATTTTTCACGACAATGCAACCAAAATACGCATAAATACTAAGAATTGTAAGCGCAAGCCCTAAAAAAAAATTTAACGAATTCGGACAAGAGGGCGTGGCGCCTCCCATATAAGCAAAAGCTTCAAAACGCTATACTGAAAGCGTTTTTTGAGATATTCGAACCAAATTCACCTCAGACACTAAGTATCATAAATGAAAGCTCTCGACAAAAATTGAGTGAAATCGGACAAGGGGGCGTGGCACCTCCTATATAAGCAGAAGTTTCAAAATGCTATACTGAAAGAGTTTTTTGAGATAATCCAACCAAACTTCACTCAAATACTAAAGACTATAAATGCACGCTCTAAGCTAAAACTAGACGAACTCGGACAAGAGGGCGTGGCACCTCCTATATAAGCAAAAGCTTCAAAACACTGTACTTAAAACGTTTTTCACTCAGACACTAAAAACTGGGGAAAATTTATTAAAAAGACTTGATGCGGGTTAATAGTATGTGTGACCACAAATGTTTTTTGGTACAAAAACTGAAGATCAGATGGGGAATCTGGAAAAGAAAAAAGACTGAACTGACAAAACACTGAAAAATAGCCGTTATATTATAAATAGGTGAATGAAGCTAGTAGCATCGCATATCTAACACAAAATATAGCTTATATACTAAATTTCACTGCAATAACTTTAGTATATGCACAGATATTTAAAAAAAAAAACCCTTCTCCTGTAAAATTTACTTTTTGTCAGTTAAGCCTTTTTGGCGTTGACGGCTCGATATTTTTATTAACAATAATATTTAACAATAGCCGTACTGATGTTAAAACACTTATTGCCGCTCAATCCAAATCAAACTTTTGGCTAAATATTGCCGAATATTATATAGCAAGTATTATTCAAACCAATGTTTTCTACGAGGCAACATTGAATGAGTATTCCAACTATTTCAATATTGTTTGGTGGCGCTCTTTGGTAGTTGGAAATTGGAATCGTTTTGTCAAGTTGCTGGAAAAACGTGCAGAATTTGTAAACTATATAGTTTATAGCGGAACATCGGGAACTGTTAAAATACCAAAATCTAATAATTGTGAGGAGATGACTTACTTGAAAATAAACGTAAGTACACTTCACTGATAGATTTGTTATTTGTAAAAAATAAGTGCCCATAAGTTCTTTAATCGGATTTTAAAGCACTTTGAAAAGCTATTTAAGGAAAATTTGTAAAACATCTGCATTTAAGCCATGGTTTCACAGAACTAGAGAAAGACAAAAAAAAATACCACTTTCCTACACTGAGAAGAAAAATAGTAAGCACTTCTTTATTTTTAGTTAATTTTACAAGAATTTCAAGTTAATATAGTAACAACTCTCCAATAAAATAAATTTTACCTTACAGTTTTAGTAAATTTAGAATTTTTGAATAACCTTACAATTTAGTAATTTTTTTGAAAAAATTTAAGTGATATTTTCGTTATTGTAAGTTTCAAATAAAAAAAAAAAAAATAAACGAACTACTGACCACACTAGGATTCGAAGCGAGGTCCGTCCGCATGTTAGATAGAAAAATATTATATTTACTTACAATTATAAACTTGTTAGACCTCTACACCACTGAACTATATGATGAAGAGGTATAAAATTTGTATATTAAACAAATGTCAAACATAAATATTTTTACTAGAATTATAAAGTAAAAATGGTAATATATTTTTCTGCCGGAAAGCAGAAAAGGTAGGCAATTTTGAGTAAATATTACTTTTTTATTTCACTATATTATATTTGTGAACATTACTTTACGGAACCATCAAAGAGTTCATGCAGCCGAAGGCCTCAGATGCTTGTTGCTATTCATTAATAATTTTTTGTGACTTGTTTTGTGAAAACATACCTAACGCGTGAAAATAAAATTTCAGAAAAAAAATCGTTTAAAGTTTTTGTATTTTTTTTTTTTTTTTTTTTTTGATTTTTTGATTTTTATACAAGTGTTTCATTCGCAACTCATTTCAGTGAGCGTTTTTAAGCTCAAAAAATGTTTTAAAATTTTTTTAAATGACACCACTGAAAAGATGACCTAATAATTGACTGAAAACAGTGAAAATTTCAAAATAGATTTTTTCACATATGAATAAAATGAATACGAGTATTTTTTTTATTTTTTTATTTCATAAACAGTATACAGGTGGAGTGAAAACAGTGCCACAATTTATTTGGACCTATTTGGAGTCTACTGATGAGAATACCAATGAAGACTTTGTCGTTATTGCATACAATTCACCATATTTTGAGGTGAGTATAGACTGTTAGTCATACATTCAGATGAACTAAATTATTGAACTTTCAACAGTACTTTCCTAAAAATTCAACGCTGCTATGCAACGATATGTGCGATGAAATCGAATGGATAAAGCCCATGAATGATTCACGCTACATATCGACACTTGGCATTCTTTATTGTTGTCGTCCTGAGGAAATCGTTGGGCTTTTGGACGGATTTCCAAAGACACGTAATGATACTCTCCTGACAAATGAGATAATGGCCACCACTATGACACCATAACATAACCATGATAAATTTATTGCATCAATTCTCTTTTTCCAGAATGTGAAAGTTCGTACTATAAAGTTATAATCATAAATATCCGCGTCAATATTTTGTGAATTCTTATTTTGGTTGGTATTATTTTATAAATAAAGTTGCGATTCTAAGTTGAATTGAAATATTTTCTAATTTTCGATATTTAATTTTTGGTATTTGAACTCAACTTATCAGGAAATTATAAAATAGGTCAGAATTTGAGAAAAACCAGAGTTCAATTAAGCAAATAAAATCAAAAATATACTGAGTACACTGAAACAAAATTTTGCAATCGAGGTCGAATAAAAAAAATAGAGCATGAAAATTCGCAATTTGCGGGTATCAATACACATTTTCATACATTCTTGAAATAAGAAAGTGACAATAAACGCTGATAATATTAAGTATATTTCAAAGAATTCTTACTGCAATCGCTGAAATGATTAGTCATGCACTGTTCATACCACTAATGAATTCTGCTATCAAGCCACAGAGTGAAAAGATCATATTACGGATGATAATCTTATTTTCTCTGACTACGGGCTTTCCTTTTTTTTAGCTGATCATTGAGTGTTTATTAATTTTATAAATAACAGATTGTGAACATTATACATATATTTACATATTATAAGTACTTCTTTTAATTTTAAAAGCTCAGCCTTTACACGCTTCTCCCGAATCAACTTTAAATTTACACTTAACATTTCACTTAAATTACACTTTAACGATTCTTTTAGAATCTGAATCTTCATTACTTTAGTTCTTTGTATGGAGTTGAAAGTAAGGATTCAATTAAAAAAATTTAAAGGTGAAGGTAAAAGCTGCATTGATGAAGGTTGGAATTTTGATAGTGTTAGCAATGGTTTTGGCAGGAGCATCTGGCAAGAAAATAAACGAGTCAGCTCTCATGGTTAAGTTGAAGGCTGAAATTATTGTCTACAACTTTGGGCTACAAACATACTTATTTTCTGATGACACAACAAGAGCAAGTAAGTGTTAAAGGAGATTAGACGACCAGCACGGCCTTGGATAACTGCATCTGATCGAACCTGCGAGATGTCGGCACTGAAAATGAGTCGCAGAATGCCAATATTACCAGTTGGCTGAATAAAAGATGTGGAGCAAACTGAGCAACAGCAAGAAATGGCTATACAAGGTCTTCAAAAACTCGACCATTTATATAGATTGTGTGTCCAAAACTGCTTTGATGGAGATATCTAAGCAAGAATTGAGGTGGGATGCATAAAAGCTTCACCAACTCAGCAAGCAATTAGGTTGAATCAAGACAAATCAACGATTCCTTCACAACATCATGGGAGAAGAATGTAGAGAATATCTCCAGACTTTAAGTAAAACCAATGGAATGCACATTGCACATATTGGTATCCGAGTTAAAAACCTCTGAAACTACTGGTCCGATTTTGGAATATAAGGTGTCATTTTATTTAAATTATTCAGACGATGAAAGCAAATACAGACTCGTTTAAAAAAATTGTCAATAGAGGGCGCTGCAGACAAGTCAAATATTTGAGGACTTTTAGCTACTGTAGTACTGAGCCGATTTTGGTTCTTATAAAGTTTTTCTTTTTCATCTTCCTAAAATGACAATTTGATGGTATTAAACTTTTTGGAATACCTTCATTCAACAGATGGCGCTGTGTACATGATAAATGTAGTAACTCTTAGGGTCTCCTATATCCTATACTGCTTTGTTGATTTTAGTTTTCAAGGTGTTAATCAATTCATATAACCGAGAACACTACAGAATAGAAAATTTGTCCACAGAGGGCACTATAGATAAAAACATCACACAAACATTTTAAAAATTCTATACCACTGTACCTTATATAAGAGATTTGGTTTATCCTTTTGGTATTGTTAACTGGAGTAATACTGTCATATTGAATTCTCAAAAAATTGATAATAGAGGCCAATATAAAAAAAAAATAAAGTTTTTTATCTAAAACAAGTCAGAAAATCAGTTTTAAACCTATTACTCCTCACGGGTAGATTTTATTCCCTCCTTCAGGTGTAATTTTTTATTAGGCTAGGCCTTCTCTATCACCTTCCAGATGCTTCGCATAAGTGCAATTCGACCACTCTTCATTAAATATTATATAACTTTTCCATTTTTTAAGCGACTTTCTTAAGTTGTATCTAATTTTCTTTAGAAATATATAGACGATGATATAAAAAATTAAATAGTTTTTTAAAAATCTTTTTACTTGTAGGGGAATGTCGTATAGGTTGGGACGGGTTTTGTTTTTGGTCAGTGGTTTTGAAACGGATAGAAAAATTGTTAATTTAAATAAACCAATAAAAAGGTGTGGTCATCGGCTACAACTTTTTCATAGAAAGTTATTTAACATCGTGATCAAGTCAAAAGTTATAGCCATTTTAATGAAGACATTTTTTTTTGCCGAAAAAGTAAGCCAAAAAGTTAAGTTAATCTGCATGATATTATTTTTATTAGAATATTTATTGAAACGTCATGTTTCAAAGAAACAATTTGGGTAAAAATATATCATTCCGCCTAATATGATTCGCAGTTTGTACAGGTAACGAAACTTTTCCGCATATTTTATATTTAAGGTACTTCTTGTGCCAGACACAAGATACCATCAACGGATTGGAATGCGAAGCAACTCCTTTAACCAGCATTAACAATGCATCGTCATCAATGGTTGAAATGTCTTTAATTTTATCAATCACTTTTTGGGTATACCTCGCCAAACTGCTTTTTTAGCCCAGGAAAATAAGACATTTTCTGTGAAAAAATTCCCAGAGGAAATTTTTCACCGGAATTGTCTTTATTTATGCATGATACACAAACTGTGAAAAGTCCATTGCAAAGTCGTGTGCGCATAAAAAGTTATTAAGGCTCAAAGGTCGCTAAAATCAGTTTTTTGCAAATATCTCGCTAATGCCAACTTTTACAGAAAAATGTTTGTCTTCAATTTTGTAGCACAGGAAATTTCCTACAAAAGTACGTTAAAAGTATTTGCGTACGACTTCTAGTTTAGGAGATCACCCAATTTAAAAAGTTATTAACAGTTATGATATGAAATACAACCTATGAGTTCATATTAAATTATCTTACTTTTTAAATTGCAATAACTCTTCAATGAGAAGTTGTACAAACAAAATTAAAATGCCGTTTGAAAGATAATTTAATTTTCTATATACCGTATAAAATTTTTTTTTCGAACGGCTCATGACCTTCAAAATATTCTTGAATAACCGTTAAGGCTTCGAAATTACTGGTTTTTTAAAGATATCTGCGAATTGGTAAGTACTACGATAAAAAGTAATTGGACCAAATTTGTAGAGAATTACAAGATCGACGTGGCATTAAATACTGTATTTTTTATACATACAATGTCACCTACCATTCTTCAATATAAGTATATAATTATTACAGTTTGTTATCTTTATTTAGTGTATTTTATAATTTGAATTGTTTCTTATTTTTATTTAGAAATTATTTTGTAAATTTGTATATACCTACTTGAAGAAATGTGAATAAATATACATACATACATACATACATACATAGAAGTAACCGTTTAGAAGATATTCCAAAAAAACCCTTAAAATGCCAAAAAACCGGTTTCTATTGAATAACTTCTATACGGTTACTTCTGTATGTACATATATCGTTTATTTTTTGTAGATCTTGTAATTCTCTACAAATTTGGTCCCGTTACTTTTTATCGTAGTACTTACCAATTCGCAGATATCCTTAAAAAACCAGTAATTTCGAAGCCTTAACGGTTATTCAAGAATATTTTGAAGGTCATGAGCCGTTCGAAAAAAAAATTTTATAAGGTATATAGAAAATTAAATTATCTTTCAAACGGCATTTTAATTTTGTTTGTACAACTTCTCATTGAAGAGTTATTGCAATTTAAAAAGTAAGATATTTTAATATGAACTCATAGGTAGTATTTCATATCATAACTGTTAATAACTTTTTAAATTGGGTGATCTCCTAAACTAGAAGTCGTACGCAAATACTTTTAACGTACTTTTGTAGGAAATTTCCTGTGCTACAAAATTGAAGACAAACATTTTTCTGTAAAAGTTGGCATTAGCGAGATATTTGCAAAAAACTGATTTTAGCGACCTTTGAGCCTTAATAACTTTTTATGCGCACACGACTTTGCAATGGACTTTTCACAGTTTGTGTATCATACATAAATAAAGACAATTCCGGTGAAAAATTTCCACTGGGAATTTTTTCGCACAGAAGCTCTTTTTTCGTCTTATTTTCCTGGGCTAGCCAATTTTATATCCTTGATCTCTGCGACCAATGCATTGAAATCGGTAATTCCACGATCGGTTTTTCGTGCGTTAGTGAACTTGCCAAACTCATGGCACATAAATGCGTCATTATCTTCAAAAGTGCATTAATAAATGCATCCTTACTATTATAAATACAATTGCATTCATCAAATATTGTAAAAATATAATATAAATGGTATCGCAATGCCTTGGAATAAAAAAAAGTGGTGTCCCAACTTATACGACATGAGTGTCCCAACCTTTACAAAGTTGCCATTTCGTGAAAGCCCAAAAATAATATTTGCCACAACAATACATTTCAATTACTCTTTCACGCAATGAAAATACACTTAATTCAAGACACATTGAACACACTTACATGAAATAATTGGTTTAAATTCGGCAAATTACGAACTCACAGAAACTATCAAAAAAATCTTTTTGATACGACAATTTACTCTTTGTTTGGAATGGAAATAATCAACAAGAGTTCTTCGATCTTTTGCACATGAAACGTTAGGTTATAAACAGACTTTACTTTGACAGTTGAAACATAGGTGTCGCTAGTATCGGAAATTCAAGAAAAGCCTATACGACATTCCCCTATAAAATTTTTTTTTTTTTTTAATTTTTTCGAAAAAAAAAAATAATGTAATTTTCGGAATCAGCAGCCAATTTTACATAGAAAATGAATAGTGGCACCTACAGTTCAAAAATTTCTGCATCATCAAACTAGTGTAGTTGAATCATTTTCATGAGTCCAACGTCATAAAAATGGTATGTATAAAAGTAATTATGTTAAACATTACTCTTGCAAATGCTATGAGCTATATTATTACAAACATAACCTTTATGAAAAAAAAATGTCATGAGTGTCACAGGCATGAGCAGCTATAATATTGGTGAAAAAAGTGCTTGAGGAATCAACCGCTTGGCAAAAAAAAAAGCTTTTAGTAAAATATATTTAAATTACTTATATACTGATAATAAAAACAGTAATTTTTGCAATTAATAACAACAGATGCATCAAATATACAAATTGATAACATATTTCGGCTTATCCCACATATATCAATTTAACCTCAACAGATCAGTTCTAGTTAATTCTTGTCAAAAACCACAATTGAACCCGTGAATCCGTGTCTAATGAAAGAACACAGTGCTTAGCGTGGTAAGCCAGATGAGATCACATTTATAACATGCCCTTATCAGGTAATTTTTTATTTATTTTCCCAAAATTTGCATTTATTTATATCATTTTTTAGCTTTCTTTATTTGCACTAGAGCTACCATATTGATCAAAATGACCGGTTACGGATATAAAAATTTATTTATGAAGGATAAATCTCTGAAAAATGTATAAAAACACGCCATATTTTGTCCCCACCTATTTTTTTTTATTAATTGAAGATATAGAATATGATGGCCTTAATTTTTGGAACCTTTTTAAAAAAATAAACATAAACTTTCAGAGTTACCATTTGTTTTTTTTTTTTTTTAAGTTTCGCTAAAACAATGGGTCATAGGCTACAAAAGTAAGCAGTATCACGCCCCCCAAAAAGTAATGCATCAAAATTCTAATACTTTAGAACGTATATAAATGAGGTTTGGTATAATGTCCTCAAACAAACAAAATTCGTGCCTCTGAGAATATTTTACGCACAAAGATGAGATTTGTTACGTATTAAAAATTCATTGGGACAAATATGATCTTTTGAAAAATTGGTGATTCTTCACCCCCTGTACAAAATAAGGTGAAGCAATGTGCACCGTGAAATGCTAGTGTAAATTTGTACTGAGGGATAACATTTTCAGCATTTACTATAACGCATATTCGTGTGTATCAAAAAAAAAAAAATATTGGGTGTACAACTTTGCTTCCGCCGTTTTCCGATAGGTGGCTGTACCGGCTGAGGCTGGTTGAAATACATAGATGATAATGCCTTTAAAGTGAGTGTGGACAGTGCCTAACGAATTGTCATCGCCGTTTCAGTGACAGTTGTTCTTGTTTTTGTATTATTCACGCTCGAAAATGTCCGTTTATGTGCCCAATTCTCGCCATTTGCGGGAAGTTTTACTTTTCTGTTACAATTCGAAAAAAAAATGCAGCTGAAACGCATCGAATGCTGAAAAGTGATGAAAAGTGGGTTCGATACGATAATCCTAAACGCAGAAAATCATGGGGAAAGCCCGGGCATGCTTCTTCGTCGAAGGCAAAACCGAATATTCACGGCGCCAGGGTTATGATTTGTATTTGGTGGGATCAGCTCGGTGTGATTTACTACGAGCTCTTAAAACCGGGTGAAACCATCACAGGAGATCGCTACCGAACGCAACTGATGCGCCTTAGTCGCGCGCTAAAAGAAAAGCGGCCACAATATCAAGAGCGACATGACAAAGTCATCCTCCAACACGACAATGCTCGGCCTCACGTCGCAAAAGTGGTCAAAAAGTACCTGGAAACGCTGAAATGGGAAGTCTTGCCCCACCCGCTGTATTCCCCAGATGTCGCCCCTTCTGACTTCCACCTATTCCGTTCGATGGCACACGGCCTGGCAGATCAACATTTTCAATCCTTCGAAGAATTGGAAAAATGGATAGCGTCAAAAGAGGACTCCTTTTTTCGAGCCGGGATCCGAAAATTGCCGGAAAGATGGGAGAAAGTTGTCGCTAGCGACGGACAATACTTTGAATAATACATCTGTAAGCACTTTTTCGCAATAAACCTTTTAATTTTGGAAAAAAAAACGGCGGAAGCAAAGTTGTACACCCAATACTTTCGTCTAATTACAATTAATTTATCAGGTATTCTAGTGTTAAGTCAAGCAATCGTTATAAATATGCAAGAATGTTGGGGATTATCTTCAGTTGATATTTTAACTTTGAAGTGCAAAATGTTTAATTTCAATAAAATTAAATTTGTTTCTTTCGTGGCTTTATTATTGTGCTTTGCAAGCACAATAGAAGGAAATTGTATGTTTGATTTTGAAAATCAGTTAAATAAGCCATTTCTGACACAAAAATTTGGTTCTAATGAAATCATAGTCACTCGAAACTCTCCAATTGAATTAATTGAAAACGAACAAATTGAAGCCTATTGCGGAAGTGGATTCAAGTAAGTTATATCTATGTAAGTCAGTGGGGTCTTGACATTATCGGGTGCCCTGGGGAGAAATTTTACTGTGGTGCCCTTAAATCACTTAAATTATTTTTATTAAATTAAATAACACAAGGCGACAAAAAAAAATGTATTTCAGCGGCCTTAGATTTCAATTTTGCAACGATATTGGAATAAATTAGGTAAATTTTTTCCTGTTTTATTATGTACTTCAATATTTGAATTTTTTCCGAAAGAATGTTAAAATTTCAAAACTGAAATTCAAAGTTTTTTACTCAATTTTCAAATATTTTTTCTAATAAAACATTTGGAACGCTGGCTTTCGTTACTTTTCAAGGCCCACCACACTCTTATCATCAGACGAAGTTGCTGACATCCAGAAGAACTTGTCCTGTTGACTGCAAAATTCTCTAATTTCGACAAAATTAGTTGGTTTTATTTTGCAATAAATTGGATTTAAGGCCATGTCCAGTAGATAGTATCATAAAAAAAAGCTCGCCCCCCATTTGAAAGCTTATAGGTTTTGATTTTAAGGAAAAAAAAAATTTTTTTCGACCTCTAAATAAACTCCTAAATGATATATCGCTGTAAATCTCTCTATATATCATTCATAAAAGTAATTTATCTCAAATATTTTTTTCGACTAGTTGTACTCATTATCTCAGTTTCTACTACTCTAAGGTACCAAGGGCACTTCATAGAATTGAAGCCAATAAAAAATCATAAATTTCATATCTGCAAAGTTTACTCAAATTGTTGAAATTAAGAAGTTTCAGCGAATTTAAAACCTCAGTACAAAATATGAAAAAACAGGATGTTTCAAAAACGAATATCGCCCCCTAGACCAGTGATGTCGTTTCAAAAAAAATCTCGGTACTCATTTTTAGATTGTTGGGGAGTATTTTGTGCTAACGAGGAGTACTTTGCCAACATCTTCGTTTTCTAATATTAACTTTTTATGACGGTATCAACAACACTGTAGCTTTTTGAAGTGAAACTTATTTGGCTGCGTTGGTGCAAAATTTCAATGCTGCGAGTTATTTTTGCGATCCATTTTTGCGACATTTTTCATTACAACTCATTATATCTCGCACGCTATATGAAAGCTATTTTGACGAAATTTCGTAGGTAGGTGTAGAACGTGAGTTTCTTTGATTGGTAGTTTTCTGGGATACCCGAAAGTTTCATACTCAAAACGAAGAATATCTAGGTATACTAGAGTGGAAACATCTATGGAAGACTATCAACTAGCCATTTCTAGAACACCTGAAAGCTTTATAGTCAAAACGAAGAATATATTGATAAACAAATATCTATGTCGATAATATCAAAAAATTTAAAAGATTCATTTCCTGGGACCCTTGAAGGCTTCGTACTCAAAACGAAGAATATTTAGATGTTCAATTGATGTCACGCCTACTTTTTTAAATTAAGTTTCACTTTCTTCACGTGTACTTGGTTGCACGCGTAATTTTTTTTAACTGACAATATTTTTTTTATGATATATTAGGACTACATTAAAAAAATTTGTTATTCATGCAAGGTGTTTCTTGTAGCATATTTAAACAAACCAGTTGTCGGTATTTTAAAAAAGAATAAAATATTTTTAAAAATCGCTTAAACTTGGAGCCAGAAGGGATTTTTCAGAAAATTGTTTTATAATTTCATTGTGATACAAAAATTTGTTCCTATTAGCGTTAAAAAATAGCTCAATAGCAGCGTGGCTCATAAAGTAAGCATTACGTAAAATTTGGTCCATTTCGGATATCATGTGATGGTCCTGAATACGAAAAAAATTTGTGTTTTTAAATTTTAACTGTTTATTTTTTTATATGGATTTTGATCCGTAATCTGCAATCAACTATATTTTTCCATAAGATCTGTAATTTTGGAGATATTAGCCATTCCATTTCGTATTTTTATTTCCCACCTTGAATGCACAATATCTTCAAAACTACAATTCGAAAATTACAAATTAAAAATCGTATAAAATGTTTAATAGTTCAAATTTTAAAACAAAAATTCTTTCCATATCATAAATTCCATATATCTACCAATCATACATATAATCATTCAATCGATTGCGTTTATAAGGCAAACTCGATATTTTTGCCAATTTTGACGTTCTTGTTTTGAGGGCGTAGAAGCTAAACGAAGTATCTTAAATACTTAAAAACATGACCTTGTCAGATTTAGCAAGACCCGATCTTTTTATTTTGAATAACATGATGTATAAGGTATAAAAAAATTAAGAAAACCTCTAAAATTTATAAAAAGTTACTAAAGTTCGTGACTTTGAGCATACATCGCAAGTTGTAAAAGTTGGAATTTTTCACCAAAATATTGACCAAACTTCTTATGAAATAAAAAATAATAATTATGGTATTTTCGAAAAATTTTTGAACAGCTCTTCTATAGAATATTGAAAATTTTAATTTGCATTACACATATTTTATGTTTGAAAAATTGCAAAGAAGTACTAAGGATTGAAAAGGAGCACAAAACTAGTCTAGGGGAGTATAGGAGTACGCTTGCTCAAATAGGAGTAAAATACTCCTATAGGAGTACAAACGACATCACTGCCCTAGACTATGCAATATTTTTTTTTAACATTTGACATTTCAAACAGTATGCAAATAAATAGAAAAAGATTCTTGCATAGTTTTAGGGGGCAATTTTTGTTCTTGAAACATCCTATTTTTCGTATTTTGTACTGAGGTTTTATATTCGCTATAACTTCTTCAATTTCAACTACTTGAGGAAACTTTGTAGAGGTGAATTTTATGATTTTTTGTGGGCTTTGATTCTATGAAGTGTCCTTAGCACCTTAGGGTGGTAGAAACTGCAAAACTGCATCGAATTTAGAGGCCGAAAAAAATATGTTTTTTTCCTTAAAAATTTTTCAATTTTAGCTTTCATTCTGTTGTATAGGGGTCGGTACTATCTAATGGACATGGCCTGGAATGAAAATGAATAAAAAAATAAAAAAATTTAAAATTTTATCTTCGAAGCTTTGGTTCCAAAATTAAGGTTCTTTTTTCAATTTTAAGTTAAAAATTTTTTATTTAAATTTCACAAATACTATAAATTCGTTACATTAATCTTTTTAGAACAATTATATTCTATGACATCACTTATGGACAAAAGAACTTTGAGGAAGCCGCTCAGAAATTAAATTTCACATGTTTTTCGAATAAAATATATCTTAACTATATTAATGGTGGTGTTCGCCAGAAATATTTGTACAACAACAAAAGTCCAGCAATAGCTTGCAAAGGAGCAACTTACTCAATGTTTGAGAGCAAGGATAAACTGCTGAATTGCAACAATGCGATGTCATATGTATTGGGTGCAAAAACAAATATTCCTATCATACTGGCTGGATTATGCTATGACTTGGATAAATTCAATTTGAAATATGTCAACTACAAATTACAAGATCGTTCTATAGTGCTCAATAAGACGGTAAAAGCCTTAAAATACTTAGTTATATATAAGGTATAAACGATATCGTTACAAAGATTCTGAGAGGTGGTTGAGGAGGCCTAATAAAAAATTGCAATTTTGCTGATTGAATGAGTTTTATAATAGACTGTTTCCACCGCAGATTTAAAATGTGAATTAAAGAAGTTTCTGGACTTAGCGCTAGTTCTGGACTTTGATCCCATGATTTACCATACAATAATATATCTGAGACTTAACTTAAATTGGTGCATTAATTTCAGCAAGGCTACCGGTTTTGTCAAATTTCGACCTAGTAACACCCTTAGAGCTTTGACAATTTGCATAAACACAAAGCAAATGGAAGATAAATATTAAGAAGAAAATGAAATACAAGTCTAATTTTACTGCTTCTGACATTTACTGACAGAAATAAATCTATTTCGGCCGGTTGGAAACGGATAGGATTCAACAATATGATTTACTAATCTCAGCAGAGCTAAATCTTCGGTGGAAACGGGCTATAATAGCATACAGTATTATGCAAGAATAGTAGACTATTGTCATACATAGGCATATCCGAAAATAATCTTCTCTTATTTGATGCAGGTTTTCAGAAAAAATTTTTTTCATATTCTATAACCAAATGTGGTGGAATATATTCATAGAGAACTTTTTACCTGAAAATTTTGCGTTTTTCGTTTTTTATTCGGCATGGAGGGCTCAAATTCAAAAAACAACATGAACAAAGTCGATTTATTTTTAATCCAGAAATTTCGTTTATTTTTTTTTTTTCAGAGTTTTAGGTTCTGCCATAAATGTAATGAGCGATTTAGACTTTTTAACACTTTCCCTCACGGTGTGCCACATACAATTTTTCTGAATTTTTCTTGAGAATTTTCGGAAAGTTGTCCCGTGGCATACCTTCTACTTTTGAAATGTGTGCTCTCCCGTATAATATCGGAAATCTCGATTTTCCTGAAATTTTCAAGTAAAACGACCTCCTGATAGCCCCTCAAGTCGAAATTTTCTTGTTCACCTATTGGGAATTACATTTTACACATCTAAAAACATATTCCACCACATTTGGTTATAGAATATGAAAAAAAAATTTCTTGGAAACCTTGGTCAAATAAGGGAAGATTGTTTTCAGATATGCCCATATACACCATACCTGATATATAAAGTGAAGTTAAATTCTACTTTATACTAATTTTTATTAAAATAGGAACTCTACCCAGTTGGCACAAATATAAATAGCGTATCGGAACCAATAATTAACATTGAACGATTATTTCATTTTCCCAGGTAAGTCGATGGAAGATACACCAATATTATATAAATATTTTCATTAACATCCAACATCAAATTATAGTAGTGAAAATGTTAAAGCAGATATTGCCCTTCAATCTAAATCAAACTTTTGGTTAAATATTGCCGAATATGATATATCAAGTATTATTCAAACGAATACTAGCTTCAAATCATCAATGAATGACTTTTTCAATATTGTTTGGTGGCACCAGTTAAGAATTGGAAACTGGAATCGTTTTGTTGAATTGCTGGAGGAACGTGTTGAATTTTCAAATTATATAATTTACAGCGGAGCATCGGGTACTGTTAAAATACCAAAATTAAATAACTGTGAAGAGTTAACTTACTTGAAAATAAACGTACGTACACTTTACTGACAGAGTTATTACACTGTTCTAGTATGTGGGACTTTTTCTTTTTGTATGTCGAAAAATAAGTCATTCTTACCTAATTGGGGTACGGATAACTCAGTGGTGGTAATCGTTTTGCTGGATTAGTTCATCGTCCCATACAAAAACTTCATATAAAAAAACTAGCCTCAACACGCCGTACCTTACTTACCGAGTTACAAGCTTTTAAAAAAAGGATATCTCGCAATGACATACAAAAGCTATTTGCGGACCGAAAAACTAAAAATTAAAATTTTTAATATTCTTACCAATAACAATATTTATTACAAAAATTTCGAGCCTTTGCGCAACAAGATCCTATGAAAAATTACAGAAAATTCGGAAGATATTAACGTTTCAGTATAGAAATATCCAATAAATTGATTAAAAAGATGGCAATTCGAATGCCTATGAATATATATTGAACTGAAAAATATATATTTGATGAAAAATCTTTGATTTATTAGAAGTTAATAAGAGATTCTTCATGAAAAATACCACTTTCTAAACGAAATTTTCATTTAAACTTTTAGTATGGGGCGATGAACCAATCCAAGTAAGAATGACCTATTTCCCGTCAGACCATATTTTTAACTAAAACAGTATTATTTGCAAATAAAAAGTGCCATTTTGCTCTTAAGAAACTATTTAAACCCTTTCATGCCCATTGTTGCCTATAGGCAACATTGTATATTTGCGTTCAAAACTCGGTTATTTAATATTTTTTTCGCCAATTATGAATTTGGTTCAATAGTTTGATATATATTGCTTGCTTATTAATAGATTTACCTTCATAAGCATTAATAGTTCTCATTTGAATTATGTTCTATGCTATGTCCATACGTGCGAAAAAAATTATGCAAAAAGTGGATGTATATTTAATATTATTAAAAATCAATATATATATAAATTTAAATCAAAAAGGACATAAAATATCTAAAAACATGTAGGAGAATCAGAAAAATAAAATAATTACACAAAAAAGGTCTTAGTTGTTCCTCAGAAATTTTCTAAAGTCAGTGTTGCCTATGGCCAACATTGGGCACTAATGGACATATTTTGAATAATTTTATCTTTTGCATTAGGGATACTTTCCATGGCTAAAAATCATAAAAATATGCAAGTTTGATTGGGAAAACTCCTCTGATGGACCAGAAAAAAAGCAAAGAATAGTAAATTTTCTGAACATTGAAGAAAACCCACAATAACCCAATACAGAGGTAAAAATATTGAAGTTTGATTTCTGGAGAGCATATTCACGAAGACATGGAAAATGAATTTGAATAAAAAATAGAAAACGAGATTTTTGATAAAATCAACTTTGGAAATTTAAAAATGAGTTGGTGGTTCAGGAATTTTATATGAGTTCTGTCTGTAAGTTGGAGAGGAACCACATAAAATGTTTTGAATAGAAATATTTTCAGGCATTGTCCAACATTCGATCTCCAACATTTCCAAAAATTTAAATTTTAAAGTGTTTTTTGATAATGGTTTTACTTCGAATGATCGAATTATAAGATAAACGTTTCTGAGGAGCACTACCGTGTACAGAATTTGATCTTGGGGATTGGGGTTTTCTTATAAAAAACGAAGGATAACTATGTATGTATGGGGCCAATATGAGACGTTTCTATTTGTTGCGATCCCTTGCGATGACCGTTATATATGGGTACAAATTCTTCCTGGGTTGAAAAAAAACCTCCGTGTGCACAGGCCTGCTTAAGGGTAGGAACAACTTGTAATAATCGTCTAGGAAACTGTTTTCTAAGTCAAGAAAAATAGTTATGTAGCTTAAGAGGATGGGGATCACACTATAAAGCTTTTGGATAATCCTAGTTCAGCTATTGATCGCTTTAATGACCACATGGGAGGTGTTGACCTTTCCGATATGTTGCTGAAACTATATGCGATTAACCATAATTTCAAGAAATATTATCTGCGCACAGTATCTTGGTGCATAAATGTATTGAATGAATTTTATCTCTTACTCTTACTTGAGTATAAGGCCAATATGCAATGACTTTTATCCTTTCTAAGGCACTTCCGTTGGAGTTCCTTCTCCAAAGACCTTCTCCAGGTGACTTTTGATATACCACTACCTTAGCTGCCTTGTGGATGCCACTCAAGTGCTGTAAATTTTGCTGTTTGGTCTTCGGATCTCTTTTAGGTGTATTTCATAGTTTGGGATGGTGCATAAATGAGGCAGAAGTAGATAGCTATTCAACCACAGAGATATAAATCAGGAATTTTCAGTTAGATATAGCTGATGGACTACTGCCACACTGCTAATAAAACAGCACCTACACACAATAGAGCAAATTTCTCACCCGCTCCAGCTTCAACCGCTTCAACTTCTATTATAATTTTACACTATGAACCATGCAAAGCTATTGAGACTTCATCAGACTATATATTGGAAAAATTCGTATCAAATTCTAAAAAAAAATTCTATTCAAATTCAATATAAAAACTGTATTGTTCATTAATTTTTTTTTATAAAGTTCACCAGCAATGCCCTATGTTGCCTATAGGCAACATCTTCCAGAGAATAAACTAGGCAGGACCTTGAAATTAAAAATATTTGTTCCTTAGGTCTATATTGGCAACTGTATAGCCTCAAAAAATTTTTAAGTCCCCCCCAAATTAATTCGGGCATGAAAGGGTTAAGAAAATTTTTAAAAGTTAAATTCAAGTTTGATTCAATTTTTTTTTTTTTTTAATGATAGTTGAATACCAAAACAACAATAAAATTTAAAATTAAGGTCAATAAAATAAAAAAAATAATTTTCATATATTGACCAACAACTAAGACGAGAAAGTTTGTCTAGTAGTCTCTACAAAATCTATAAAGCACATATACATATGTACTTACCCAAAAATAAAATATATAATTTTTGTATTTTTTTATTCCTTAAACAGTATACGGGTGGCATAAAAACAGTACCACAATTTATTTGGACATATTTGGAATCTACAGATAA
The DNA here is from genome assembly GCA_951812925.1 of Calliopum simillimum. Taxonomy (NCBI): domain Eukaryota; kingdom Metazoa; phylum Arthropoda; class Insecta; order Diptera; family Lauxaniidae; genus Calliopum; species Calliopum simillimum. Next base: position 9,320,545 of record OX638368.1, read on the forward strand.
GAAAATCAATGAAGACTTTGTCGTTATTGCGTACAATTCACCATATTACGAGGTGAGAACCACATCCAAATGATATATTTTTAAAAAAATCATGATGTTATCACAAACTTTTTAATCTTTCAACAGTACTTTCCAATAAACTCAACAATGATATGCAACGATATGTGCCATGAAATCGATTGGATGGAGCCCATGGATAATTCACGTTTTATATCGACACTTGGCATTCTTTATTGTTGTCGCCCTGCGGAAATCGTTGGGCTTTTGGATGGATTTCCAAAAACAGAGACAAAGGAGATAATAGCCCCCACTCCGTGTCGCCCTCTCGCAGAACTCTTAAAAGCGCCCCTATTAATTTGAAAACTTTTCTTGGACAAAAATTCTTTGGAGAATACCAATATTAGTTATAATTCATTTTTGAGTACTGAAAGTACATAAATATAATTGTACGAACATAAATAGTATTTTTTGTTTTTACATATTGCTATTATTATGGGGGTTATCGTGAATCAATATTCTCGAGGAATTTTTCTCAGACTGTCGTGCATTCTCTATTGCAGTTTGAGAAAAATTTCCCGGGAATATTAATTCACGAGACCCCCTATGTGTTTTATTTGAAAACGGTTTTTATGGTCCTCAGAACCTGAAAAGAGATCAAAAAGAACCGGGAAAATGTTTCCAGTGTGATTTTATTATGACTTTGGGAAACAAGATTTATTCAAAATTTTTTTTAGGTTTTCACAGTAGAATGAAATTTCGAAAATACGTTTCTTTTGAGCTAAAAATATATGAATATGACTAACTTCGAAGAGATATATAACCAAGCGAAGAGATATATAACCAAGAGACGCAAAGAAGCACTGGAGCAATTTTTCTTCGGTTTGTATTTGCCATAGACGGTAACTTTGACGAATCGAAGAGATATATATATATATATATATATATATATATATATATATATTTATATATATATATATATATATATATCTTCGGTTGAACGGCAGCGTGATTCAACCAAAAAATCTATTTATGTCCCTTCGCTTCTGAATGAGAAGAGATGTGTACATATCTGTGGACTTTTGACAAAACAACCTAACTCTAAATTGGCAACTTTTTAGCAGAGCCCAAAACTGCTTAACTTTTTTTCAATAATGTGGCTCAGTTTCGTTGATGCAGCGTTGAATCTCCTCTTTCAACTAATCTTAAAGTGTCAGCTGTCAAATTATTTTTTTCTTTTGATTCATAACACTTTACCGCACGAATGGCGCTAAGTTCAAATCTTGCGTGAACTTTGGGACACCCTTATATCTCTGGAACAACAAATTGTAGAGACATGGCGATTATTCCAATAGAAGGGTATTTAAATTTTATACTTTGGAATAAAATCCTGGAGAATTGTCTTGTCTCTACTTAGGTTGCTTAGTCAAAAGTCCACAGATATACATACATATATACATATATATATATATATATATAATGGTCCTTCGCAAACTTTGAAAAGTTGTAAATTTTATTTTTGGCATGGATTTTTTTTACTTTTTCTGTAAAATAATTGAGGAGTAATCGAACAAAAAGTAACATTTCCATATATCCTTTTTTTTCAGAAATCAATAAAATGTGATTAAAAAAGGAAGCATATTTTTTTAAAAAAATATGTTTATGCATAAATATACACTAAAAAAACTGCCTTACAATCGCGTTTTTACACATTTAAAAACTTTCATATTAATGGAGATAACTGAGTTTGAAATTTAGAAATGTTACCTTTTGTCAGGAAATGTTGGAAATTTTACTTTTTGATAATCATTAAACTGAAATGATGCCTTGTGGGAGCAATAAAACCAACTGAAAATGTTCGACGAAGACTATGATTAGGGATTAGTATTAAATAGATAAATGTAATTTTTCGTCAGAACTACAAAAAAATTGTAAGTGGAGTGGAAATGTTACTTTTTGTTCGGAAATCGACGAAAAACGCGGTTTTCTTGGGAACTGTTATTCTTTGAACCGCCAAATTCAAACTGGAATGTGTAGTTTATAGATCTACATATGATTCTTCAAAAAAAAGCAAAAAGACAAAAACTGGAAATGTTACCTTTTGTTCGTCTACTCCTCAATTGTCAACTGCCTCTCGATTTTTGTTTCTCTTAAACACCCTGTTGTAATATTAAACACAGCGCAAAGTGCAAAAATCAGCTGTTTTTGACAGCAGCTTATACAAAAGAAAAAAGGATACACTCAAAAACACGTTATTACCCTGTGTAGCAGCTGTGAATATTTCTCCAAATTGAAATAAAAATAATTAATACGAATCGGCAATAATAATTGTGAGATTTAATAAATGGAAAATATGGATTTTGAAAAATCAACAACGCTTCGATTACCCAATGGTGGTGGTGGTGGTGGTGAAGTTATCGCAAAAGATGAAGTGAAGACGCCTTTTCTTATCGGCGTGGCTGGGGGAACGGCTAGCGGAAAGGTAAATCTTTAATTGCATAAAATTCTTAACTCTTTCTCATCATACATTGTATTCATTATGTAATACATCAAAGTTTTGCATTTGGGCATTCTTTTAGGTACATTAAGCTAGCAGAGCGAAAATGGCAGAACTGAAAAAAAAATATGGCAGAATCATAGGCTAATTTTGGGCCCAAACGCCGAATTTTAGGCTCTTCATTTACAAAAAAAAAAAAAAATAGCTCTGCTGGCTTACACATACAGGACGTATATTGAACTAAAGTAAGTAGTCAATAATTATAGGCTAATTATAGGCTATTTAAATGCCCAATCGCCAAATAAAAAGCTTTCCATTTAAAAAAAAAATCTGCTAGGTTAAGCTTAAGCTAGCAGAGCGATTTCGAAAAAAAAATATTTTGTACTAAAGAAGGTATTCAATAATTATAGGTTAATTATAGGCTATTTAAATGCCCCATCGCCAAAAGAAAAGCTTTTCATTTAAAAAAAAAATGGACCAAATCAATTTTCTTGAAATAAGGAACTTCGAATAACAATTCCAGAGAAAAAAGAAACAACAACAACAAAACTACTACAATAACAACAAATTTACTACTACTACAACAACAGTAATTTTACATAAAAGTAGGGGTAAGTGGGCGCCCTGCGGCCGCTGCTCAGGATTTAAACCCGTCAGACATCCAACACCGGCTTCGCGGCGGCCTTCGGCCTCGGATCAGTCTATAATATATCCAACAAATAGTTTTGCTAGTCAAATTGCGAGCGCAATTTTTAATAAAAATTTTTTTAAATAATAAGTAGCTACTGCGCTTGCATAAGACTGATCCGCGGCCGAAGGCCGCCGCGAAGCCGATGTTGGATGTCTGACGGGTTTAAATCCTGAGCAGCGGCCGCAGGCCGCCCACTTACCCCTACTTTTATGTAAAATTACTGTTGTTGTAGTAGTAGTAAATTTTTTGTTGTTGTAGTAGTTTTGTTGTTTTTTTTTGTGGAATTGTTGTTGTTCGAAGTTCCTTATTTCAAGAAAATTGATTTGGTCTATTTTTTTTTAAATGAAAAGCTTTTCTTTTGGCGATGGGGCATTTAAATAGCCTATAATTATTGAATACTTTCTTTAGTACAAAATGTTTTTTTTTCGAAATCGCTAAGCTAGCTTAAACTTAACCTAGCAGAATCTTTTTTTTTTTTTTTTAATGGAAAGCTTTTTATTTGGCGATTGGGCATTTAAATAGCCTACAATTAGCCTATAATTATTGACTACTTACTTTAGTTCAATATACGTCCCGTATGTGTTTTCTCGAAACAGCTCTGCTGGCTTACACTTAAGCTGGCAGAGCTATTTTTTTTTTTTTAAAAATGAAGAGCCTAAAATTCGGCGATTGGGCCCAAAATTAGCCTATAATTAGCCCATGATTCTGCCATATTTTTTTTTCAGTTCTGCCATTTTCGCTCTGCTAGCTTAATGTACCTCATTCTTTTACTTAAGTTTAATTCTACATGCACACAGTGCAAGATTTTGCAAGACTCAAGGTACTTTTCGCGGTCACAATTAGAAGATTTGTGAGGCATCCGTAATGAAAACTTTGTAAGCTTTTATTTTAATATCATCGTATATCAGCATTGTTATATTTGCATTCCTATCTGGAGTAGATTTGCCAATCTGGAGGCTGAAAAAGTGCATCGTGAAGCAAGACAGCTTTAATGCTATCTTTCTCTTTACCATCGTCTTTAAAAAAAGCATATCTGACCAAACTACACTTTACTTGACATAATATGTCTTATTATGTCTAAATTGACTTATTGGTCCTATCGAATGAAGGACGAAATTCTGAAAAGAATGAAAAAAAAAAAAAAAAAAATCGCGCAATTATGCTAAGATTGGCAAAGCTTAGCAATTTGAATTCTGAAGCTCAAACAATAGACTTAACCGACACAATTTCAGAGTTTCGCCCCTTTTCTACAAATTTCATAGCTGTAAAAAGTACCGTTACGGAGTTGTAGCGAAGCATTTTTGGCTTTGTTTATTTTTTTGTCAAAATAATTTGCAAATGAAAATTTATTAAAGCGGTTTAATAGTACTCGTATACTATATAAATATATTTGTGATCACAAATGTTTTTGTTACATAGACTGAAGATCAGTTAGGGATTCTGGAAAAGTATTAAAGGCTTAACCGCCACAGCATTGAAAAATGGCTTACTTCTATGACAGCGAAAAAGACTTAAGCGCCAAAAACACCCATTATATTATAAATAGGTGAATGAAACTACACATTAACATTGCATATCTAACAGAAAATATAGCTTGCGTACTAAATCTCACTTTAATAGCCATAATGAATGCAAAAATAATTAAAAAAAACCTTCTGTAAAATTTACTTTTAGTCGGTTATGAGTTTTTGGCGCTTAGGGCCCAATAAGTTTCAGAATCGGAAATATTTAGGTTAAAAAAAAATGTTTAAATTAATTTTTATAAAGTTTAAAGTTAATCTTGTATTACGTTTCTGCCGAAAATTAAGCTGTGACGAGGTCTATATATCTAGTAGTTAAATCCTACCCATTTCAACCGGCCAAAAGAGATTTATTTTTGACAGTAAATGTCATAAGCGGGAAAATGAAAATTGTTCTACCTTTTCTTCTTAATGACATTTAGTGGCGATTGTCAAAGTTAAAGGATGGCACTTGGTCGAAATTAGCCAAAATCGGTAGGTCTGTTAAGTTTTATACGAAGATTTAAAATAAATTTCGTCAGAAGTAGATTTATTTTTGTAGCGTAATTCAAGTGATTTACAACGAGACTTAAAGCCAAATCTTGAAACAGCCTAAATCACCTCATAAATCTCCGCTTGCGTTTGGTGCAAAAAAAGAAACCGAAAACATAAAATTTTGACTTAATTTCAAATTTTGCGCTGTACTGTAAATTTTACTTTGGCAAAATTTTCAAATTTGCTTTTTCCAACAATTTTTATGAAATAAAAGACAACTACAGAACATCTTCTAAAATAAAGAACATTTCAATGTTTTATATTAAAAAATAAATTTTCGAGTGGCTTCTACTGTATTATACAGTACTGTTCCGTATAATACAGTAAAGCACAGTACGGTTGGTCACTGTTTGTAGTACCAATTGTACCAAAAATTGTAATTTGCGAAAAAATTTAAATTGTCCTTACTTCACTGAACTATTAATATCTTTAATATCAAGATCTAAGTATCCCTTAAATAATGATTATTCTTTTAGTGTGCCTAAGCTGATATCGCATGTTTATGTTACTAGTTGAAAACTTTGCACGCTACAGTTCTATATACATATGTATTTATAAACAATCAATCTATTTACGTACATCTATTCTAATAAATTAACTCTTATTTATTAAATTATTGTCAAATGAATGGATTCATATTTCAACCCTATATAAAAACTTCAAGTTTATTTGAGTGAACTTAATGCCTTTATGTATTCTAAGTAGTAAATGGGTATTTTTTTACAAGAAATCTTGTAACGCAAGCTATTAAAACATTTACTAATGAGCGTAAACCAAAAATTTGTTTTGGTAGTCTTTTTCAAATCAACTTTCTAAAGAATCCGTAAAAGCCTCAAATATCAAGGTTATAATAATATGTAGTGACCTTTTCGAATGTTCAATTAACTTCTACTAAAGTGAAGAAAAGAAAAGTGTGAAATTACAGGTGAACTGCTAAAAGCATGCCCATTTACATTATCTTAACTGTTACATCCTCCGTCCTTCCAAATGTGGGATGAAGAGCACTTATTTCTTTAGTCTGTTTTTTGTTTTTTAAAACTTTCTAATGTTTTTTTATTTAAGTCCACTGTTTGTCTAAAAATTATGGAACAATTGGGTCAAGCTGATATGGATCATGCGCAACGGCAGGTAAGACATTTAATATAAAAAAAAAACATAATTAACATAAATATACAAATGCATTTTATTTTCCACCATAAAGGTTGTCACTATCAGTCAGGATAGTTTTTATCGCGAATTAACACCAACTGAGAAAATTAAGGCACAAAAAGGTCTATTTAATTTTGATCATCCCGATGCATTTAATGAACATTTAATGTATGATACATTACAAGCAATTTTAAAAGGTTTACGTGTTGAATTGCCTGGCTATGATTATCGCACTAATTCACTGTAAGTAATACAAATATATAGATCATGATAAGAATTGCAAAAATGGTACGGAATTCGCTATAAGTGACGTATGATTCATAAATGGCATTATCTTTATTTCATTTTTATAGGGGAAGTGCATGTACTTTAGTCCATTTTATAATTAATTATTTGTTGTCTGTAAACTACGGCTTAATTTTTTTATATAAAAAAAAATCTTTAATTCTCTTAATAAAGAAGTCTGGCGAAACACAGTAAAGGCAAACGGAAATGTTAAATGATCTCGCGAACCAGAGAGAATATACCGCAAAAGAAAAGACCTCAGGCAGCTTAACAGGTTTGACTCAAAGCTGGCCTACTGAGCGCATATACAGCATGTATCTACTAAAGCAGGTCAAACGATGGCATCGCTGTCAACATTAATGGCAAACATAGGTGAACGGACCGACCGCCAGGAAACGAAAGCTTTTGATGGCAACTTTCCAATCAGTCTTGTTGTACGGCTGTGAGGTATAGGCAAATGCAGTTAAAACGAAAAAATTTCGAAAAGCTCTGAGTTCTGTGCAAAAACCGCAGCTCTACGGGTACCGTCTTCGTACCACATTGTTTTAAGGGCTGCAGTACTTAATTAGCGGAACGATACCCATAGGCTTGGTGGTCTTTGAGGGTCCAAGGCTGTGAATGCAGAAAAAAAATTGTTAAATCAGTAGACAGTAGGCTCTCACGAATTGAAGATACGTAGAAAGCGTACTACGCTTTAAGAAGAGAGACTGTGATGCTTATCATGCCGCCATCAGGAAATGTTTGACATTAAAAACCCTGCTGCTATGCGTCTTCTTGCTAATCCGCTGGCAAACTTTATTTCTTTTTTAGATGGTGTCTCGACACAAGGCCCTGTTCGCCTTGACAGTGACCAAAAGGGTTCCAGAATAGAACAACTTTCGCTCATGCAGAGACTGCAGTCGTTAGGACGTCGTTCGTCCTCGGCTAAGGACCCCGGTTTCCCCTTTTCTAAAAAAAGAAAATAGAGATGTGGGCAAGGGCTGCAGAAACACTACACAGCCCCTCTCTCTCGTTACAAGAGCAAATATAACGGAGGCCTAACGTAGGCTAATGAAGAGATGGCATTAAATGTCTTAGTATAGGAAACTTCTCTGATGCAGTACCAAAAAATGGTTTTCCAAAGGGAAAGGTATACCCGATGAAGAGCTGGTGTTTAAGTCAAATGGCACCGGTGGCAAACAGACTAACGAGCCTCATCAGCAATTATATAAAAGTTAATCAGTATAAAGTACAATTGATCCATCCAAGATACAAAGTGCAATAGATCCAAGGTACAATCGGTCCAAGGTACATACGCTTCCCTTTTATATATTGAGTTGCCGAATTAATTTTAGTTAGCAAAACAGTTAACTAAAAAATATTGGTCTGTTCTTTTACACTAACTTATGTCTATAAATAAAAAAGTTACTAATTTACTTTTGCTTTAAGGGATTTTGAAAATAAATTAACCATCTATCCGGCAGATGTTGTGCTATTCGAGGGGATTTTAGCTTTTTATTTTCCAAAAATACGTGATCTTTTTCACATGAAACTCTTTGTTGATACGGACTCAGATACACGGCTGGCTCGAAGAGGTTTAAAATAAATTTTTAAAACTAAATTTTTGTTTTAACTTATACGAAATTGATTTTTGTGGTTTATATATAATTTTAGTTCCTCGCGATATTGATGAACGTGGACGTGATCTAGATGCTGTCCTTACGCAATACATGACTTTTGTAAAGCCAGCATTTGAAGAGTTCTGTTCACCGGTAATATAAAGTATACATACATATATAATGCATTCATTTCTATTAATTCATTTAAATAATTTTAGACCAAAAAATTCGCAGATGTTATTATACCACGTGGTGCGGACAACACAGGTAAGTTTGTTAGACACCACTTACACTAAGCACTTACATACATACATATGTATACTTTTTGTATATGATTTTCTTTCTATCTTGGGTATAAAACTAAAAAGTAGCATTGTTTTTAATTTAATATGTTGATGATATTTTGTTTTAGTTAATGATTTTAAAAAGCCCTTTAAAATTAAAATAACACTTGTATATGCTTTTTAATAAGTTTTCATTAATTTTATTCAAACTCCTACCTAATTGCCTTTTTTATTTTATTTTTATTTTTTTTTTTTTTTTTTTGTTTTAACAATAACATATAATGTGCTTCAATTTTGATTAGAAATTAAGAATTATCTTGTATGTTTTTCGTCTTTTTTTTTCCTTTTGTTCTTTCCTTCTGTTATTGTTATGTTTCTTACAGTTGCTATTGATCTTATTGTACATCATATCGGCGAAATACTTAGACCGGGCGGAAGCACTAATAATTTACATGCTGTAACCGCACATAATACTGGCAGCGCCATGAAACATGAACATTAGATTTAGTTAATAGTTTCTAATTAACAGCTAAGTAATTAAGCGAATGCCAAACACAATAATAATTATAACAAAAACAACAACACCAACAATACAGAAATTTAGTTACATATATATTATTATTATTTACTTTTTTTTCTACTTTTTTACTTTTTGGCTTTACATTTTTAAATACAAAAAGATCATCGCTTTTATTTATGCAAAAAGAAAAAATACAATTTATAAACATAAGTAAAAATTGATATCTAAACTTTTGCTAAGTTATATCAGTGCAAAGATGGCAAAAGCTGCTATCGAGCAGTTTTGGTGAAAATGAGTTTTGTAGTCCAGGGTATTCTCGGTGCGATTTTCAAGGTGTCAAAATCAGATTTGATCTAGGACTTGTAGTTACTTAAAAAAAAAACAACTTGAAAAACCGGATTTTGTGATTTTATCATATCAATTAAAAATTTAAATTTTGCTCTCCTAAAAAATTATTAAAACATGCGATAGCAGCTTTTGCCATCTTTGCACTGATATACACACCACCATAAAATACTTATATTTTAAGTGTGCACATTAATTTGCCAAATATTGATTAACAATTTATTAAATTCCTAATTAATAATATGATGTGAGGCATGTGGAAGCACAACTTTTGTTTGTATGAAAAATTATTGTATCATAACATGAAAATATGATAAATAATTCAAAGATGCCATACATACATATCGTCACCTAAAATCCAAAAATCGATAAGGTGACAGAAGTTTTTATACTTATATTCACAGGACATGCAAAATACATTATAAAATTAAAAATAAAAAAAAATTAGATTTAAAAGACATTTTTGATTACCACTGCTTAAAATATTATCGATATGTTAAGACGTGTGTTCTCGAAACTACGGCAGGACATGCAGTTATCAAAAACTCAATTTTGATTTTACGCCATTTTGAATTTCAATTTCAAAATTTTTGGTTTGTTCTCAGAATAATTTTTATTTTAATTTAAAAAGCAAATTTTGCTACCACATGCCCCATATCTATTGTTTTTAACATACCAAATATAGTTTCTACAACTAACTAAACTATACGTATAACACATACGAAAATTATTGATGGTAATAACTATACAACTGAAAAATATCGTACTTTTAATTAATAGAAATAATTCGTTCAGAAAACCATTTTTCGAATCACCGTTTAGTCAAAGCTAATTTAATGCGAAAGAAATCGTTAGGAAATGTATATCATTGGAAACTTTGTGATGTACCTATAGAGTTTGTATGTCAGTTTTATTGGTGTTGGTAATGGTATCATACATTTGTTTCCACATTTCTTTCAAGCGCAGTAAAATATATTCAAAGTTCTGGCTCTTAATACTTCAGAATAGTTTCTTACAAGACTAAAATTAAGTAAAAAGTTAAAATTGTTTTTAAATAGCACCAAAAAAGCTATATACGTACATCGAGTGCTATACTTTCAACCATACACATCATGCCTCCAAAATTTTGTTTCTAATTTGAATTAAAACTGATTTATTTGCTGTTAAAATATAACATTATTTTTCTCTTTGGGCCGCCACATTTAATTCAGAAATTTGCCATTCAATGTTTTAAAGTAGCCACCGAAGTATTAAGACAAACTAGAACATAAAATAATTTTGCAGGTATGACGTGTTTCGGTTTAGACAGTGCGTTCAGTATTGGCAAGATGTTCGTTACTTTCCTCTTCATAAAATTGTTAACAAAAAAGCAAAATTTATTCCTCATTCCTTAAGTTTTTTGTCAAAATAGGTTTGATAATTTGATTTGATATTGAATTCAAGTCATCTTATAGCTCAATAAATATATGTGTAAACTGTAAAAGATTTATCTCATGTGCTTTTGTAGTAACAATTTTATGGACAGACAAGTAACGAATATTCAACCATTTTTGCTCGACACTGTATCTAGAAATACTTCTTTCTTTTGTTAAGTTTGAGTTCTTATACATTTTTTTAATTTCTTAAAACTTTTTTAATAATTTATGCCCAAGGCAGCATTTATTTTTGTTTTGTTATGAACATAATATATAAGGAATAATAAGAAACTTAAAGTAATATTTTCCGATAACGTAAATAATAGTTATTTCAAAAATTATATTCAATCATTGGCCGCAAAATATAAAGTACTACGTTCTTATGACGTAAATTGATGATATTAAATTAATAATATTTTTTCTTTTTACATTCAAACAATAAAAAGTTAAAGTTTTCCACTTTAGTTTAACATTTTTAATTTTTATTTAAAATGTTATGAATATGGATTTAAAATTGAAAAATTTTGATATGAAATCAGAAAATTTTGATTTAAAATTGAAAAATTTTGATTTAAAATTGAAAAATTTTGATTTTAAATTTAAGTATGATAAAATTTTGTTAATTTTATTAATTTTTATGCATCTCTATTAATAAAAACGGAAACATATTTTTCCAAATGGTAAAACTAATAATAAAACGGAGGACAAAAAGCATTTTCCTTCGCACAAGACGTCTTGTTGAAATTTTATGGCATTTCGTTTCAAGATACGTTATAGATATTATTTATCAAATACTTCAGTACAGTGTCACGCGCCATTGTCTTGACAGTTCTTTAGTCTGAAAGAAAGAAAAACAAACTTCACACAGACCTGTCTTTTTCGATTTGCTTCAGTTCAGTGCTTCAGTTTACACTACATAACGCTACTTTAGTGACAAAAGTAGTTCTTCCCTCTCTCGCGAAAATGTATGAAAGCTACTGTTACAAAAGCGTTGCAACTTGCAAATATTACCATATCATAAATTTTACTGTAGTTTTTCTACTCGCACGTTTTACACTGACCTAAAGTATTTGTTTGTATAAAGTACAGTACACTGAAGTAAGCATTCGTTAAAATTTGTTTTTTTTTTACACTGATAAACAAGACAGTGTATCTACTACACTGTCTAAATGAAATCAATGTACAGCGAATATTTATAATGTAACAATATGGCGTATATCTTCTATCAACTGGGCCATACATGTGTTGCAATGATGTCTTATATTTTGACCTGTTAATTCACTTATATTTTTGCAATCGCAAGCCCTTTTAGCGCCGCAAATTTTCCACAATGTCCGATTGTCGCACAAATATCTTTCGGTCTTACATAGTTAATTCACGATATCTCACCAAAAACAGTTTTTTATATAATTTTTAGCAATATCCTTATCAAAGATATAAGAAGTCAAGAGAATTTTTTTTTCTTACCTTTAGGACGTATCTACACTTTAATTTTATTTTTCTTATTTTTTGGGACACTTATGCCCTACTGGTTAAAAGTAAGATATAGAATAGTTGAAACTTAATAAACTCATGTTAATATATATACAACATAATATATAGTCAATATTAATGTATACTATATAATATACACATTATTTTTTCTCAGTAAATAATTGTAATACAAATATTTGAAGTTTTATTAATTTTAAATTAGCAAATAGTTTAAATATGCTTAAGCAAAATAAAAAAAAAAAAAAAATATTAAAATAAAAGTTGGCTAAATTTCAATCAGCAGAAAACAAGAAGTACATATTAATACAGGTATGTAAAAACAAAGAAAAATATTGAAATGTAAAACCAAGATTTAAATGGAAGTGTGATGACAGAGTCAAATGCAGTACAGGTAAAATTTCGTATTTAATGCTTTTAATTCACTTACAAGTATTATTCAAAATTCAAAGTAAAATTGCAAAAGAAATAACATTTTAATAAAATCATTTTCTTCATTACTTTTACAGTTGCCATTGATTTGATTGTACAACATATACGTGATTTCCTTAACAATCGTTCATATACTGGATCCACTACAAATATCGCCTTATATATGCAATCAGAACCAACAGTGCAAAATCAATTTGGCAATAATTTTGCTGGATCCCACAATAGCATAATAGGTAAGGTAGTAGTCAGTGCAACGGCAACTACACCAAATACGATCGCAACAACAAATACTAATATGAATGCTATTTTGCGTCCACATTAAATACAGACATTTTTTTTAACTATAGAAATAACAAATATTAAAGGATAATGTTTTATGTTCCGTATTGTACCTAAAGAATTAATGAGTGTTTTGTCATCAATTTGTTTTGTTTATTAAGAAAATTTATATGATGTTACCTAGTGCTTACATATAAAAAAAAAAAAATTTAAAATTTAACGACTTTATTTGAAATGATAAGAAAAAGTTAAGCATAAGTATATATTTCGACTGCTAAATAAAAAAAAAATATTCTGTAAAGTCTATCGAACTAACATTTTTTTATTGTTCCATATCATGAAACAGTATTTTCGAGCACTTTTCCTTCGACTCCCTACCAGTAATCCGAAATAAAGCCAGAAAAATCTCAATACAAAATTCTGGTGTTATTTCCATTTTGGATTCGAAACAAAGCCAAAAATCTTGCGTTTTTTCCAAAAATTACAGCTTTATCTAGCATTAATTTTTGGAAATGAAGACAAAAATTCAATAAGGAATAACTCCAGAATTTTGGAAATAATGCCAACAATTTTTTTTTTTTTTTTGAATCAAAGTCGGGAAAAAATTCCATACCAAATTTTGGCTTTATTTCCATTTTGTTTTGGAAATAAAGCCAAAAAATTATTTCCTTATTAATTTTTTGGTTTATTTCCAAAAATGTCTGATTTTATATATGAGCCGTTCAAAATGACAATGGTGCAACTCCAAAACTAGACAAAAGTAATGCCATATAAATTATGTGCCATAATGATCGGTTATTTGGTCGATATCTTTTTTTCAACTTAATCTTAACAATTCCATATCATCAAGTAAATTTTTCGTGAAAACAGAAATCAATTTTGTTCATCCCTAACAAAATGTCAGCCAATTAATGTTATGACATTACTTTTGCCTCATTTTGGAGTTGCACCATTGTCATTTTGAACGGCTCATATGTACCAGTAAGGGTGTTACATTTGGCCTGACCAAAATATAATATACCCTACACTGCAGTATTTTGAAAATTTTCATTGAATTCACTTAGTTTTTGCTTAGATCTTGCACTTACTTTCCCAAGTATCTGCACGAAATTTGCAGCTTTTGAAACTTTTGCTTATATGGGAGGTGCCACGCCCTCTTGTCCGAGTTCAATTGGTTGTTTTATCTCAAGAAACGCTTTTATTATAACATTTTGTTTGCATGGGAGGTGCCACGCCCTACCCTCCCTATTACTTATGTGTATTTTGCGTCTGTTATTGCAAATACTGCGCTTATTATTTCATTTTGAATACATTTTTTGTGTAGGCGGTAGGAGTGTCCGTTGACCGATTTCGCTTATTTTCAATCCCTCGAGCTAGCTTTTACGGCGAAGCCACTGTACTAAATGACATTGAATTATCTTGCTTAGTTTTCCCGTAAAAAATACTTTCACAGACAGCCAGACAAACATGGCTATATCGTCTCAGGAGAAAACGTTGATCAAGAATATATATACTTTTCCATACCACGCCTTCTTACCCGCGTTACAAACGGCAGGACAAAGTAATTATGCCCTGGGTGTAAGGTAGTAGGGTATAAAAATTGTCTGTTGTCAGAAAAGTTTGGCTTTATTTCCAAAACAAAATGCAAATAAAGCCAGAATTTTGAAGGGAGACTTTTCTGGCTTTGTTTCGAAAATTTTTTCTAGCGTTATTTTCTATGGCATTATTTCGAAAAATTCTGGCAGCATATCCTAGCTTATATTTTGGCTTTATAACACAAAATTAATGGCAGAAAATTTTTGGCTTTGTCAGGAAAAATTTTTTTTCCCATTATTTCGGAAGCTGAATTTCTATTCCGGACATATTACCTCTCCAGAAGAGAATTTCCAGCTATATTTGCAATAAGGCCCATTGAAAGAAGTAAGCATCCTTGCTGGAAATGGAATTTCCATTCTGAAAATATTCACGATTGCAAATGCTCTCTCTCGCGAAAGGAATATATCCTCGAGAGGGAGTTTACGGAAAAATTCATGATATATATAAATTCGGTATTTCAAATAAAATAAAAGCAAAACCTTTCGTTGCATTTCGAAAATGTTTCAATTTATATATTGCTTGAAAAATTGCGTTTTCTTAATTGTAAGGCATGAAGTGTTTTTTTGCTTTATTTTCTTTTATTCTTCTATTTGTTCAGTGTAGTCTAAGGTGATGTGTACTAAAGCAAAAATTTTATTTATGTTTTTTTTTTAATTAAAACTTAACAGAAATGGATTCAAACTACACAGCTATTCGACGTTTTTCATCCCTCTGCAAGGAGGTAACAATGCAATCAAATGTTTTCTTTGAGAAGAATAAAAATTTAACTCAACATTAAAATTATCAATTCTAATTAATTATGTATAATATATTATAAACAATGGAAATTATGTTATTTAGTCAATAGATGAAAACAAAAAGCTTTCTCAATTTTAGCAGATAGAGTTTATTTTCAAAAATCAAAGGTTAAAAGGAAAAAAATCTAATTAGATCCTAGTTTAAGAAAATAATAAGGTTTCGAAAACATTACATCTTGTTGCATCGTTTACGAATCATCTACTACCAAACGAGCAGTTTCTCCTGAACAAAGCATTACTTGTCAACAGAATACTATATATATTAGTATATATAATTATGTATAATATATGTACATTGTATATGTTTAAATCTATAATAATAAAACAACAAATCTTTTGAATCTTCTTAATTGCGTCTCTTTTATTAAAATGTTTTCTTTCGACTGACTTATACTATACATTTAAATTAAAGCTTAAGCTTTGCTCTGCCAGAATTGTACCCAGCATAATGCTTGCTTAGCTAGCAATTCTGTCTGAACGCGATCCCAGCAGTAGTCTACATTCAGACGCTGCGTAAGCATTTTGTAGCAAGTGCATAAGTCTGAATTTTTTGAGAAAGTTTGAATTATTTGACTTAATAAAACGATGAACAAATAGATTATATATTTAAATGGGGGTTTTTTCTTTCTCTTGAAAGTCGAATATGTCCATTATGGTGCAAAAGTAATGTCATGTGCCATAGTGATCTGTTATTTGATTAATATAATTTTTTCAACTAAATGACTTCAATTCTACACTGTCAAGTCAACATTCCGTGAAAGCAAATCCTAATTTAATGGAATTCTAACAAAATGTCAGCCAGTTCATCTTATGACATTATGGTGGTTATCGTGAATCAAGATTCCCGGAGAATTTTCTTAAGCTGCAATAGAGAATGCACGGCAGTCTGAGAAAATTCCCCGGGAATATTTTTTCACGATAACCCCCTATATCTTTATGGACTTATTCCACTTTCAAAACAAACCCATTCATTTCATGGATAAAATTAAAACCTTTGTTATGCACACAATGGCTCAAAAAATAATATGGATTTTATTGATAAACTAGTGTCTTTTTCAACAGATATTGCTAAGGATGAAACTCATGAGATACATAACTCTAACTGTCCTTATGTCATACAACAAATACGAAGATACGATAGAAGATAGCAGTCAAGTGAATATCATAAATAATTAGCAATCTTCTACGAGTTTAAATTAAAAACTTGCATGAGATCTGTATCACTCAAATAGACATGTAGATTATAAATATTTTGCAAAAAAAAAAAAAAAAACAAAGCAGGAAGGTTATGGACCAGCCTACAGGGATCATAAGTTTGATCAGCATACTATACATCTAATCATAAAATTGCCCACTTGCTTTGCTCAAAATGGCACAATTATAAATGTAATAATGCATACCTTGGATTTTGCCGATGAAGAAAATCGCTATAATCGTGATGAATATGTTACAGTGATCTATGACAATATAAAACTTCAGTTTAATATTTTGATAGACCATTGTAACAACTCATCACGACTATAGCGATTTTCTTCATCTGCAAAATCCAAGGTATACATTATTGCATGTATAATTGTGCCTTTTAGAGAAAAGCAATTGGGCACACTTATGGTTATAGTATGCCGGCCAATCATATGTCACTTATCGTCTGGTCCACAATCTTCCTGTTTTGTTTTTTTTTAGCATAATATAAGTAGATTGTCTAAATGTCTTTTGCGCGTTATAATATATCAGGAAAGTTTTAAATTTAAGCTCGTAAAAGATTGTTAACAATTTATGATTTTCATTCGACTGAAATCTTCAAACGAATTCGTATTATATGATGACATTAGGACGGACAGGTAGAGATTTCACATGAGCTTTTTCTTCCCAAACAAAATCATTTGAATAGCCACTAAATCAATTGAATCTCTTTTGCGTTGCGTTGTAGCAACATTAAAAGTGCTTGCATAACATTTTTCTTCAGTTGATATAGAGGGCCTTATGATGAACAAATATTTTCGACAATTTTCTCTCGGACTTGCAAGGCAGCCTTCATTGCAGTTTGAGAAAAAATTTACAAAAATGTTTAGACTGCTTGTTTTGGTACATAAAAAACTATTAGTAGTTTTTCTTAAAATGTTATCAGTAGGGCGGGGGTAAAACTCAAGAGAGCGGCAAAGTCATTTGCAAAAGTAACTTTTTCAAATCGTCTTGAAACGATACATCACGTTGAACCATCAGATGATAATTTTTTTTAAGTTGAGTTGAGCTGAAAGAATAAAGTAAAACGTGAAAAATATTTTTGCGTTGGTCAAATTAATGTGTCAAAAAATTTCAATATAAAGGCCTGTTCCGAAATCTGTCTAATTTCATTACTTTTCATTAAGAAGGCTTTTTGATGAAAAAAATATCGCAAAAAATTGAAAAATTCGATTTTATCGAATATTTCCGAAACGTTTACTTTTTCGTAAACACAAATCAATATTATTTGTAGAACTTGTAATTCTCCACAAGAGATTCTGATACTTTTTATCGTGTGACTTACAATTTCCATAACAAAGCTACCGAAATGAAAAGTAATTAAATCCACACGGTTTACGGAACAGGCCTGATAAATAATAATAATTGTGTTAAAGTTTCACTTGGCTTGTGTAACTGTTATATTGATGTCCCAAACGAAAATTAAATTGTCGTTTATTCTTGCGGAGAAAAGTGGGACATTTCACCATGTTTTTGATGAAAGCTAGGGCGATTCATTCGTTCACAATAAAGAAAAGTAAAATTTTTGAGGTTTCCAGACTTTATATCAAAGAGTACTTAGAATATCTTACCATTTTTGACGAAAACTAAGACAAATCGATGCCATCTACGAAAAGTAGATGATTCAATATGCATTCATTCAGTAAAAAGCATCCTCATTTCGTAAGAAAGTTTGAAACATCCTACTTTTTGTTAAAAAAGATAAAACATCCTAATATTCGTCAGAGGCATCGAGAAACATCCAACTTTTCGTCAATTTTTATTTTGTCCTAGTTTTCATAAGACAAATGAATAATCATACTTTTCGTATGGGACATCGATATAACTTCATAAATTCTGAAAGCTATCATCATCAATAAACAATCTTTAGAAATTTTTCTCACACTGGAATGGAGACAGCAAGGCAGTCTGAGAAAAATTTCTAATTTCTATTGATGATGATAGCTTTCAGAATTTATGAAGTTATATCGATGTCCCATGCGAAAAGTATGATGATTCATTTGTCTTATGAAAACTAGGAATAAATAATTCATGATAAGACCAGTTGCATTTTGGGGCCGTCCCACAGTGTTTTACGTAGAACAAGCTAGGTGGACAAAATTCATTAACAGATATCTAAATATTAGTAATGAGGTAATGTCAACAATACCCCAAATACATAATATACCTACTTTTTTTTGTGTAAATATTTCATGGTGACAAACATCTGAGTGCAGAAGTCAACTTATGATTGTAAGTTCAATTTCAAATATTTATTCTTTTCATTAAGCAACAAAGCAACTTGATTTTATTGTGGCAAAATCAATATTTTGTGATAATTTTAGTGATGAATTTTATAGCAAAAAGAACGTTTTTTATGTTTTAGTTAGAGTTTTTTCATTTCCTCCTTTGGGTTATGTGTAAGAAAGCTTCGAAAACAGATAAAAAAGTTATTCTTTTTTTTTTCGTTTTCCAACTTTAAAGGAGACGAAATTGCATGTACCCGCTTGTACCCAGTCTAAATTTTGGATATATGTTAGCTGCACCTATTTCCTTGATGAATATATTAGTTTAAACCTGCGCACTGGTGTTCATCTATTTAATTTTAATTTTTTTCAGAATACCTTTAATTTTTTTTTTTTAATTTATATTCGAATTTTTTGCTTTGTCTTAAAAAGGTCGTAATTTTATGACATTTCTAGTGATGGATTTTATAAATGAAGGTTGGCGTTTTGTGTTTGTATAAGATTTTTGTCATTCCTTTTCTCAAGAAATGATTCGAAAGCACTTAAAAAAAAACTCGTAGTTTTATTATTTTTAACTTTGAAGGAGCTGGAATTGCATATACCCGCGTGTACCCAGTCTAGATTTTGGATATATGTTAGCTGCACCTATTCCTTTGATGAATATATTAGTTTTAACTTGCACACTAGAGTTCATCTATTTTATTTTAATTTTTTCCAGAATACCTTTAATCATTTTTTTATTTTAATTTATATTCGAATTTTTTGCTTTGTTTTTAACGTCTGTTATTGTGCTCTGGTTACGACATCAATCTAATTGCATTCGAAAAGCTTTGCGTTGAAACAAAAAGTCTTTATTTACACCATTATTCGTGGTATTATATGCCTGCAACCGTGCACAAAATATTAATACACAGTACGGAAGTAATCAAAACCGCAATCGTTCCAATAGGGCAGCTTTCAGAAGAAGCCCAGGAAGCGCGGAACAAAGATTGCCGCAGGTTCCGTGAACAGAATTCAAGAAAGTGGTCGCGCATAGACACGAATAAGGATTTATTAAATATGCTACTCTTAACTTCTGATCCTATTATAAACTCTTTAAGAGAAATACCAAAAAAAAACAAGATAAATTGTGTGCAGAGGTCTTAAAACTAATTATCCCTCCTACAATAGTTCCACAATCATGACCAAATATCTTGCCAGAACCTGAGGAAGATTATATTGTATCCGATTCATCGAATGAAATTGACGATGAAACTGATTAGGCAATTTAAAGTTGAAGTAAGCTGAAACCGTTTCATAGTTTGATATGTTATCACTAATTACATTACTAATGCATTTGTATCGTACTGCGAGTAGTAATTGAACATTTGCAAAAAAAGAAACAATAAATGTTGGTTTTTATACTTTTTCCAACATAAAAAAATTCTGTTGTTTTATTTCTTTTTTGGTTTTTTGTTTAATTTTTTTTAAATAGCTATTCAACGATACCAATTTTTGCGGGTTCAAACCCTCTCTATTAAGATATTTTTCCTATATATCTTTTTCCTCTATATATGAATTGAAAATATTGAAATAAAATAGAATTAATCTGTATGAAAACCCCCCAATGAGCTATTTCTGGTTATGATGGTGATCTATGCCGAATAAGAAAAAATGTTTCAGACGAAAGTGTAGTATTTTTCCACGTAAAATCAGAATCCGCAATAAAAATTGGGAGTTTCCATATAAAATATTTAAGTTTCTTCCGTCAACCGCGGGAGGAGAGGTGTAGAGGGTCAAAATTGGTATCGTTGCACTGCCCTCTTAAAAATATTGGACACGTGTTTTTTATTTTTTTATTTAACGTGCAGCATTAAAAACACTTGAGCGTTCTGGAAATTTTGGAACACCCTGTAAATCAAAATATTAATAATATGTCGTAATAAGGCTTACACTACCCAAAAATATCAAAAAATAATTTTGTCCAGCTAGCTTGTTCTACGTGAAACACTGTGCGTCCTGTGAATTATTAATTTTTTGCACTTTCTTAAAAATGCTATGAACGATATCTTTTTTGGGGAAATGTAGCCTCGAAAGGTTTTGGAAAATTTTCTTACGTAATACAAGTACTGTAGCAAAAGAAAAACTTTGACTTAGAATAAAAATCAAATTTTTGGCGTTACCTTAGGAACTATGGTTGGCTTACCATTTATTGAAAATATTCTGGGATCGTGATGTACTTGCAAATCTCAAATCTCACGTAAGTTTTCAATTTAAACTCGTCAACAAAGTCCAAAAATTTATGTATTTCGTAACGTGGAAATCTTTTATCAAATACATATAACATTAGACCACATAGAATTATGAAGATTTTCGCAAGTTTTCTTAAGTTTTCGAAGTTCTCAGAATTGCCACGTTTTCTTATTATTAAATCATTAAATTGGAAATGATTGTGTCACTGTGCTGTACTGAGTGTACGGATATGAATGCCTATGAGTAGGCAAAACCGTCTGAACTAAAGTGGATACATTTTAAATGACTACGCTTTTCAATGAAGTTACCATCTTTTATAGCCTGCAATTCGATTTGGACTTGAAAAGTTTAGGAACATAAAAAATAAATAATAAACGTAGTAATATGGACTTACTCGTTGTAAACATTTGAAGATGCCGACCGACTGCAGCGGCGACAAAGCAATTACATTTTCCTTACAAAAAGTTATTTGAACGCCTCGTCGAATTATACATAAACTTACCAAATCGTTATACCTATTATTTTGTTAAAATTTTAAACGTCATAATGCGATTTTAATTCAAATTCATTCCTTTCCGCACAATAAAACCAAAATTATTTGATGTTACCGACGCACAATGATTCCTTTTTCGATGTCTTTTTTTTGCAAAAGAGAGTTTTTAAGATTCAAAAAGTTGTTGGTGTAGTACTTGTTTTATGGTTTATATGTTCTTATGGGACTTCTTTTGGTTTCCAGAAATCAAAACTCAAAAGCGTGGACAACAATTAACATCATTCGAAAGAGCGGTTGAGGCGTTTAAAGCTCATGAGCTATCATCTTCGGACTCGTCAAAGTGCTTCGACAAATGGTTTGAGCGTATATTGTCTGAAGAACCGTACCCAAGAAAAGATCAAATTTTTCAACTGTCATAAAGATTTGCATCAGAAAAAACACTCTAGGGGTACTAGATTCTTGAAACTTAAAAGACAACCCTCAACCCTCAAGACAACTACTTTTTTTATTCAAAATTAAATCAACTTTGAGCGAGCACCCATATAAACCATAAAACAAGTCTTACATAAAAACTACAACCTACGTATTTTGAGATTTGTAATGCATGAAAACTCACAACCCATCTATATCTTCTATACATGTATACAAAAATGCCTGTCTGTCTGAAGCAATCTGGAAATGATTGTATCTCAGGTATGGGAATGTTTTTATGCTGTACTCGAAGGTTTCCGAAGACTACCCAAAGGCTTCACATAGCTAAAACCCAAAGGCTTCATAGTCAAAAGGAAGAATATATAGATATACTTGAGAGAAAACATCTTAGGCGGACTATTAACAAACCTTAACTGATAGTTTCCTGTGAAACCCGAAGGCTTCATAGTCAAAACGAAGAATATATAGAAACATCTAAGGCGAACTATCAACAAGCCATAATTGATAACACAGAAAACCATCATATAAATAATAAAAATATAAAATATATAAAAATGTGATTTAAGGAGGCAGCTTTGGGCTATTCGACACCGTTGGTAAAGGTTAGGTTAGGTTAGAGTGGCGGTAATTAAGTGAGCAAAAGCCTCACATAGACCAACTAGGCCAATAGCGTTACCACAAACTCCCTTCTGTTAGGAAAATAGCAGTGTTCTGGCTTCATGATTTTCATCTATATCGAATGTTCTAGTTTTTAAGGCGAAATTCATTAGTTTCGATAATGCTGTTCCAGCTATCTCATTTATGAAGCCGAACATAGCCTTCCCAAGGGTAGCCATTCTGTGTCTGGTTAGCGTACTCTACCGTTTCTTCCTCATCGGGTTCGGAACAGTTTCTGCGCCAGTTGTTTGATATTAATACCATCCTGTATGCATGGTGTCCAATTAGGCAGTGTCCAGTGTTGACACCAATCAACAGCCTGCAATTAATTTTGCTAAGAGAGAGCACATATGTAGTTTTGTAATTATTGTAAGAGGGCCAGAATTTTTTGCCGTTGGTAAAAGAGAATTACACTATTTTCTGGATATACACCATATGTCTGAAAATTGCGTTTTCTGCACTTTAAATCAAGATTCACTCGGATCTAAGACCTGATAGGAAAATACGGTTAGCAGATTCAGAATCAATGACCCTGAAATAGTCTAAAAAATTATTATTTTGTCAGACCGTGTCACATATACACGTAAAGGAATCAATAAAAAATTAATCCAAATATTTTTCAAATGGTCACCGTATGTAAAATATAACCCAAATTATGCCGTTTCTCCATTTTAGCAAGATATGTATGTAGTTCGGAAATTTTTTTTACCAAGTTTATATACATTTGAACATATATTTCGAATCGTTCTGCATATAAATAATTTTTTAAAAGAATATATATTGCCTTTGTGGGTGCAGTCGGCATATTCAAAAGTTTTTTTCTTTTATTTTGCGGTATGAAAAGTTAAGTATTTTAATCAAATCTGAACTACCTACTACGTTTTACAGTTTAAGAGGGTAGTACACAGTAAAAATTTTAGTTTAATTTTAAAACCAAAAAAAGTATTTATATAGAACAATGCCAAAAAAACTTTTATTAAACTATTTTGGAATAAATAAAGAGAGGGAGAAAAATGAAAAAAAAAAAAATTTTAAATTTAATTGAAAAAAAAAAAAAACAAGCCATCCATACTGAGATTCGAACCAAGGGTACAACATCTTGTGCACATAAATTACAAAGTCTTTAGCTCACTCGGCTACCAAACGTTTTAACGTAGTTGTGTGAAATTTGTATTTAAACAATTGAAAAAGAAATTTTTTTTTTTGTTATTTTGTTCTCGTTCTTTTTTTATGCTCTTTTGATAAATAAAGTTTTTCAAATTTTGAAACTAAAAAATCTCTCCAAGCTAAATTAAAACTTTGATGGCATTAGTTTCAAACCAAAAGTATTAAAATTGGCGCAGAGAATATTTTAATACTTTTCTTGGACTTATTTTAAAACTAAAAATGATTAGTTTTTTTGAATTTAAAGTTATTTTAGGATTGTTTTTAAGCCACTTTGGTATTAAAAAATTGAAAAAACTAAATGGTTTGAAAGTAAATATTTTTTGTGATAAAATTAAAACCTACAGGAATAAATTTCAACCTTTTTTGGAATAAATTTTTAATTTAATACCAAAGCAGTTTAAAATCAATACCGAATGGAATCAAAAGTAAACTATCACTTTTTACTGTGTAGGTATATAATTTTGTTCACTCAAGGTCACGTATGTATATGTTATACAAGTTTTCCCTACTTGGAGAAAAAAGCCTTATAATTAATTTATAAATGTATGTACTCTGAAAATTTTGGAAAAAGATTGATTTGTTTTTAATAGTCTGCTCCCATAAGCTCTAAAGCTACATATGTATCGCGATCACTACTTCTTGTAAAAGTCAATAAACAAATGATGATGTGTGATGTACAGCCATTGCTAAATAAAAGTAAAGTGCGTTCGATATCGGAAACGAAATGAATTCAACAACGAAATGTGGAATGTGCCAAGGAGCTACATTTGGATTTTTTTAATTTCTGCTGGGATTTTAAGATCATTGGCTTATATATTTAATTCGCACAAAAATCAAAGACAAACAAAATGTAACTCAACATCATTGCAATAATGATGAAAATACACAATTTCAGGCCTGTTCCGTAATCCGTTTGTTTTCAATTACTTTTCAGTTAGGAGACTTTTTGATGAAAATGGTGTGTCACACGATAAAAAGTATCGGGATCTTTTTTATGAGGAATTACAGGTTCTACAAATAACATTGATTTGCATTAACGAATATGTAACAGTTTAGGAAATATTCTTAAAAAACCGCAATCGAATATTTCCGAAACAATTACTTTTTCGTAAATATAAATCAATATTATTTGTAAAACCTGTAATTCTCCACAAAAAAGATTCTAATACTTTTTATCGTCTGACTCACCATTTTCATAAAAAGCTTCCTAAATGAAAAGTAATTGAAACCACACGGAATACGGAACTGGCCTGAATTTATATGATTTTGGCAGCTCTCAGTGAGATCTAGTTTTCAAAATGAAAAGCATAACAATTCCAAAATTTATGAGACTTTGTTTGTATGATTTCCCAAATTGAATTAAAATTTAATTTTCGCATTCTTAAAACTTCATAAGACTGCACATATAGTAGGGGAATAGTGTCGGGTGTGGGCAACTTTTTGTTTTCGACTCATAACTTTTAGCAAAATGTATATTACGCTGACATAATTATCATTGGAAAGCTAAATACCTTTGCTAACTACTTACTAAAGTAAATTTATTTCGTCAGTTGGAAAAATTATATCAAGAAAATAGTGAAGTGACCAGTTTTGAAAAAAAAGAAAGAAATTTGGGTCGGTTGTGGGGACCCTTAGAAAATCGGCTAAAAATGGGAAAATATGAAATTAAACGCAATCAAATGGAGAAGAATGCAAAATTAATTTATTTTGGAAACACTGACTCACACAAATTCAAAAAAATTCTGTTCAATGGCTTTAAAAACGTCAACAGCATCTTCTGGCGACCAAAATCATTGACTACGCATTTTTTTCTTGATGAGCGGGAATAGAAAGAATTCATTGGGTGCCAAGTCAGGGCTATACGGCGGATGACCCATCAATTCGACGTTTTGGCCGGTAAAAAAGGCGCTGGTTTGAGCCGATGTGTGAGAAATCACATTGTCATGATGAACAATGATTCGTCTTCTCTTGTTCGTTTTTCGAATTTTTCCGAAGACTTCAGGCAAACAAATTGTGGTGTACAACTCAGAATTGACCGTCCTACGTTGCTCAAGCAGAACAGTCGCTACATGACCAGTTTTGCCGAAGAAACAGGCGACCATTTGCTTCGAAACGCTTTTCCCACGAACAACTTTCGTTGGATTTGGCTCGTCTTCGAAGACCCACAAGGTCGATTGCTATTTTGTTTCGAGCTCATACGCATAGATCCATGATTCGTCATCTGTGACGATCTTATAAACGTCTTTTGAAGTACCGTGATCGTATTTTTTCAACATTTCTTTGCACCAATCGACACGAGCCTTTTTTTGAGCGATTGTCAAATTGTGCGAGATCCAACGAGAACAAACATTTTTTACGGCCAGGTGTTCATGCAAAATCGAATATATTGGAGTGGAACTAATGTGCAAGGATGGCTCTATCTCACGGTATGCAAATGACGATCTTGCATTATCAGTTCACGCACGGCATCAATTTTCTCTGGCACAACGGCAATTTTTGGACGACCTTCACGGAATTCGTCTTTGAGCGAGCGTCGGCCACTATTGAATTCATTAAGCCAGTTTTTCACAGTGCTATAGGATGGTGCTTTATTGCCATACAAAGATTTAAGTCCATCGATGCACTCTTGTCGTGATAATCCACGTCGAAATTTGTGAAAAATGATCGCACGAAAATGTTCACGAGTTAATTCCATTTTTTTGTCAAATTGATTTTTTCAAGTCACTGTAAACAACATAAATGATGGTCGTACGTCAAAACGTTCTGAGTACGTTTATGCTAAAAAATATCAAACTTTCTAACAGAAATGTCAGATTGCACCTGGTAACACTTAGTGTTGCCTAGGCCAGAAATATATCGAGCAGCCTACGTAGTGTTGACTTTCACATATTCAAAAATTGTTTTCTTCTCAGTACAAAGCAAATACGTCTGTTTATTCCGGTATATGCACACAAAAACTTTGTGCTGTCATAACACGCGCTTAACATTTTTCAGAACAGCCGTATTTGTTTTTTATCAGAAGTTACTGGGGGTGCCCAAACCCGACCCATGTTCGCAGGCGGCACTATTCCTCTACATATCAAAACGCTATACTGAAAATATTTTTTGAGATAATCCAACCAAATTTCACTCAAATGCTAAGAACTATAAATTCAAACTCTGAGAAAAAACTGGGTGAATTTGGACAAGGGGGCGTGGCACCTCCCATATGAGCAAAACTTTCAAAATGCTGGTGTGTAGGGTATTTAATGTTTGGCCAGGCCAAAGGTACCACCCTTACTAGTTTAAAGTTCATTTTGAAGTCTTTCAAAAACCTTTTATTCAATGCGACTTCACGAGGAACATTCTAGCTCATTACTTAGCTCCTGCTTTTGTTTTTTCAAAAACTACATATTTTTTCTCACTGTAGGCAAAACCTATATATTGATTAATTTATATATGTATTTTTTTAATATGTACTTACCTCTATAGGAACCAAATCGAATTGCTTGCTATAAAAGACCGCATTTTTTTTGGCAGCTGCAGTTATTTTAAATAAAAATGTATACAATTCAGTACGCGTTTTACCTACTCGTGGGCATTCATATTGGCGAGACTCTGGATCTTTGGCCCAATGGCCATTTGCCATTTGAATTTGATGAAAAATTTTCGAATAATGAAAGAATTAAATTGAAAAAAGCCTTTGCGGAGATAAAAGAGAAAACTTGCGTGGCATTTATGGATCGCACAGACGAAGTAGATTATGTATATTTTGCTAGAGTAACTGAGGGAGATTGTAGCATAAACCACATAGGTCATATGAAAGGTCAGAATACTGTAAACGTTAAAGTGCCCGAATGCTTGGAACTAAAAGGAATTATTTTACATGTTCTCATGCAATTGTTGGGTTTTCCTAATGAAGAAAATCGATATAATCGTGATGAGTATGTTACAATCGCACTTGACAATGTGAAACCGAAGGATCATATAAAATTTAAAAAATTTCCAAAGCCCCTGCCGAAATCTCTGGAGTATGATTTTCATAGTGTTATGCATAGTGAAGAAACTCATCTTTCAGTTAATGGCAAACCAACTATAGTGTCTAAGGTAACGCACATACAATATGTATCTAAAGACTGATCATTGTTTTGTCGAAAATCTAATTGCTGTAGATATATGCCCAATGTACTATGGAAAATTTTATTATTCTTTTCAGATTAACAAAAGTGATGCCGATCTGATGGGTCAACGTGATGACTTCTCCGAAGGCGACTTGAAAAAAATTAATTATTATTATACGTACTGTTGGTCTTCTTCTCGTTCTACTACTGCTGCAGCTCCTGCCTCTCCAAAACACAATGGTACCGATTGTCCTAAAAAAAAACCAAATTTTACTAAAGGTTCGTATATAAATTACGATCTAAAGACTAAAAAACTTAGCATAAAATTTACTTTTAAAACAATGGCTAAACAAAAAGCAATGTTTAAAGTGATAAGGCTGCCAAGGGACCGAGATAATTAATTTTGAATAAAATTCATAATATCCATAAATCCTTCATGTTATTGATTATTGTTATTTTCAGAACTGCTTCGGTATCCGTTCGATCACTTAAGTCATAAAAAAGCTAAGATTATTACCCAGTAAATATAAAAACTTCACTGTTTTCAATTTCAATCGACTTTAATATTACAACGTCCCACAAAATACAACTTTTGGTTGCACAGCTGAAAAACACCCAATTTATTCAGAAAATATGGCTAAAAATAAGTTATATGCGTCTTCCCGATTTTCTGGATCAGGTCGAACTTTTTCTGATCGATTTTTAAGATTTTTTATTCATGTATTGCGTTGACATACTAAATTTTACGATCCTTACATCTGAGCTATATCACGTAATCTGAAAACTTATGCAGGATATTAAGAGGAATATTTTTGTAGAAAACTTTAACCCACTACATCCCTCACAAATGTGTATTTTTTTTAACTTTTTCTTAAAAAGGTACAAAAATGGCACCAGAAACCAAATAATGTATCAGTATGCACCACAAAAAAAAAATTTTCTACAAAATTTCTCCAATAGTCGCCAAACACTGAAAAGTCGGAACTTTATCGATATCGTCAATATCAATAAAGACCGTTCACATTGCATTTTTAGTACATTTTTCTTAAGTTTTAAGCATTTCTTGTCTTGGGTGACCCCTAATGAAATTTTTCGTAGAATATTTAGTGTAATATTTTAAACCGTTGTAGACCAGTTTTTGAAAAGGTTGCTAAAAAGACCCACAACAATAGGATGTAATGTGTAAGTGAGTTATAAGCAAATGTTCCTTGTGTGATTTTGCTAAGATTTTTGATAAATTTTTTTAAGTTTTACAGTAGTGTAAAATTTCGAAAAAAAGTTCTAATAGGGTATTTTAGCGAAAAGACAATATATGTTTGATGGTTAGTGTCAGATATTATTTTTTATATATCTTCATTCAAGGTGAAAAATTTGATATATTGCACGACTCATCCGATCATTTTTGCGAACGTATTACAATAAAAACCGTATCAAGCCGAGATTTTGCATTGTACGGCGATGAGCGACCTCTAAATGACCTTCAAAAAATATCGCAAAAATTCTGATTGTTTAATTCAAAACTTTGTACATTTCTTTTGCCTTTTTAATACATTCGGTTTTGTTTCACAACAAAGTAACCAGCAGTACTCGGAAATCATATGAAGAATTTCTATCCCTTTATATCGCGTTTCGATTATTGACATTTTTGATAAAACTTAAAGTCCCAAAATCTCACACAAGGAACATTTTCTTTGAACACATTAAGCCATTATAACTTTTTTGTGGTTATTTTTTGGTACTTTTTTCAATTACTGGGCTACAATGGATTAAAACATTACACAAAATTTTACATGGAAACTTTCATTAGGGGTCATCGGAGACAAGAAATTCTATAAACCTAAGAATAATGCTTAACTAGTAAGGGTGTAACCTTTGGCCTGACCAAACATTAAATACCCTACACTGCAGTGTTTTGAAACGGCCTCTTGTCTGAGATCATCTTATTTTAGCTCAGAGTGTGCAATTATAGTCCTTAGTATTTGAGTGAAATTTAGTTGGGTTATCACAAAAAACTCTTCAGTATAGCATTTTGAAACTTTTGCTTACATGGGAGGTGCCACGCCCTTTTATCCGATTTCACCCAATTTTCGTTGAGAGCTTGCATTTGTAATTCTTAATGCCTGAGTCAAATTTGGTTCGATTATCTCAAAAAACGTTTTCAGCATAGCGATTCGAAGCTTTTGCTTATATAGAAGGTGCCACGCCCTCTTGTCCGAATTTACCCAGTTTTTTCTCAGAGCTTGCGCTTACAATTCGTAGTATTTATGTGTATTTTGCATTGTCGTGAAAAATACTCCTAAAATTGCATTTTGAATATATTTTTTGTACGAGCGGTAGGCGTGTCCGTTGACCGATTTTGCTTATTTTCAACCCCACGAGCTAGCTTTGACGATGGAGGCAGTGTACCAAATTTCATCGAATTACAGACAGACTAACATGGTTATATAGACTCAGGAGGTGAAGCTGATCAAGAATATATATACTTTTCAATATCTGCCACGCCTCACAGTGGTCTATAAGAGAGCGCTAGCCGGTCATAACTCCGAAAATTTTTGTACCAAAAGTAATATTTTTTTTGAACCAATTTAAAGTTAAATTTCTAGATAACATATTTCAAGTACCAGAATACCAAGAAATAATACCATTTTTGAATTTTCGCGTCTTAAACTTGATGAATTCAGAAAATGGTAATTTTTTACAAAAATCTTTTAAAATATGAGAAAATTTAACTGAGTGTATCTTTAAAACTAAATAATCTTACCTCCTAAAACTTACGGTGAGGATAATCTGATCTATTTTCTGAAGACTTGCGTACTTAGATGTTAGTTTTTTTTAATACAATCCGGATCATCACAAAACTCTCTAATTTCATTTCTCATAAATTTACGAATTTGGCACTCTGTGGACTGTAACTAAAATGTTCTATGTAGTTGCAACGGCTAGATCATTTAAGTGTATAATATGAGGTTCTCTAAAGGTTCTACGCATTTATCTGACTCCCCCATCACACCGCTTCATGGACTACGATGAGTTTTTCTTCAGCGGCTTTTCTGTATTCTTGCAACGCTCCAGTTTCGTAAAACTAATAACAACAAAAGTGTTTGAGATAAAACAATAAAATTCGATTTCTGATATAAAATTAGCAGCATCTATTCATTTGTTGAAAATGGCCGTGTTCGGATCAAGGTCACGCCCACCTCCTATATAACCAAAAATTTAAAATCACTATAACTTCGTAAATATTTCAAGTACAAAAATAATATTAGATATCTGAGTTAGCATAGATAGCATTAGGTCACTTCGTGAAATTGAACGTGATCAGGTCAAGATCACGCCCACCTTCCATATAATCAAAAATTTGGAATCCCATAACTTCGTTAATATTTAAGGTACAACAATAATATTTAATATCTGAGTTAGTATTGATTTCATTAAGTCATTTGGTGAAAATGGGCATTATCGGGTCAAGGACACGCTCACCTCCCATATAACCAATTTTTTAGAAAATCATCCGCCATTTTGGATCCGCCATTTTGTTTACAAAAAAGATGATACCGAATTCGAAACCAACGACCTCAAAAAACTTCTAAGCCACAAAGTTGTTGTGATTTAGTCAATTTTTAAGAAAATTGTCCACCATTTTGGATCCGCCATTTTGTTTACAAAAAAGATGATACCAAATTCAAAATCAGCAACCTAAAAAACCCCCTTTACCACAATTTTGTCGTGATATAGTTAATTTTTAAGGAAATTGAAGCCATAAAAGTTATTTTGATAAAAATTGGTCCCTTATAATGGACAAAAAGTAGGCAGCATCGTGAAAGTGCCACATCCAGTTCCTAGCAATTGAAAATTTTGATTCAATATTAATCGAAAGCAACTTCAACAATTTTGATGAGAAGTTGGGAAATGTTACCTCAGGAAACAAGGATTAGTATGTGATATGAATGTAAGTTCATTGTGAAAACTCATTGAAGGGCGTGGCACCGCCCACAAAAATAAATTGCGGTGAAAAAAGAAAACTACTAAAGCAATCTTTCAGAAATTGCAAATAACTAAGCATGCAAAATTTCATTGTTTTTTTTTTCTCTCAACTATTTGCTTGAATTGTTCCATTGTACGGTCGGCATATTCTAAAGTTTCTTGTTTCATTGTGCGGACTATTCATAATTTGAATTAAAATCGAGCTTTTACGTTACTCGTACTGTATTAAATGATTTTGATCCAAATCGAATTGCCTTAGAGCACCGCCAAAGTCCATTTAAACTTGCAACACTTTTTCAAGCATAAGAGAAATCAGTCATGTTTCAACTTCGGCTTGTGATTGGCCTCTTAGTAGGCTTACAAGTAAATGAAATTAATAAAGTACGTGTTAACGGCAATCCAACTTATACACATATAGATGATTATAATGGTGATACTTTGGACTTGGCTTTCCTTGGCCATTCAATTTTTGGTCAGCCTGATCCAAAAATGCACAAACGCTTGATGAACGTTTACGGTCACGATCAAATTCACAGTATACATATTAATCCTGAAGAATTGGGTTCCTATTTAGAGGGTGATTTACTTTTTGTAGTAAAGGATATTCCTGATGATGGTTTGCCTACAGTTAGCTACTGGCCTGATGATATAGTGCCATATAGCCTGAGTACCAATCTTAATTTAAAAGATAAAGAGCTTCTACTCAGAGCCATGAGCCTGTTTAGTCAAAAAACATGCGTGAAATTTAAAGAACGCGCTACAGAGAAGGACTTTGTTGAAATTAATGTCCAAAACCATGGTTGCTACTCAGCTGTTGGCCGTGTAGGTGGAAAACAATTACTAAATCTGGAATCGCCATTTTGCTTCTTTAAGATCGGTACAATAATGCATCAACTTATGCATACTTTGGGCTTTTTACACGAACATAATCGTTATGTTCGTGATGATTATATACATATACTTTGGAAAAATGTATCAGCGGGAATGGAAAGAAATTACGACAAGATACCATTCAAAATAGATCCACAATTAGGTTTGGATTATGACTACGACAGTTTAATGCATTATAGCGCATATTACATTAATAAGGGGAATTTGACTACGATGAAGCCAGTGGCAAGTAAAATAGAATTCAAATCGGAATATTAAATTTTTGTATTTTTTTTTTTTTTGCTTTTTTTAGGATGAAGCTTCAACGGAGTACCTTAAAACAATGGGTCAACGATATGGTTTGTCTGAAGGAGATGTAAAAAAAATTGATAAAAGGTATTGTAGAAGGAAACCATCAGAAATAAGCGATGGCTATGAGATACATCATAGAACTAACAATGAATCGACGTATCTACTATTTCAACCAAAAAATTTATTTTAAAAAATCAAAGCAAAAATGCCCAAATACAATATCTGTGTAGATAGTATGTTTTTTCTTCTTAAAATCGTGCATTCGAGGGGAGGTTTTTAAGTCCGCGGAATGGGGGATAAAGTGTGGAAAAAAAAAATACATAAATATTTTATGTATTCGATACATTCTTCTGCTAACCTAGTGCATTTTTCATTTAATTTTTCGGGTCATTAGGCTTTGAAATATCGTCGATCAAAGAAGTTAATCCCTAATAAGTTCTCAAAATTCAGTTCAAAGCATACTGAAAGGGAATTTATGGGAATTTCTCTTTAAACAAGGTAGGGACTCACTTGAAGACGACCCATATCCAGGACGGCTGATTGAGGTGACCACTATGGAAATCAAAGCTCAAAAGTTAATACTTGAAGATGCCCGGAGAAATTGTTGGAGTATCAGATACAATAACACAGGTTTACAAAAAAAAAAGTCATGGCGTTTTGACCAGACTATGTGTTTCCTAGTAACTTGGACGTCCTGAATCTGAATCCGGGGTCCGTTTTTTTCCAGAACGTCTGAGAAAAAAGATTTCAAGGTCATATGGAGATCAAAATGGTCATGTGTCGTTTAGTGATAAATTCGCTATATTGGTGTCATATGAAAGGTATTTTGTTGTTATTGGTGTTGTTTATGTATTTGTTGTTGTAATTGAAAAATTTGAAAAAAATCATATCTCCAAAACTATGAATCCAATTGAAAATATGCGCATAACATATATTTTTAAGGTTGTCAAAATACCTTTCATACGACACCAGGGGTTCCCAACTTATAGTAGTTTTCGTAGAAGATACATCCGGATCTTCCGATGGCTACATCTCCGAAACTAAGTCCGAGATACCCTTTTTGATCACATATTCTTTTTAAGAACTAAGAATTCAATGATAAAAATTAGTTTCAGAATTTTAGTGAATTTATTACTAAACGACACATGAACCCCATTTTGTCCTCCATATGACCTTGAAATCTTTTTTCTCAGATGTTCTGGAAAAAAACGGACCCCGGATTTAGATTCAGGACGCCAAAGTCCCTAAGAAACACATAGTCTGGTCAAAACGCCATTACATTTTTTTTTTTTTTTTTTTGTAAACCTGTGTAATTTTTAAAAATCCCCAGTGTGCCAGACGGTTCAAATCTCCGCTTTTTTATCCGTTACGGATCCGTTACTGATCCGTTGGCGGGAGAGATTCCCAAAAAAAAAGCGAATCGATTTGAACCGTCTGGCACACTGGGTCTTCACGCAAGATGCATGGCTGCCGCAAAATGCTCGTGAAGACACTCAAAAAAAAAAAAAAATAAATAAATAAAAACAGCACGTGAAGTATTCTACCGAGTTTTTGAACCTCTGTATTGAAGACGAAGATGGGGAATTTGCTCGAATTGTAACTGGAAATGAAACTTGTGTTCATCATTACGAGACTTAGTTCAAACAGGAGTCTATGCAGTGGCACAAGAAAGGCACACTACCACGTAAGAAGTTTAGTGTCACAGTCGGCAACAGATCGATACAAAGATAAAGGTGTAGGGGAATAGTGTCGCCTGCAAGCATGGGTCGGGAGTGGGCACCCACCGTAACTTTTGAAAGAAAACAAATACGGCTGTTCTGACAAATGTTAAGCGCGTGTTATGACAGCACAAAGTTTTTGTGCATATACTGGAGCAAACGGACGCATATGTTTTGTGCTGAGAAGAAAAGAGTTTTTGAATATGTGAAAGTCAACACAAAAGTTTTTTTCAATCATTTTCCAAGTGCGATAAATCGAAGTGAATCAATCGAAAAGCTGAATTCAATCTATTTATATTCACGCAGTAAATTTATTATATTTTGTGATTCAAAACCGAATCCAACCAAAATGTTCACACAACAGAATTTACTTATTGCTTTTCAAAGTGGCTGTCAAAGTAGGTTGTGGGCACCCAATAGAGTAGGTTGTGGGCACACCTTTTTTTTATTTAATGCGTGTGATTTACTGAAATATCGTCGTGGATGCCAACATTACTAATTTAAATGGTGCTCTTAAGACTTTTTACGCTTTTTTAGTGGAAAGGAAAGAACCAATAGGCCCTTTAAAGATATCGCAGAAAAAAAGTTATTTTCATTAGGTTTAGGTGTTGAGGTGTCGTGCCACTTTGCAAAAAAACCCGGTATTGAGTTTCCAGACAATTGGACCGAGGAGCAGATGGCGGAAATGGAATGGTACAAAAAATTCATGCTTGGCAAATGAGCAATGTCAACAAGGGCTAGAAATTACGTCACCGAGCCGACTTAGTCTGCAAAACAATTAACGCCGAAGACAATCAAGTCTGGTTTCAGGGCAATAGGCACGATGCCATTCGATTCAGATTTTTTCAGTGTCGCTGATTTTGTTGAAGCTGTTGAGCAGAATTTTTTGAATTTGTGTGAGTCAATGTTTCCAAAATAAATAAATTTTGCATTCTTCTCCATTTCATTGCGATTAACTTAATATTTTCCCATTTTTAGACGATTTTCTAAGGGTGCCCACAAACGACCCAAAATTTTTTTTTTTGTCAAAAATGTTAAATGATCACTATTCACTATTTTTTTGATATAATTTTCCCAACTAACGAAATTAATTTACTTTCTTCAACAGTAGTCAGCTAAGGTCTCAAGCTTTCCATTGATATTTACATATATGTCTGCATAATATACATTTGGTCAAAAGATATGAGTCGAAAACAAAATGGTGCCCACAACCGACACTATTCCCTTATATATAACAAGAAAATACTACGCTTCAATCTTAAAGTGGTTTAAGGAAGACATTAGAGAAAAAATAAATGGAAAATTGGGCGAAGGTGTTCATAGCACCCGCGTTGCGATAACCGCTTCGAAAGTTTTGGCTCACCCAACTTATTTTCCTGACCTGTCTCCCAGCGACTAAGTATTATCTATTCATTCATGATGAAATGAAGGATTAAATTTCAGCATTTTTTTCGACAAAGATAAAACATTTCTTTTCGAATGTATAGATAAGTTGAGAGAAAGATCAGAAAATGTAAGTATGAGCAGAAAAATGTATTGAACAGAAAAAATAGATTCTTTATTTCGCGGACTTAAAAAATTCCCCTCTTTATTTAGCAACCAGAATCGAATTCAAAAATACACATGTTTTATGAAAAATATACTTATAAACAGGCTATAATATTAATGAGCAAGTTTTTGGGGTCGATCTGCTAGTTTCCGGAAGATGATCATGCTAAATATTAGCACTTTTGTCAATACTTTTGATGGCACTGAGAGCAAAGTTTTTTTTTTTTTTTGACCATTTGACATAACATACAATGAAGCTATCCTTTCGCAAATTCGGCCAGCGCTCTTCGCTCGAGCATGTTTTTGACCGTACAAGTGTAATTTGATTGAAATTGCTCAATATAACTTACATAATTTTCACCAATTCAGTAATTTTTGAAAATTTGATATCATTGGATCAACTCCAATGTCGAATTACTATCTAGATGACAGCAAACTCCTGAAGCAAAAATCAGTTTTAATGTGGGTCCATTAGACATATCTTATATTTGCACCGTCGCACCGTACATGATAAGATGGTGAAAGTGCAAATGGATAGAAATCCCTCAATGGGCAAACAATATCAATGGAAGTTTATTCATCAAGCACCATCAAGTATTTTCAAGTCATCGTGGGGGAAATTTTTTGTGAAAATCGCAAAGAATTTAATGTAAATTTTCTTAAGCAATTTAAAAAACCATTTATTTTCTTTTATATGTGAAGCATTTTAAAAAGAGACAGCTCAAAAAGTGTCAGGTAAAACATTGCTTTTTATAAAAAGTAATTTTTCATATTTAATGTGATAGCACTGTGCAACACAAAAATCTGAATGTGATCTTGCTAACTTTTTTCGACTAATTTAGAGTCTCTGATTCCGAATCTGGCAACCGTTTTTTGCTATCAGGTCGAAAGTCGTCGCAAATAGGCTGTCTTAACCCTTTTTTGGTATAGTGAAATTGGTATGCCCGAAAATTTGTTAAATTATTTTCCTATATTCTTGTCGATTAAAAAGAAGTTGGACGAGAAAAAAATCTTAGTGTTGCTGAAGTCGTCAACCACATAGGGTACAACGATTTCAAGATTAAGTCTCCAATTTCAAAACTGTAAGAAGACAAGAAAAGTTTTAAATTTGGAACCATATATTTTGAAATCCGTATACCATTAATAGTTAACGCTCTCAGTGGCCCCAACTATGTTTCTACGGGGGACATTTTCCTCAAATGCACTTTGATTGTTTTCTGAACCATTTAAACGCTATGGCCAAGTTCTCAAAAAAGGGTTTATTAAATGCCTCAAAAAGGTAATAAGGGATAGAGAGGGGAAATTATTATTTGAGTAAATAAGAAATTCCTGATTCAGTGCGCTAAACTTAATTTTAATCGTCACGAAAGTAGAAATTGATTTAAACAGACTTTTGTGATCAATTTCATTCAAAAACTACTTAGTAAGGGTGGTATCTTTGGCCTGGACAAATATTATATACCCTACACTGCAGTGTTTTTAAAATTTCGCTTATATGGTCCAACGCCCTCTTCTCCGAGTTCACTCAGTCTTTGCTCAGATTTTGCATTTATAGTTCTTAGTAAAATTTGTTTGGATTATCTCAAAAAACGTTTTCAGTATAACATTGGGAGGTGCCACGCCCTCTTGTCCGAAATCATCTTGGTTTAGCCCAGAGCGTCCATTTATAATCCTTAGTATTTGAATGAAATTTATTTGAATTAGTGGTGAGCAAACCAAGACCAAGACCATAGAAGTCTTGGTCTTGTTCTTGCACATTGAGTCTTGGTCTTGGTTTTGATATTGAGTCTTGGTCTTGGTTTTGCTCTGGCTCATTAAGTCTCTGTCTCGGTCTTGGTCTTGGTCTTGAAAAAATTTTCAGAGATATTGAGTATTCAAAACCATATTTTTCCAAAGCAGTTGGGTTTTTAAGATGCCAAAATTCAAATCGAGAGATGATTTTATCTTCAAAACGGGCGTGAAACAACTTTTAACTATAAATTAGCAAGACTGAAAAGCAGTCTTGGTCTTGGTCTTGCAAAAATATCAGCATCTTGGTCTTGGTCTCGCAAAATTAGCAAGACCAAGAACAAGACGCAAGACCAAGACTAATTTTGCTCATCAATAATTTGAATTATCTCAAAAAACGCTTTCAGTGTAGCGTTTTGAAGCTTTTGCTTATATGGGAGATGCCACGACCTCTTGACCGAATCCGCCCAGTTTTTTTTTAAGAGCTTGCGCTTACAATTCGTAGTATTTGTATGTATTTTGGTTGCATTGTCGTGAAAAATGCTCCTAAAATTACATTTTGAATATATTTTTTGTTTGAGCGTTAGCCGTGTCCGTTGACCGATTTCGTTCATTTACAAACCCACTAGCTAAATTTGACGACGAAGGCTGTGTACGTTTACCAAATTTCGTTTAATTATCTTGCTCAGTTTTCCCAGAAAATGTTTTTCCACGAACAACCAGCCAGCCACCAATCCAGTCAGCAAGCCACCAAGCCAGACAGACAAACGGACATGGCTATATCCACTCAGGCAGTGACGCTGGTCAAGAATATGTATACTTTTCTATATCTGCCACGCCTCCTTCTCTGCGTTACAAACGAAAGGACAAAGTGAATTTACCCTGGGTGTAGGGTATAAAAAGGGATAAGACACCCCATTTGCGGCAATATTAGATCTGATGTAATTAATTTTGGATATTTATATAATACGCTCTATTTTGAAACACGAAACTAGTGAATTTCTGAAAAACATTGATTGCACTGAGAAATATGAGTGATATAATTTTTACTCCACTCGAGTAGAAAAAAATTTAATAAGTGATTAACACTAAACTTCAAACATACGTTTAAAGTATTTGAAAGTTCTGTAAAGTGATATTTACAAATAAAATATAGTAAACTAATAAAGTAATATTTACTCTCAATCGTCTCAATTTTCCTAAAAGTAGAGTAAATTATGCTGTCTGCCAGAAAATACAATATGTAACCATTTTTACTTCATAATTGTAGTAAAAATATTTATGTTTAGACAGACATTTGCTAAATTTGCAAATTTTATACGTCTTCATCATATAGGTCAGTGGTGTTGAGGTCTAACCAGTTTGTAATTGTAAGTAAAAATAAATTGTTTTCATCTCTCAGACGGACAAGCCCCGGTTCGAATCCTAGTGCGGTCAGTAGTTCGTTTTTTGTTTTTTTTTGTTTGAACCTTACAATAAGGTTAATATTTTTTTTTGT
Organism: Calliopum simillimum; assembly: GCA_951812925.1. Lineage (NCBI taxonomy): Eukaryota > Metazoa > Arthropoda > Insecta > Diptera > Lauxaniidae > Calliopum > Calliopum simillimum. The sequence continues at coordinate 9,360,181 of OX638368.1, forward strand.
AAAAATAACTATATTGTAAGGTTATTACAAAATTCTGAATTAACTAAAACAGTAAGGTAAAATTTATTTTATTGTGTAGTTGTCACTATATTGACTTGAAATTCTAGTAAATTTTACTAGAAATAAGGTAGTATGAACTATTTTTTTTTTTTTTTTGTCCCCGTGTGAAACTATTAATAAGAACTAGCTAGCACTTAAAGAACAAAACAGTCGAAAATTAGTCACACACTTGTTTTAACATACAGAATAAGAGGGGCGTAAATATCGCACGTTTTGATTGATTTGTAAATAACACAGATCTGTCAAGCCTGTCAAGACACAATATCTGTGCAAAGATGGCAAAAGCTGTTATCGCATGCTTTCATAATTTTTCAGGAGAGCAAATTTAAATTTTTAAATGATATGAAAAAAAAAATCCGGTTTTTCAAGTTGTTTTTCTAGCGAACTACAAGTCCTATAGCAAATATCATTTTGCCAGCTTGAAGATCGCACCGAGAACAATACCCTGGACTACAAAACTGCTCGATAGCAGCTTTTGCCATCTTTGCAAAGATATATCACATATATATCGCAATAAATCAATCTCACAAATCTGGCAAACCTCATCACAACCTAAGTATTATCTGTTTCAAGTTCTGATAGAAAGTTCAGTGTCAATTGGATTCTCAAACGGTTTAAACGCTTTTCGTAGCGAAAACGAGTATACGGGAAAATAGCGGCAACGAAGCGGTATTTTTTTTTTTGTTTAATTGCAAGAAAATATATTGGGAACAAGTTTGCAATAGCGTGTTTTGATAGGGTTTTTCCTCCAAACCGGAATATATCTTATGAATGCAAGTGAAAAACTTTTAATTTCACTTAGACTTATCTGAGCTGCTTTAATGCAAATCAATTAAATTAAATTTTAATATTTACATACGTACATCTAAGTATAGTGACGTCATCTTCTTGGCCCAAATGCATTTTTTTTTTTTGTCATAATAAAAGTGCAGCAATAATTTCAGCAAAAGTGTCGTAAGCAACCTGCGTCAGCAACATTAAAATCAAAACAATTACTTCGAAAATCAATAACATTGGCAACACTAAAACGCAAGAGCAGCAACAACAGCATGTCTTCAACAAAAACAACAACAATTCCAAGCTACCAATGGCTATTTTTGATTTTAATAATTTATTTATTTAATGGTAAGTTCTACAACAGAAAACTAGTAAGGGTGTTAACTTTGGCCTGGCCAAAAATTAAATACCCTACAATTCAGCATTTTGAAACTGCAGCTGATATGGGAGCTACCACGCCCTCTTGCCCGAACAAACCTAGTTTAACTCAGAGCTTATACTTACTATATCTAGTATTTATGATTATTTTGGTTGCATTATCATGAGTAATGCTTATAAAATTGTACTTTATATGTTTTTTCGTCGTATCCGTAGACCAATCCCACTTATTTTCAATCTCACGAATTAACTTCTACGACGAATACAGTGTACTAAATTTCATTGAATTATCTTGCTTTCAAGAAATATTAAAATAATTTCCACAGACAGACAGCCAGCCAGACAGACAGACGGCTATATCGACTATATCTAATCAAAAATATATGGGACGTTTCACGTCAACTATGCCACATCGCTGCCCAAAATTAAAAAAATCAAATTCCGCCACCTCCCCACCGTTGATCCTGGGTAAAGCTGAGAGCGGATTATGAAAATAACTACCGGATGGACAGTGCATTGCTCATTATTGAGTAAAAATTATAAATTGTTAAAAAGTGGGCGTGGCACTTATTTAAAACTTTCTACTTTTCATCCATTTCAAGGTACTTATAATTCACACTTTCCAACAAAAATGAATCAAAATATTTTATATAGTTTTTGAGTTATGCCATATAACGTTTTTCACTTGTATAGGAGGTACTTCGCTTACTGGTGATATTTCGCCCATTTTTTGCTCAGAAGTACTTCATATGTAGTAGGCTCTCTGTACTAAATTCCAGACAAATTACTTCATTAGTTCTGTTATTATAACGTATTAAAGTTTTCTAGGCGGTGCCACGCCCATATGCAAGACTATATAATTTTTTGACACTCTAGAAATTAATACTGATCCCTACGAATAGGTGATCAAAATCGATAAAACCGCTTACGAGGTATATTGAATTCAATTTACAAAATGTTAAAAAGTGGGCGTGTCACTTACTTAATCCCGCCCACTTTTCGCTAATTTCAAGATAGTTTTACTAGACTTCGAGTTGCAAAATTTCACCCAATTATCTTGTGTTGTTTGTGAGATATAACGTGATATATGAATCAACTTGATGATTTTTTCAAACTACCCATCTTTCTTGTCGCCATATTGTTCCGCTATATTTTTTTTTTTCAAAAGCACTCAGCATTTGAAAGCAGACACTTCAACAAAAACTAGTAAGGGTGAAAAATTTGGCCTGGCCAAACATTAAATACCCAACACTGCAGTATTTTTAAAATTTTGCTCATATGTGAGGTGCTCCGCTCTCTTATCCGAGTTCACCCAGTTTTTGTCCAGAGATTGGATTTATAGTTTTTAGTGTCTGAGTGAAAAACGTTTTCAGTACAGTGTTTTGAAGCTTTTGCTTATATAGGAGGTGCCACGCTCTCTTGTCCGATTTCGTCTAGTTTTAGCTTAGAGCGTGCATTTATAGTCTTTAGTATTTGAGTGAAGTTTGGTTGGATTATCTCAAAAAACTCTTTCAGTATAGCATTTTGAAACTTCTGCTTCTGCACCCAATTTTTGTCGAGAGCTTTCATTTATGATACTTAGTGTCTGAGTCGAATTTGGTTCAAATATCTCAAAAAACGCTTTCAGTATAGCGTTTTGAAGCTTTTGCTTGTATGGGAGGTGTCACGCCCTCTTGTACGAATTTGTTAAATTTTTTTTCAGAGCTTGCGCTTACAGTTCTTAGTATTTATGCGTATTTTGGTTGCATTGTCGTGAAAAATACTCCTAAAATTGCATTTTGAATATATTTTTTGTATGGGCGGTAGGCGTGTCTTTTGACCGATTTCGCTCATTTTTAATCTCCCGAGCTATCTTTGACGACAGAGGCAGTATACCAAATTTCATTGAATTATCTTACTCAGTTTTCCCAAAAAGTGTATTTCAACACACAGCCAGCCAGCCACCAAGCCAGCCAGCCAGACAGACGGACATGGCTATATCGACTCAGGAGGTGACGCTGATCAAGAATATATATACTTTTATATATCTGCCACGCCTCCTTCTCTGCGTTACAAACGGAAGGACAAAGTGAATATACCCTGGGTGTAGGGTATAAAAACGAGCTATCATATGACCTATTTAGACGCACCAGATTTTGGGCAGCGGTGTGGCATAGTTGAGGTAAACGTCCCATATATACTTTCCATACTTGTCACGCCTCCTTCTCTGAGTTACAAACCGAAGGACAAAGTGAATACTATATATCCTGGGTAAAGGGTATAAAAAAATACTATAATATTAAACTAGCTTTTTTATCCGGTATTGCCCGTGTGATACCTACGCATTAAACTTTCAAGAGCTCAAAATAATAAAAATTTTGTGCAGTCGGCATCTAACCTTAAAAATAGTCTAAATAGTCTCAAAAGTCTGAGGTGATGAACCAAATCTGGCAACAAACATCTTAAACCATGTCTTAAAACTACAAATATTTTAGATTTGAAAGCCAGTTTTGGGTAGAATTGCTTGAAACCGATTTTATTTTAGGCAATACTTGCCAAAACTGACTTACGCCTTGTCTACGCCAATAAATTACTTTGTGTAACTTCTTCCTTTTTAACTAATTTGATTCGATTTGAAATACAGAGGGCGCTTCTCGCCATCGACCATATTTATCTTTTATATTTTTGATTCATACCGTAAGCTACTTAAGTTACTTCCTGTTAGCTTTAAGAAATTAGCTTTCTTGTTAAAATAGCATTCAAACTGGTAAGACCTGTTTTCCTAATAAATTGAATTTTCCCAAACAGAATCTCATTCCTTGGTTTTTTTTGGTTTTTTCTTCATCATCTCTATTGCTCAAAAATCATCGAAGTGATTTTCGAGCATTAGGTTCTCGCCAAGGAATACAAGGTGCTTATTTTATTCCTCCACAGCTTAAGATACTGGTTCCAGTCAAATCCTACAGATAACAATTCTGACCTACACATCATCACGCCTTTTTGCATTTCATGTGACGTTATGTTTTATCCTCCAGGTTATAACTCTGAACTTACAACCACCGATAATGGCTTACCCACAAGCAGCTCTTCAACTGGCAATTGTGATAACAGCAATGATGATTCCGGCTGTCATTGCCCATCCGGTTGGACTGGATGTAATTGCATACAAGATATTGACGAGTGTACGATTCAACCGAAAATATGCAATAATGGGATATGTATCAATGAAGAAGGTTCATATAAATGTTATTGTGCCCCTGGAAAAACTGGTACACACTGTGATCTAGATGTGAATCATTGCTGGAGTCAACCTTGTCGGAATGGTGCCACTTGCTATGGAAAGGTAAGTATGGATACATAGTAGACCGGGTCGATTTTTTTTAGAATAAAAAATTTGTCTTGCCCTGAAGATGTCAGAAAATAACTGACAAACCTTGAGAAAAAATTGTAATTTTATGTTTTAATTTACAATTGAAAAGCACTGGTTAGAAAACTTCCATAACAACTAAGTAAAAATCAAATCTAACCCATCTTATATCAGACCGGGTCGATTTTTTATCAAGCAAAATGAAATCATCCCGAAACCGACTTAAAAGTTAGAAGGACTCTTAAAAAACATGTTTTTTTTTAGCCAAAATAGGCCTTCAGTAGAATCAAAAGTGCTACATTGATTTTTCTCAGAATGAAAAAAAAAAAATAAATTATGCAGACATCGTTTTAAAGAGTCCTTCTTACTTTTGAGTCGATTTCGGGATGAATCTAAATTTCGACCCGGTACAATGCATAGGGTATATTTTTGTCATAATGTCTTTCTACTGCACATTGATCGGAAAAGAGTTTCAATTTTGAATGAATACTTATTGTTTTACTATAACTTCAGGGAATTCTTATAAAAACGCTTTAGCTTATTGTATAGCATACCTTCCTGGGTACACTCAGAAAAAAAAAGATTGTTAAAGCAACAATTTTTCATTCTTAAAAAATTGTGATTTTTAAATTGTTTAAATTAATGTCTCATACTCAAATTAACAACAAGTCTATTTTTGAATAATTTGATATAATTCTATCGGCAAAAGGGTACGTAAATTATTCCAAAAAAACTAAATATAAAAAAGAAAATATTTTTAATTTTTAGAAAATGAAAAGAACTATTTAGAGCAATTGGAAGATTATCACTATCTTTGACGAACAATATTGGTTAAGAATATTACGGTTCCTAATTGTGCATGATTCGCAGAGACAGGCCCGATCCAAATTAAAGAGTTTCGAATACATTCTTTGGAAATCACTAACAAAGTTTGTCTCTAAGCTTTTTTGGAAAAACCAACAATGTTAAGGAAAGTTTAATACTCCAAAAGTCATCTAAAACAGATAATTTTTGATAAAAATTAAAGAAACAAGAAAGTCGTGGAGAGAAAACAAGACCATCGGGATGGATGAAAACTTTTTTTGCTTTATTCATCCTGCAGGAACTACAAGACATTGCATACATATGCTACTTATCTTACGTCTTTTGTTGCAAATAAGGTTTATCTGCTACTACTACTGTTATATAATTTACCGTGTTTGTAAGTCTGCTTTATGTTTAAAAATAAACTGCAAAGGAACCTATACATACATATAAAAAGCATTCCAATTGTCAATTATTCTTCGAGCAATTATATTATTCTTAAATATTATTGACAACTTTTCGTTTTTAAAACAACAATTTCCGCTCTTGAACTTTCAACAACTTTGTACTTGATTTCAAAATTTTGGTTTTATATAATAATAGCCCAGGAAAATAAGACATTTTCTGCGAAAAAATTCCCAGGAATTGTCCTTACTTCTATGTGTACACATATAGCTTACTTTTTGTAGATCTTGTAATTCTCTACAAATTTGGTCCCATTACTTTTTATCGTAGTACTTACCAATTCGCAGATATCATTAAAAAACCAGTAATTTCGAAGCCTTAACGGTTATTCAAGAATATTTTTAAGGTCATGAGCCGTTCGAAAAAAAATTTTGTACAATATATAGAAAATTAAATTATCTTTCAAACGGCATTTTAATTTTGTTTGTACAACTTCTCATTGAAGAGTTATTGCAATTTAAAAAGTAAGATAATTTAATATGAACTCATAGGTAGTATTTCATATCATAACTGTTAACAACTTTTTAAATTGGGTGATCTCCCAAACTAGAAGTCGTACGCAAATACTTTTAACGTATTTTTGTAGGAAATTTCCTGTGCTACAAAATTGGAGACTAACATTTTTCTGTAAAAGTTAGCATTAGCGAGATATTTGCAAAAAACTGATTTTAGCGTTCTTTGAGCCCGAATAACTTTTTATGCGCATACGACTTTGCAATGGACTTTTCACAGTTTGTGTATCATGCATAAATAAAGACAATTCCGGTGAAAAATTTCCACTGGGAATTTTTGTCGCACAGAAGCTCTTTTTTCGTCTTATTTTCCTGGGCTATAAATAACAGTTTCGTTTTTGAAACAAGGACAAAAGTTGTTGGGAAGATTTTAACCAACAAAAATTCTTCAATCAAAACATAAAGTTGTTGGAAATATAATTTTTTTTCCTGAGTGTATAGTTTTCTTAAGGACCTGGAAAAAGTAGTTAATAAGAAATACCGCCAGTCTTCAGAATGAACTATGAAAGATGCAGATAACTCGAGTGCCGTATATCTGATTTTGCATAGTATATCGTAGTAAGTTTATCTCTCGGATTTTGAGGCACAAATGCCAAGAGAAATGTATCATGTTATTCTTATAGTGTCACCGATTTTTCCGATGATTCCGTTTCGTTACTTTTTGGTCTTGAATATGGTAATGTTACTGAACTGTAGTTTTTTCCCTCGGGACTCTACTAATCGGATTATGTATGTGCGTCCATTAGAACAAAAGGTTTTTAGCTAAATCTCCACAGATCTTTAGCATTTCAATGCAAATGAGTGGCAGAAAAGTTAGAAGAACTCAAAAGTTTTCAAAGATTGAATTTCAAGGTCCTCCTAGTATCTGAAAACGCATATATTCTGTAAGATTTTACTAACTATATTCATCAAAACAGTAACTTCGGGTAATGTGATATAGGCGGTTAATGTGATATACCAGCATATCTCCTTAAATAAACAACTCTCGATAATGATTTTTTCGTCAACACCACAGTAACTGAAAAAGAAACGTGCTGCAAGTTTTGAGCGCCCACCTTTATTTATTCTGCCTTCAGTGTGGTAAAATTGATTTTGCAGTGAATAAAAACTTTATTTGCGTGTGCTTTATGTTAGAATCTAGCCTAAACTAAAATTGATATCATAGCCAAAATATTAAATTCTGCTACTTAGTGGGTGAATTACCTAACCATAAATCAATTGAATTTTTTATTTGCTGGAGTGTGTTTTTCAAAAATAACCTGATTGTTTTAAAATTAAAATTCGGGTAATATGATATAGTGCACTTCTGGCACCGAAAATATTTGATGTTCCACTTGCAATGCAAAATGTTTGGCACGATGGTCTTTTGGTCCAAATCTAAAACGTTTTTCCTTATTAAAAATTTGCTGGTCCAACATTTTTATATAAAGGTCACAGTTTTTAAGAAAAATGAGCTAAAGCTTTGTAAAAGCGATTTTAGTAATGTTTATCACTCCTTACCTGAAGTACAAGTACCCCAACTAAAGTGTCTTTATAATACGATGATCTTTTTGCCGAAAATACAATTTGCTGGTATATGCGATATAGTACATATATCACATTACCCGCCAATTTTATTTCTTAATTTTTTTTTCCTTTTTTCAATTTTATTGAAATAGCTTAAGATTGGCCCACGCTAAAGAACACCAAAATCATAAAATACTGCACAATACATCAATAAAACATAATACATAAAGTGGTAGCAGCTATGCTTTGAAAACTACGTGTAATTTAGAAAACAAAAATGCCTAAATCACATTACCCGAACTTACTATATTCTTTTTCTTTATTCTCTTGCAGCTCGACCACTATACTTGTGAATGTGCTGCAGGCTTTGAAGGAACTCATTGTGAAATCAATATTAATGAATGCGAGAGGTGAGTTTCGCTAAAAATTTCAGTTCATTTATTAATAACTCTGAAATTACAGATATAAACCATGTGGGGATCAAGGTACTTGCACCGATCGAAGGAACAACTATGACTGCAATTGTGATGAGAATTTTGGTGGTAAAAATTGCACTGTTGCCTTATCGGGTTGTGAGAATGCTCCTTGTCTAAATGATGGTTTCTGCAAACCATATCTGGTCAATGAAACGGAACATCTTTTCAATTGCACATGTCAGCATGGTTTCCAAGGTGATACTTGTCAGAAAACTACAACCATATCAATGTTTCCTAGCAGTTTAATTACCATGAAAACACAGCGCGAAGAGGGCTATGCCATTAGTTTTCAGTTAAGTACAGCATTTCCAAATGGTGTGTTGGCTTTTGGAACTTCAGGTAGTCAAAACGAACCGGTCAGCTATATATTGGAATTGGTAAATGGACGCCTTAATTTACACTCATCATTGCTAAATAAATGGGAAGGTGTCTTTATCGGAACCAATTTGAATGACAGTAAATGGCATAAAGTTTTTATGGCTATCAATACAACACATTTGGCGCTTTCAGCCAAAGATGAGCAAGCAATATATCCAGTTCAGACAGCAAACGGTAGTCAACCATCATTTCCATGGACTTATCTTGGTGGTACTATACCGCATATAAAAGCATATCTACAACATTTGACACATCGTCCAACAAGCTTTGTCGGCTGTATGCAGGATATTGTGGTGAATGATAAATGGATAATACCGGAGGATACAAATGACGATAAAGATACGGAATTGATGCATATACAAAGCGGTTGCTTGCATACAGAACGGTGTCCACCGAACACTTGTCATGGCGGTTTCTGCAATTCATATTTCTCTAGTGGAACGGAACGTCGTTTTAATTGTACATGTTTGGATGGTTACAAAGGTGATACTTGTGAGAAAACTACTATGTTATCAATGACTGATAGCAGTCTAATTACTGTGAGAACAGGAGGTACATATGGTTACGCCATTAGTCTGCAATTTCGAACAATATTTCCAAATGGTACAATTGCTTTTGGTACCGCAGAAAGTCAAAACCAACCGGTCAGCTACATATTGGAATTGGTAAATGGACGCCTTTATTTACACTCATCATTGTTGAATAAATGGGATGGTGTCTTTATGGGAACCAATTTGAATGATAGTAAATGGCATAAAGTTTTTGTCGCCATCAATACAACACATCTAATTCTTATAGTCGATGACGGCAATGCCATCTTTCCGGTTGGTTCAAATGAGATAAAAGCTTCATTTCCATTAACTTATCTTGGTGGTAATATTCCGCAACTAAAATCATATCTAGAACATTTGAAACGTCAACCGGTTAGCTTCGTCGGTTGTATGCAGGATGTTATGGTGAATGATAAATTGGTATTTCCTGAGGAAAATAATGACGATCTGGATACGGATTTGAAAAAAGTACAAAGTGGTTGCTACGGCAAAGTGTCATCCAAATTCTTGCCATTCTAATGGCGAGTGTACTAACTCATGGCATACATTTTCGTGCACTTGTAAACGACCGTATTTTAGACATATATGCAAATACAAATTGAAAAGATTAAAATATATTTGCGATCTAATGTCCTATATTTGAAAACGATAAATGCTTGTATTACATTTAAATATTGAAATATAAGATATGTAAATTCATAAATTCTTGAGATTATTGTTTCATATTTTCTTATACCAGCCCTGTTTTCCGTAATCCGTGTGGTTTCAATTACTTTTCATTTAGAAGACTTTTTGATTAAAATGATGTAAGTTACACGATAAAAAGTATCAGAATCTTTTTTGTGAAGAATTGCATGTTCTACAAATAAAATTGATTAGTATTTACGGAAAATTAACTGTTTCGGAAATATTCGATAAAGTCGAATTTTTCGACTTTTTGGGTATCCATTATCCAGGTTATGACCAAAAACCATGTTTTTTTTTAGCCAAAATAGGCCTTCAGTGGAATCGAAAGTGCTCCATTGATTTTTTCAGAATGAAAAAAAATCATGCAGATAGCGATTTTAAAAGTCTTTGAGTCGGTTTCAGGATGAATCTAAGTTTTGACCCGGTCTAATATACATATATGATACCAAACTTTTAGCAAATGCACAAACTACTATTGAATTTTCGGTAATCTGAATGACACAAAACCAAGTGCAACATTTAGCTGTGACAACATTTCTACTCGTAACTGTCAAAAGTAACAAGCATACGTATAAAACTTAAGTCAATTTATGAAATATTTCCATGTATATGTTTATTTAATTTTAGCACTTAAATAGTTTTGAGCACCCAAACTTGAACAGAAAATCGGAGTTGTAAATTTCGCGATCATTTCGCGCAAAAATTTTGCCGCTTAAAACTAACTCTATGCCTTACAAGAGGCATTTCAGTTTTTACTCTCTCGAGACTCGATATTTGACAGTTAAACATTTTTACCACAGCCTTGATGCCTATAGTTAGCTTGCTCTAAAAATCACAGGTAGAAAGGTAAAATGCTTGTAGCCATTATGTTGTGACTACCTAATAACACTTGGCAAAACTAAGTAAGATACTTAAAAAACAACAAAACACTATAAACTTGCTATCTCACTTTGACGCGCAGTTATAGCACTAAATAATAAAAAGGTAAACAACCAGGCTTGCCAGATTGTGAATAAGTACTTTGTGGCGCAAATTCTCAAATGAAAGCTTGATGTATCGAAGAGATGGAATACCTGTCAATCTGAAACAAAAACAATTAAAACAAATTTATATAGACGAATGTAGTGGATAGCAATTTTTTCAAATATAAATCCGTCGAGTACTATGTAAGCTGTCAAATTTTGTACTCATTTTGACAGTTTTTTGAGTTGGGAATGTAATTGAAAAATTGCAAAAAAAAAAAGACAAAAAAAATATTTTGTGTCCACAGAGAATCAAACTCAAGACTCTTAAGTAATAAAACAACGTTCTAACTGAATGAGCAAATGAGTTAGTTGACCAACGGGTGAATATTATAGAAATGAGGAACATTTCAGTAATTAAGCATAATTTTTGTACGGCCTTTGTTTTTAAGAAAACATAATTTTTGGTTTCGTCTCAAACTAAATCTGTGCCAGAAAACACGCAATAATGGAATTTAGTTGGTTTATATCTAGATAACCACAAACCGGGTCAGTTTCTCATGTAAAAAGTTTTTTTGGTCAATTTTTGTATGTCTGTATGTATTCTCCTTTAACACTTGGGAGAAGCATAGGGTCAGTTTTTATTGAACTAGAAAGGTAACTTAAATGATTGTAGCTGCAACCCTGAATTTTAAAAAATCAGAGAGGGAAATTATGTAATTTTTTTTTTATGTCAAAATTATTTTTATGAAAAGAAAGAAACTGAAGCTAAAATAAAAAAAATATTCAAAAATGAAAGTGACAAAATGATGTTCGGGTTTGGTAATTGTCAGTGAATTGTCAGCGCACAGACTAGGCCACAAAGTTTGAACGGTACCTGGTATTTGCTTATTAGTTTGTTCTAATTGCAGTTTGATCAACGAGAGACTTTAATTCAATAGATCCAGCCAAAAGTTATTGGCATTTCAAAATTATGCTGTTTCTAAGATAGGTTATCCGTTATACTACGTTTCCAGCGAAGACTTAGTTGTGTTGAGATTTATAAATCCAGTTGTTAGATCCTATCCATTTCCACATGCCAAAAGAGATTTTTTTTGACAGTAAATGTCAGAAACGCGAAAATTAAAGTGGTTTTTCCTTTTCTTCTTAATATTTTCTACCATTTGCTTTTTTTGTAATTAAATTTAATGCCAATTGTCAAAGTTAAGAGGTTACCGCTTGATCGAAAATAGTTAAAATCGATAGCACTATTGAGTTTTTTACAAAGATTTAAAATAATATCGTTAGAAGTAGATTTATTTTTGGGTGCCTCTTGATCAAAAATAGCTAAAATCGATAGCGCTGTTGAGATCTATAGAAGATTTAAAATAAATCTCGTCAGAAGTAGATTTATTTTTTTATGGTAAATCACGTGATTTACAACCACTTTAAAAGCTGAATATTGAAACAGTCGTAAATCACCTCATAAATCTCTGGTGGAAACGTAGTATTAGATACATCAATGAATATATAAAGTTGAAGCTGACATTTTCGCATTAAATTTTTCCCCACAAATCAAAATACATCGTATCCCACAAGTCTGGCAAGCCTCTGTAACAACCTGTTACCTGTTTCAAGTCTGTGGTAGAAAACTTCAGTTTAAATTTGATTCTCGAACGCGTTTGACGCTTTTCGCTGTGGATACGGATAAGCGATACATTTTTGTTTTGTTGCTTTTGTTTTAGTGTTTTGTTATTGTAGTGTGTGCAACAATCAGTCAGTAGTTGTAGTAGCAGCAGCAGCTATGAGTTGACGCGTGCGTGTGAATGCGATGGAAAATGCTATGCACTAGCAATGTTAAAGTAGCGAAGAAGATCTTGAAAGTGTTGTGGCCAAAAGATTAGAAGAAAAATAAATAATGAAAAGAAGCTAAAAAAATGTTGCAAGTGTCAAAAATGCAACAAAAATTCCAACGATTTTTCTCAAATGTTGCCGTGAAAGTTGAAAAAGTGGCTAATGTTTAGATTTTTTATACGATAAAACAACAACAACAACGAAGTACTTAACCTCAGTTCTGACCAAGTGTGCGTCACGTTAGTGAGAGCCTGTTTTGAAAGTGTTTACACCCCCGCCCATCCCAAAACAAAAAAAAAAAAAAAAAGAAATTAAAAATCTTATGAATGCAATCGAAAAGCCTTTTAGTTTGCTTTTGTGTTAATTAATTAATTAAATTAAATTAAAGATATATAGTATAACTATATATATATGGCTTTAATTACAAATAAAATAGTGCCGCCATCACCTTGGCTCAAATGCAATACTGCCGCCGTAATAAAAGTGCAACAACAACCTCAGCAAAAGCGCCATCAAGAGAGGCGTACGCAAGCTGCGTCAGCAACAATGAAATCAACAGAATTCCATAAAAATTCAACAACATTGGCAACACTAATAAGACGTAGCTGTAGTCGAAATAGTAGCAGCAACAACAGCAAAAGCGTATTCTCAACAACAACAGCAACAAGCTCGCAATGGCTGTATTTTATTTTAATAATTTATTTACTTAATGGTGAGTTTAACAAAATAAAAAATACTTTTTGACCGAAAAAAAGTAAAAATCAAATAAAATTTTGACAGGTTTTCATTTTACGAAAAAACAGGATTTTTGACAGGAAAGTCATTTATTAAGAAAAAACAATAAAAAATACATAAAACCTTTTGTGCCTTTTTATCAAAAAATTAATGTTCCTATCACGGCGTGCTTGAGCCAAGTTTAAATAAAAGTTTCTTGCATATGAGTTTTTTGACTGAATTATGTTACGTAATAACTTCACGAATCAAATGATCCCAAAATTAAAAAAATCGAATGGGCCCTTTTTGAAATAAGGAGCCTTAAGCAATAACTATAAAAAGTTAATACAACACAAAATTAAAAATATTTGTAACATTTTGCAAACCATTTTTTCTAAACTAATTTGAGGTCGCTGAACACGAAAAACGCATTTATTTTTTTTTCCTTGGGGTCGTTCCCAAGTTGTTCGATAATTTATAATTTCGAGGTTATAGCTTCATATACATCAATATATTTCTATGACGCCAAGTCCGATCAATTTTATTTTTCCACGCTTACAAAGAGTGATTAACGACGCTTCTAACAAGTATACCAATAATTATGCTCCAAACAAAATTGACTGAGTTAAAACAGGAAAAAGCTTGATATTTCAAAAATTTTTAAAATTTTTCACATCAACTTCAAATGAAACACTTTGTTTTTGGCACATATTTTTTTTAAATAATTATTTTTAGAAATGTGATTTAATGGCACATATAATTGCAAACATTTTAAGCCTATGTTGAGCAAAATCGAATGAAATTTCCAAAAGATATTAAGGTTTTAGTGCAATAGAGAAATTTCGATTTCTTTCAAAAATTAATATTTTTGATACAATCCGCAATGTTCTTCTACAGAGAATGATTAGAAATTACTTAAATCATCTTTAAAGTGTTCAATAAGTGTAGGGTGTCCTATTTGGAGGCTGAAAAATTGGATCTGTTGACTCAGGCCGAACATTTCGAAAATTCTCACATCTTCCTTATTGCACTAAAGCCTTTATATCTTTTGGAAATTTCATTCGATTTTGCTCAACATAGGCTTAAAATGTTTCCAATTATATGCGCCATTAAATCACATTTCTAAAAATAATTATTTAAAAAAAAAAATATGTGCCAAAAACAAAGTGTTTCATTTGAAGTTGATGTGAAAAATTTTAAAAATTTTTGAAATATCAAGCTTTTTCCTGCTTTAACTCAGTCAATTTTGTTTGGAGCATAATTATTGGTATACTTGTTAGAAGCGTCGTTAATCACTCTTTGTAAGCGTGGAAAAATAAAATTGATCGGACTTGGCGTCATAGAAATATATTGATGTATATGAAGCTATAACCTCGAAATTATAAATTATCGAACAACTTGGGAACGACCCCAAGGAAAAAAAAATAAATGCGTTTTTCGTGTTCAGCGACCTCAAATTAGTTTAGAAAAAATGGTTTGCAAAATGTTACAAATATTTTTAATTTTGTGTTGTATTAACTTTTTATAGTTATTGCTTAAGGCTCCTTATTTCAAAAAGGGCCCATTCGATTTTTTTAATTTTGAGATCATTTGATTCGTGAAGTTATTACGTAACATAATTCAGTCAAAAAACTCATATGCAAGAAACTTTTATTTAAACTTGGTTCAAGCACGCCGTGCTATATGTGTGTTCATGAGATGTTACGATGTACCGAGATGTCGTTATGGACATTTTGGTACATTGATTTTCGACAATGAAATGACATTTCTAACATTTTCTGATGAACAACTACATAGTGCCTGAATTTAAGCACAAACGGTCATATGTACATATTTACTTTTTTGATAAGCAAATACATTAGGACTTGATGTTTAAGCTCAAAGTTCCCGCCGTGTAAAGTGAGTGTTTTTGAAAGATTCAAATTACCCCTTCAACAAATACACTTTAAGTTTGTTCGTTACAAAAAAATTATCCTGCCGCAGCACGCAGGTTTTTATAAAAAAAAAATTTCCATTTTAAAATTTTTTTTTTTTTTTGTTTTTTCTTACATTTGACAAAAGAAAGGGCGCAAGAAATTTATCTGACCTTTTCTACTGATTGAATGTTTTAGTGCTACTTGTATCACTAGTGGTCTAAGTTCGACGACAAATAAATAAAATAATTTTGGTACTTTTTGAAAATTTTAAGTACTTTTTTTGAAATTTAGTACAAAATATATAAACTTATTTATCATCCCTGGTACGATGTTAAGCGAAACATAAACAAACTTTTTTGCTTTTTGTCTTTCTCTTTGTGCTTCATCCTATTTTTCAGCTGGGTGTGACTGCGTTTTTTTGGTTATTGTTAATATTGAAAAATTTGTATTTAATGTTACCTAGCATAAAGGCAACATATTAAAATAGTCTAATGGTATATAACTTAAGGTCGCACTTCATTTCTAGAATAGTAAAAAACGGTGACAAGTTTTTGTATTGCTTATTAATATTAGTGATGAGCAAAATTAGTCTTGTTCTTAATTCTTGGTCTTGGATTGCTATGGTCTATGTCACGAGGATCATCAAGACCAAGACTGTTTTTTAGTCTTGCGAATTTATAGTTAATAGATGTATCACACGCCCCTTTCGAGCATAAAATCATCTCTCAATTCGAAATTTGGCATCTAAAAACTGCTTTGGAAAAAAAAGGTTGGGAAAATTGGAATACTCAACAATCTTTAGGAATTTTTTCCAGAACAAGACCAAAACCGAGACCAAGATTTAATGACCAAGATCAAGCCCAAGACTCAATATCAAAACCAAGACCAGGGCTAAGACTCACTGTCCAAGATCTGCTATGGTCTTGGTCTTGGTTTGCTCATCATTAATTAATATATAGATTTGAAGGGTGTCAGCGTAGAATAAAAGTGACCCAATTTTGTCTCATCTACAAAAAACACAATATTTCAATATTTTGCAAATTTCTCTGAATTACAACAGCCATAAAAAATGGTTTTTCTTGGTTTTTTTTTCTGTCTCGTCTACAACAAACACAATATCTCAACAACAGACAAAAGTAATTTTTTTAATGGGTGTTGTAATTCCGAGAAATTTGGAAAACATTGAAATATTTTTGCGCGGCATCACACAGTGGAAAAAACGATCAATCTAGGTGGACATTGCTCGTAACTTCTAAAAAAATAGTCACAATCACTTGAAAATTTGTGAGTGTTTTTGTTAAACCTTAAACAGTACTTGTGTAGCACCGGCGCTAATACGATGCGACGCAACGGCTGTTGCGATGGTCACATTGGCCGCTTTGTCACGGGAATCCGCAGTATTGTATACTCACAGAAAAAATGCGTGATTGGTATCGTTTTTGATGTTTTTCGGTACGCTGAATCGATTGAAACTACTTTCGGAGCTCTATTTATGATTCTTATTATTTTCTGGGAACGGTTTAATGATAAAATGGAAAAAAACAGAGAAGTTTATTTCTATATAAAATCAAAATACTCAAAGATTAATAAAAAAAAATTATTCAACAACAAAATACTTTTGTATATGAAATAAGTATTTCTAGGTGTTAAAAATACAAAAACAAAATGTACTTCAATACACGTGCACTGAAAAAAAAAATAACGTAATATTACAAAAAAAAAAAAAACAAAAAAAAAACTAAATAAAAAAACTCTAATCTTCCATTTCTAGGAACTCGGAAGAATTATTATATCTACTTTCGGAAATTAGAGCTAGGCTAGGCTCCAATAGCAAATCTAATAATTCACCCGGGAAACATTTATCCTTATGACTATAATGTAACAACGCACCACCATCTACAATTGGCAAAGTTGACATATAAATGTCAGACGAATAAAGGAGGGTGTGAAATAAGTCTTCCATTGTACTTGTTCGGCTTATTTTTCTTGTACTTTCTCTTCTGTACCTTCTCAAATCTTTATTTTAAGTTTCGAGGGCTTCTTCGGACATCATCCCAATTGCTATTGAACACGAATCTATTATTGCGTGTGCATGGATCAATAGCTTATGCACACTCGCTGGCATTGGATACCAATTATAAAGGGACAAATAAACTCCAGCAGTCTCTTTCGTGTATGCTGAAAAACGATCTACATTAATAATGAATCCACTAGAAACAGCCTGAAGAATGATATTGAACCTTTTCAGCTATTCATTGTCAAGTCCAGTTACCGTTGCGACAAGATTATATTTTTCAAAAAAACGAGCTGCTGTGTTGCTATCGTTAGATGATCCAAAGCCTTGTTTCACAACATCAACCAGTAGTCCGGTTTTTAAATAAATTAAATGAATAAAATTAAAAATTTGTGATTTTTTTAATTTTTGTAGCAAAAAAGTAAATATTGGTTACACAATTAATTCGATATATCAGCTAGGGGTCACTAGAAAGAAGTGATTCAAGTTTTTTCAGACTCTGTAGATATTATGCTTTAAAGTCGTGTCACTATTATTTTAGACCCGCTTGGACAGCAAAAGTGGCATTATTTCAAAAATTAAAAATTATTATAATTTAGAGCGAAATTTGTCATCAATTTATCACCTTCCAGAATCTGTTAATTGGTTAAATATATTCTACTTACCTCTATTAACTAGATCCAGAAAGAAAAAATTTAAAACAGCCACTTCAAAAGCCGAGAGAACAATATTGCCGACGATCTTCTCTTGTACAAAGCTAAGTATCTCTAGTTGCGTTGGAAAGAGTGACTCGTTTGAACAACTGTTGATGTATAATAACGCCATCTCAACGCATTTTCTAATTCCTGAACTATCCTTGACAACAATACAAAGTCCATTCATAGATCAGTTGACATAGAATTTTTACCGAATGTCCACCTAGATTAGCTGGTTTTACCACTGTGCGTGATAATATTGTAAATAAACTTTGAACCAATATCGATAACTTAAATTTTTTGATATGAAGTCCTTAGAGATGTGGAGAGTAGTAAGCATAAGAATACAATGCTTTTGCATAAGTACTCTTCCTTCTAACGTAATTTTTATACCCTACACCCAGGGTATATTCATTTTGTCCTTCCGTTTGTAACGCAGAGAAGGAGGCGCGACAGATATAGAAAAGTATATATATTCTTGATAAGCATCACCTCCTGAGTCGATATAGCCATGTCCGTCTGTCTGGCTGGCTGGGTGGCTGGCTGGGTGGCTGGCTGGGTGGCTGGCTGGGTGGCTGGCTGTGTGTTGAAATACACTTTTTGGAAAAACTAAGCAAGATAATTCAATTAAATTTAGTACTCTGCCTCCGTCGTCAAAGATAGCTCGGAGGATTGAAAATGAGCGAAATCGGTCAACGGACACGCCTACCGCCCATACAAAAAATATATTCAAAATGCAATTTTAGGATTATTTTTCACGACAACGCAACCAAAATACGCATAAGTACTAAAAATTGTAAGCGCAAGCTCTGAGAAAAAACTGAACGAATTGGAACAAGAGGGTGTGGCACCTCCCACATAAGCAAAAGCTTCAAAACGCTATTCTGAAAGCGTTTTTTGAGATATTCGAACCAAATTCGACTAAGACACTAAGAATCATAAATGAAAGCTCTCAACAAAAATTGGGTAAAATCTGACAAGGGGGCGTGGCACCTCCCATATAAGCAAAAGTTTCAAAATGCTATACTGAAAGAGTTTTTTGAGATAATCCATCCAAACTTCACTCAAATACTAAAGACTATAAATGCACGCTTTAAGTTTAAACTAGACGAGCTCGGACAGGAGGGCGTGGCACCTCCCATATAAGCAAAAGCTTCAAAACATTATACTGAAAACCTTTTTCACTCTGCCACTAAAAACTATAAGTCCAAACTCTGGACAAAAACTGGGTGAACTCGGACAAGAGAGCGTAGCACCTCCCATATGAGCAAAATTTTAAAAACACTGCAGTGTAGGGTATTTAATGTTTGGCAAGGCCAAATTTTGCACCCTTACTAGTTTTTTTTTTTTTTGGCACGGCAATGAAATTCATGCATCCTATTTTTTGGACCGGCCTATTTTAGAAGCTTGTAAGAACTCAGATGCAAAAACAAACTTTGTACTAAAAATATCTTATGTATTTTCCATCCTTTATGTGTAGAATCACTGACCTATAAAAGTAAAAATATCGCGAAATTATCTTGGAAAAAAATGCTTAAATAAATATTTTTTCTTCTCTTGTGATTTTAATTATAATGAAATAACGATAAGATAAGCATTATATAGCATTCCGATATATATTTTTCATCGAGTTTTTTTTTCCGCAAAGTAGCTGCTGTAAATTTTATGAATCTGTTTGTTTTTTTAATTTTAAATTGAGTCATCATCAGTTTGGTTACGCTTATTTTAACTGGTTTCATATTACAATTAAATAATTGTATAATCTGTTGTTCAAACGATTTTTGCGGGACTTTTTTCAAACAATTAACAATTTGAAAATGTCAATGCCAGCAATAACTTTTTTTTTTTTTATTGTGGGAGTTATTGTAATTGATTAAAGCAAAATTGATAATAAATTGTATTTGGCAATTATGGTTCATTTAATTTTATATGACGGTGGATAATTGATTTTTTTGAATTTAAAAAAACAAAATTTCACTGTATTAAGTACTATAGTCAAAAACAAACAAAATAAAAAAGATTTAGTTTCATAACATTTATCTTCAGTATAATCCAATTTCCTATAATTTCAATAAATTTTTGTAAGGCGTTAGAAACAAAACTTTCAAGATTCCTCCCATTCCGGTAGGCATAAAAAATCAAATATATATAGCTGAAAATATACCGCCTTGTAATTTCCTATGCCACATATACACAATAAATTACACTTAAATGTCGTTAACAATTAAGTCAAATACAATAAAACTTTCTAAAAATACCACTGACACGAAATTGCCCTGGGTAGACAATAATGTGTAATTGGATATCTATAAAGGTACCTGCTATTGTTGTATTTATGTACTGCTAAATTGGGTTTTTGTTTTGGTTTTCCTTTACTTTTTTAGTTTTTCTGATGACCTGCAGGTCATAGTGTAATTATTTGTCATGCGTTGGATAATTTGGTCATGTGCTCAGTATATTGAGGAATTTTTTCATTCTCATACTATCGTCTAATGACGATTTGTGTGTTGTATTAAAACAACAAATTGTCGAAATAAACATTCGTATATATGCATGTATATATGTATGTATATATTTTGATTACACTTCCTAATGTAAGGTGTTGTGCAATCAACTGTGACCTAAAGTGACCATAAAATTTGATTGCAACATTTGAATAAAAATCATTCATGCCTAAGAATTCATTTCGGTAATTATGAAGAGGTAATGAAAAGCTCATTTATCATCCCTGGTATAATTCAAGCGAAATATAAACAAAACAAAACACATGAATTTACTAAGTATTAAAAATGAAAAAACCTTTATTTTGAGACTGTTTTTTAAAAAATTTTTATTTTGGATGCATTTCAAGCAGTTTACCGCTCATCTTCAGCAACACGACTGAAACGTCAAGTGCGTTATTGAACAGACATTAGCAAAACAGAGTAAAAAACAAACAAAAACAACATAAAACACATGAAGTCAGTGCTATGCTTTTTGCCTTTTTCTTTGTATTGTATCTCTTTTTCAGCGCTGTGTGCATTTTGTTGTTAATATTGCAAAATTTGTATATAATTTTACCAAGCTTAAAGTTAAAGTACTAACATAATTTTAACTTTGTGCACATCTACACAAGAATACCTTTCTAATGGTGCATAATTTAAAGTCGTACTCCATTTCTAACATAGTAAAAAAAAGTGGACAAATTTTTGTCTTGTCTTTATAAGTAGCAAACAAATATTTTGTGAGCAACGAATATTTCGCTCGATATAAAGCTGCGCCATTTTGCACTTCCTGAGAAATAAACTCGAAGTCGAACCTGAAGCATGGACTTTGTTTTCTTCATTGCTTGTTTCAATTTCTTTAGCTTATGTTTCATCTAAAACATCAAGAATTCTTCATGGAAAATTTATCGCTACGAAGTCCCATTTTTTCTTTTTCCTTTCGAGTATCACAATCTTGAGAGATTTCTTGACTTTCTCGTATTCTTAAGCCAAATCGGTGGCGTCGCACAGTGCGTTGAGCCCATACAAGAAATGGTCAAAAATAGAAGGAGTGGTTAGATATCGATGAAATTTGATATTTTAAGTAATTTGGTCTCAGATTTGTTGTGAACTTTATAGTTTTGCTAAAAGCCAGGTATTTAGGACGATTTTCTTAAGCTCCATATATAACGATGATGAAAAAATAATGTTTAATGTTAACAAATGAATTATACGTAGTAGAAATAATGTTTTTTGTACTTTTGAGACCATTTGTGTTAATAAAAACAAAAAAAAAAAAATTTCAACATAAATTTTATATTTCATGCAAATTTTTCCTTTTAAGCATTTTTTAAAAAAAGAAAAAAAATATTTGTAGGACGAAGTAGGAAAAGTTATTTGCAGTTCTTGATTATATAGAATCCGTACTAGTAGATTGAAAAAAACGGCACTTATTTTTATAAGATTTGTTTTTTTTTTTTTGTCATCGAAATTTGTCAATTTCTGAAGTTTTTCATTTGATAATATCATGTATTAAAATCATTACAATATATATCAAATTATATATTTTCCAAAATTTTTTAGTTTTATTTATTTACTCATATATTATTTATAATAAAAAACTTTACTTCGCTTAGTTTTAATCAAAAGACAATTTTTTGATAATTATTTGTTTAAGAGAACCCAAAACGAATTGAATAAAACATGATTTTTTTTGAAAATTATCTCAACTTTGAAGTGTTACAGCGTAGCCAAAACTGAGTCTTTCTCCTAAATATTTTGTTTTTATTTTATTGATGCAATTACCTGTCGATTGATACCAATATTATTAGGTTTCGTTTCACAAAAAATTTTGATTTTTGTCCATTAGCCAACGCAGTGTGCGTCGCCGTGTCTTCTTTCTCTTGTGTATCGGCTTCGGCTGGCTGCGAGTGCATGATGTTCTTAGACGGCTTATTCCATCTGCCCACCAGTAGGCAGGGCAGCTTACCTCGTTGTCGTCTAGTGGTTATTGGCATCGATGACTCGCAAGCTTGCGTTACATACCCAAGAGAATGACACTATCCTTTGTATTTCTGATCGACCTGTTTGTCACGCCAAACTGCTCTGATTTCGGAAATTTTTTACCTTATTTGGTTTTCCCTTGGAATATTTTCTTCTGGATGTTTTCAGATCAGCCGTCTGCCTTCCTTAAGCAGTGGTTTCGCCAGATTTTCTTTTTCGGTTGACCGTACTTCATCCATCGTTTGCTTCTCGTACCTTCTTGCTTACATCCGGAGCAACTGGGCTAAATGTAGCCCTTTTTGCGCAATCGGTTAAAAGCATGTCTTTGCCGACTGCTACTAATCTCCAAATAGTATTTATAAAAACTCATTTTTTCGAACATCAAAGAATTTAAGAAACTTTAAGCTCTATGTATTAGGGGAAAGTGGGGAATCGTGGGCCATGGGGAATCGTGAGCCACCGCCACCTTTTGGCAGTATGTCGAGATAAATAGTTAAATGCAACTGTAATCGTTTTCTCTTAGCCTCAACTTATTTTTACATTGGTTGTTGACAAACATACGCGTTTTATTTGCTTTGTACAATACTCGCCCAAAAAAAAGTATCTGCAAAACTTTTTTTGCGTGTTTGATTTCCATCATTCTTGGACGAATTGCTACGACAAAACACAGGTAAATATGTTTTTTATTATCGTTAGACCTTTGCCTTTCAACATACAAAAGTAATTTCGCATGACACTTCAACAAGTCAATTACACGCCGTTGTTTTGCAAAAAGTAGCTTGTGGGGAATCGTGAGCCACTTCGTGGGCCACCCGTGTTTTGACAGTTTTTGTATCAATACACATTTGTATGTTGTGTTTATGATGTTTTGTGCAAAATGGAGGCTGTGAATCAATAAATAAAACAATAAATACATATTTTGTATCAATTTTCCTATTTCTTTGTTAACGTATCTGATTGATCGTGCATAACCCTTCTTCTTCATTTTGTTGATTAAAATAACTTTACTTGTCATTTCAACTAATTCAATAAAGTTTTGCATCATAATTGTTTGATTTTTACTTAATTACGGCGGTGGCCCACGATTCCCCACCATTTTTGAAAATCGCAAAAACACTAATTTTTTTCAAACCACGAAAAGTCGGAAAAAACAAAAGAATTGTTAGAAAGTGTAATAGTCAAAAGTTACCTAACTTCATGTAGAATAACATACCATATTACAATTTGCAAAATTTTTTTTTTTTTTTTGAAGATATTTAACAATATAAAAACGTGGCCCACGATTCCCCACCTTCCCCTATCTTTTTCGGACTTCAGAGTTGAAAATAGCATAGCTTCGTCAATTTTTGATACATTTGCTCAATTTTGATGTCATTTGCTGCGGAATTTCCTCTCTTATCAAGTCGGATTAAACACCCAATTTTGACTACTAGAAAGTTCAATATGGCTTTGTCAGACCGCGACCAAATGTTATAAAAAATTTGACCTAAAACATAAGCGTTGAACTTTTTCTTACCCATAATTAAGCTGTCCGTAACTTGACTCAACACGTACTCTCTTAAACATGTTGCGCATAACAAAGAGCTGCCAATGAAGGGGGTGAGGGTACCCTAAGCATAAAAGTTTCCTAAGTGCGCGCATGGGTTTGCTGCTCAGCACTTCCGCAATTTTGTATGCAGCTAAAGCGCATAACAAAATTGCAGTTACGTGCGCGGGTGATTTAAGTCACGATCAGAGTAAATGCAAAGATGTAAAATGTTCAGCGAACCAAATCACATTGAGTTAAATTTTTCGAAACAAACACAGTAAAAACTAACTTGCTAAACAGAAATATTTTTTAATATTAACATTAATTTTAATTTAATATTGAGGAAAAATTTGTGAAACTTTTGTGGTAGGACTAAAAATAATTCAAAATTTAGATGAAATAAACTTTTCATAAAAATTTTTAAAATGACGCAAGAGCATTGCGCATCAACGCATGAATACCCCTACTTTTTGTGTGTGTCCTAGTCCTTAGAAATTTTGAAAATTGTTGAAATATTATTGTTGTAGTAAATTCGAACTTGAAGTTGTTGTAAAAGCGAACAGTCCTTTGCGCTGGACAGTCCTTTGGGTAGTGCAATTTAGTTTTTCTGATCTTAAGCACTCTTTCAGCAAAAAATAGGGTTGGCCCAAGGACAAATGCCCTTTTTTGAAATTTAGATTGGTATCGAAGCCACGACTGAATAAAGTTCAAGAGGCAATACTCTGATCGTGGCTTAATTGTCTTTTATAGGTAGCCAAGCGACCAAATCGACGTTCGGCAAACAGCTGGGTTTCTTCTTTTTCAGAACTTGTGGCTGCAATTTGCGCTGACTTGCGCTTCTAATTGCATTTTGAGTGCGCACTGATTTGAAAGCGCAATGTTAAGTCGCTATCGGTAATCATGAAAACAGTTGTTGGTTTTATTTTTTAGTAATTTTTTTTTATTTTTTTTGTTTACTTTTTGCTTTTTGTTTTGTAGACATTTGTGGGCGGTTATGTTGTTCCAGTCATTGTGGTTACTTTTGTTAATGTTGGTTCGGTTTGTTAGCAATTCCATCCTGCATTATCATGTGATGTGTCATCAAGCAAAACTTGCTTTTTTTTCGTATATATTTTTATTTTTGTCTAAAAGTTGGTTTCGAAGCTTTTATGATCTAGATGGTTTCTGTGATATGAATGAACATATTTTAGATACATATTGGTTATATAGAAATGACTGCTATTGCCAATTTATGGAACTAATACTTTGTTTCGCATTCGAAAGATCATTTTGGTTAGGTTTTTCAGTCATGCATTAAAGATGCTACGTTGCTATATGCATAATTTATACATTAATACGCAAAACAAAAATTTGTCTTACCATTTTTACTATGTTAGAAATGGAGCACGACTTTGAATTATACACCATTAGAAAGGTTTTTGTGTGTAAATGTGCAAAAAGTTAAAATTATTTCAATATTTTGCCATTAAGCCAGGTAAAAAGCTGACTGACACTAACATCATGTGTTTGGTTTCCTTTTCGTTTCACATTTGTCATTGTACCAAAAAAAGAAAAGTATTAAAACTGTCCAAAAAGTACATACTTAAATTTTGACCATCGGGCGATTCTAGTTTGTTTTAATGCTCAGAAAATGTTCTTATTTATGGCTCTCTTATGAACAATCATCTCTAATGGCTCATAAATACGATTTTGCTCTAGAAATTCGGATGTAAAAGACGCTGCTAAATCTTCTCGACCATGCACCGAAAAAGTGACCAAATTCTTGAAAAGGTGGAAGAAGACCGACACACAAGCAGCTACAACATCGCTGAGTGAAAAAAATCTTCAGTATGTGAATCTCTTCTAAAACGGAATGAGCTCGAACTATTTCTGTACGGATTTTTGTCTGGTGACAAAAAATGGATGACTATGATAATAATGTGCGAAAAAGATTATTGTCATAACAAGGTGAGCCTGCCCAAACTATCGTAAAACCGGAACTTATGCCAAGGAAGGTTTTTCTTAGTAAGTACTTGGTGGGATTGCAAGGGCCCTGTGTACTACGAGCTGCTTTCGCGTGGCCAAACAATTAATTTGGAACTGTACTTTCAACAATTAAGAAGATTGAATGAAGCACTCTAGGAAAAACGTCCGGAATGAGCCAACAGAAAGGGCGTCTTCTTTCATGACGACAACGCTAGACCACATACTTCTTTGGTGACCTGCCAAAAACTGAGGGAGCTTAGATTATCGGATTACCATTTATTTCACTTGTTGCAGAAATATCTTGATAGCGTAAAATTGAATTCCCTACAGGATTGCAAAGAGGTCTTGTTCGAGTTTTTCGTGTAGAAACCCCAGGAATTCTTTAAGAACGGTAACAATGAAAAACATTTCACTCAACAAAGTTATTTTAATATATGAAAATTGACTTAAACTAAGCTCACTTTTCTAAAATTTATTTTTAGTCAACCTTATATTTTCACAAAATTTACAAATTTAGCCATGCTGTCATCTTTTGTTCTTGCTCATTATTTTAGTTAACCAAAACACTTTGCATATAAAACATTAGTTAAATTCTTGTCACCATTTTAGTTAACTAATTGGTTAACTAATGACTGTGAATCCGGGCCTTAGAGTATTAAACCTACATTTGAACACTTACGAATAACTAACTACACAAATAAAAATTACATCTTTTTTTTTCATTTTTAGGCGATTATGAGTACTGGAACACCACCATTTTTAAGAATACGAAAAATCTTGATACTCGTAAAAATATTATTTAATTGATAAAAAACTTTTTTTTTTCAATTTGGTTTTTTCTTTTTCTTTTTGTGTATTTAAGCCCATTATCATCAGCACACTCACTATTAAGTGTGGCTTACTGTTATATGCTGTTAAGCCACAGAGTCAATCTAAACAACAACCTAGAGGGCGCTGAACTGATTTTTTTTTATCTTTTTAATTTTCGTTGGTACTTTTTTTTTCATTTGATCTTTTTTATCTTTAGTAGTGAATGTTTTTCTATAATGAGTACCTTTTTATTTTGTGTGATGCTTGTATATTGTTTTATCGAGAGAACTTTTCCAGCAAAATGTGCTTTCAACAAAAATTCATATGGAAAAGATAAAACAAAAACAAAAAATGAAAAAAAACTGGTTTTTTATTTACGCCTCTGATGCTGCTCGAAAATATTTTATGTAAATACATTCTATGTAGAAACTTCTTATGTAAATGCATATGTATATGTGTATCTTTTGGATACATTATGCTGTGATCCCATTTTCAGCTTAGTGGTAACAGTCATTGTCGTTGTTCTTACAGTTGTAAGTGGAGTTATGTTGTTATGTTGGTTTAGTTTTTTTGATTCCGACATCTTACTCATACCATACGTTCGGAACAAACCGGTGTGTGGACTTTAATTTCTGGCATGTGTTAGATACTATGTGTCAGCTGAGAATTAGGTTAATTTTGTGCTGGAGACAGTGGCAAGGCAATACTTAAAATAAATTTTTATTGTTCACTCATATACCAGCATATAAAATTAACTTATTAGGTTTAATTTGAACATATACTTACATACCAAGAGATACCCATTTGCATATTTTAATGATGGAAATCATGAATATCTTAGAAATCATAAAATCTAGATTTATAATGACTGGTTCATAGCCTATTTCATTTTCTTTTTTCTTTAAATTGTTACTTGTTTTCATAGGAAGTTTGGAACGTACTTAGTTACTTACGAGTATGTAAATTTTCTCTTTTTCAATATTTGTCAAGGTCGCTCTTATAAAAATTAGTTTCTTTGAATACAGCAGCTAAAAATGCACCAAATCAACAAAAAGACGCACTGTAGCAACTTCCATAAAGCCAAAAATTTAACAAACATACATTAAAAGAGACTTATCTAATCAATTTATCAATTTACTATTTGAACTTTTGATGTAACGATTTCACGCTAAATATGTATACTGAATCCTTTTTAACAATTTTTCTTTTAGAACAACATATTTGTGTAACGAAGAAACTTGCATACTTTGGTTTTTGATTTTTTAAAAGTAAATATTCTTTTTTTATGATTAAGTTTTTGAAAAAGTGTTAACATGGAAATTGATTACATATGTTTCGGCTATTTCCACATACATATTTATATATTTTCATATATAAACATGTAGTTATATAGCCTCATCATATCAGTTTTAGTTAAATCTTGTCAGAAACCGTGCTCGAACCCGTGATTTCGGTTTTCTAATGAAAGAAAACGCGGTGCTTTAGCCATTACGCTATTGGACACGGATAAACTCTCTGTACAGGATCGGCTATATGCATAGATCATAAGGCTCACTAGCGCCGTCTGCCGAGAAAAATTGCCAAATTGTTACTTGGTTTTGAGATATGCTACGCTAGCTTGTTCAGCTTAGATTCAGAATTGGATTATTTCCTGGTTAAGAAGAGAGGAGATTTACAGCATTCGATGGAAAATTGAATTTACATAGCAAAATATGAAAAATGTGAAAACTTCACACCGAGAGAGCTATCTATACTATCTTTGCATTTTATATGATATTGATTGTATGGGCTTCATATGTAACGCTTTGGCGGGAAATGAGCTCGAACGATTTTGTGTTAAGGAATATAATCTAAACAAGACTTCGTGAAATATAGTGTAGGGGAGAGGGCCTGGTTTTGAACCGGGTTTTGTTTTTGGCCTCTTACTTTTCACAGAATAAAGATATCAAATAATTTCAAATACCATTGGAAAGATAACATAAAACGAAACTTTTTTATGTAGACAGATTAGCGTTTTGATAAAAATTCAACTCTCTATGGCCAATTTTCTAAAGACGTGATTTTTGGCTTTTCCAAAAAAGTGGCTCAGTTGTGAACCATCTGACAAATCCCAATAAAAGTCGGAAAATACTAAGCAAAACACCCATAGTTTCATAATAAGTTGAGATTTTATTCATTCAAATTATAATGACGCCAATTAGGCTAAAAAAATCGTAATAAATGGAAGGGTTCAAATACAAAAAAAAATCTAAATAATTAAAGAAGTGCATACAATATGGCAAAAAATTAAAAAAATTAAACACAAACCGAGTAAAAAACACGTTATTTTAATATATCTGACGATATGTGAAAGTTATTGTACAAATTTAGTACGAAAAACGGATGGCTCATAATCGAGCCAAACAAAAACAACGGCACTTCCAATCATATTTCGACATAATAAAATATTGGATCGTATAATATTATCAAAATACTATATAAATATGCATTCACTTACTTTTTTGGAATAAATTCATTCACTTGGATAGCACTTTGAAAAAAATCAAAAAAAGTTTTCACAATCGATTTTCAAACATGATGTCTGTAGCTGGCACAAGCAATACGTCTGTACCCTTCGGTGCAACCACAAAAATTGAGTCATGTCAAAAGACGATCTTGACTGTTGAAAGATTGACGATATGTCATTTAGAGAAACAAAAATAACTAATGGTTCACTACCAAGCCCGGTTCACTACCGAGCCCTCTCCCCTACTTTTTTTCGCATATTTTACGTTACACTGAACTTGTTTCAAGAATTCCAAGGTTTAAATCTTCACTATACACTGATTTTATTTGGATACTGAAGTACACTGAAGCAATTTGTCAGTGTCAAAAAAAATCTGATTCTAAGAAAAACTTCAGTGTACTGTATTTTATACAAACAAATTCTTTAGGCCCTATGCTCCTCCTAGGAGCTTAAGGAGAATACATACATACTGTAAAACGAGCGAGTAGAAAAACTATTGTAAAATGTATGATATGGTAACATTTGCAAGTTGCTACGCATTGATAACCCAGAACTGTAGTAGCTTTCATACATTTTCGAAAAGAGAGGGAGCGTTAACAAAAAAGAGGCTCAACAAGAGAGCAAAAAACTACTACTTACTACTGAAGTATAGTTTTGTAGTGTACACCGCAACTACAGTATGTGTACTGAACTGAAGCATATCAAACAAGACGAGTCCATGCAGTATTTGTTTTTTATTCTTTCACATCCAGATACTGTCAAGACTTTTGCACGCGACACTAAACTGTAATATTTGATAAATGAAAAGCGATTATATGTAAATCACAATGTAACGATGTTCTAAAGCTTCAACAATTCGATGGTGTCATCCATTTTGTTCGAAACACCTGTAATACATACTTTTAATTAATTTTAATATTTTAAAAGCTTTGTTTACTTGTTTGTTTCAATAAATATTTTAAGTTATTTTTTTATGCATTACAAAGTTTTTTTTATTATTTTTTCAAAGAAATAAAATCTGAAATTTATGTGCCACACAATTTCAGTTAAATTTAATAGCAAATTCCGAAATGCCTTTAAAAAAGCACAACAGAAATTCAAGGTAATTTTTATTAAAATGCAAAAAAAAAAAAAGTTAAAATCAATATGTATTCATAGCTAAAAAAAAATAAAAACAAAACAAAAACCGCAAATTGACCAACAAAAAGTGTAAAATTGAAAAAATATTCAATTTTGCAAAGAAATACAATCAATACGTTGAGGTTAAAAAAACTTGTGCAAGTTATTTTAACGGTAAATGTAACGGCAAATGTATTTACAGAGTGGGGACGAATGCATTGAATTTTGGCGGCACTTTTATTTTCACTATCATTAAATGTTAAAAGATTAGTGTAATTTCAAGTTACTTTAACACTGAGTGCTTAGTGAAAGTCATAACCTGATGCACAGCAAAACAAATGAGTCATAAAAGAGTCTTTTTTGACTCTTTTTTCGGAATATAAACTCTCATAAAGGACTCGTATAAATAGCTATTAGGTTGATCGTAAAGTTTTAAGTTACAAGCTAATTATTATATTGGTACACTGCTTCATTATTTAGAAATGATTTTCGACTATCTTTTTTAGTAATTTTTCTTTACTAAAAGCTCTTGAATTATGAATACTTTGTATTGGATTTGTCGGAAAGGTTAAGTGGTTTTTTTTATAAAAAATTTAACGCATTTATCCCCACTTTGCAGCTGTCAGTGATGTTAAGTACTTATTGTTCGTCACTTAAAGTGTTGAATGTATGTACTTGCAATCTATAATTGACAATGGGGGTCAATATCACACGGCCAATAGTCGTCACTTATAGTAATAAAAATATGCCAAAAGGTATCAAACAGTTCTTAATATTGAAATTTTTTTGCATTTTTCATAAAATTCTTTACAGAAAAAATGCCTTTAATGTATTTTATGTCATTTCTAATTTAGAGTTATATTCGATAATTTATCACATGCAACAAGAAACTTGCATGCAACTTTTTATTTCAAACTTTTATGACTCGATACTATAATGATAACAAATTTTTTTATAAATCCACGTTTTTCGCTTATGGTACGAAAATTGAATTCAAGTAAAATTATTGCATAACATTAAAAACTTGCACGACATTAAAAAATCTAATGGAACTGAAAACTCTCTTAAGACACAAAAATCTCATGATACATAAAAAGTCACATGGGACTAAGAATAACATTATTTTAAAAATCGCTGGAAATTAACAATTTTATTTCCTTTTTATTTCACACACATATGAGATTAGACCTACACGGAATTCTAAGATTTTGTGAGTATTAAGTTGGATGCGAGTTTTTAATATCATAGAACTTTAGCGATAGCAATTTTTGTTTTTAGTTTCATGTAAATTTATTATGGCATACAACCTTCGCGACAAAAATTTGCATCAAAATTTTACATTTTCCAAAGTTTCAGTGGGTTATAAATAGTTGTGATTGAAAAATCGCTTGAGATAAAAAATTACATGCGACAAACATTTTTTTTTCACTGAAAACTGTCTTTCTGATTAGTGTTTCATTAGACATTGAGAAAACGGTGCTAGAAGTCGTATGAGACTAAAAATCTCATGAGACTAAAAACTTATATTCGCTTGCTTGAAATAATTTTGTTCAAAATATGTATCATAACCTTTTTTAGGGATTACGAATCGTACTTTGGATTATAAATAGTTGCGATTGAAAAATCGCTTGAGAAAAAAAAATTGCATGAGACAAAAATTTTTTTCACTGAAAACTATCTTTCTGATTAGTGCTAAAAATCGCACGAGACTAAAAATTTACATTTGTTTGCTCGAACATCACTCAAAATAATTTTGTTCAAAATAAGTATCATAATTTTTTTTTTAGGATTACTAATCTTACTTTCATTACCTTTTGTATATTGGATGGAAATCATTTCTTAAGAATGTAAATTTATCAGATGCTTTTCACTTTCTTTTGAGGTGTATTTTACTAATGAAGCTACTTACAATTTTACTATAATTATATCAAATTTAATATGATAAAAGGTATTATACATAGGAAACGAAATCGTTTATGAAAATTGCCATTAATATCAAGCTTCAGTAGAAAGGCAGTTGGCTAAATTAACAAACCTATTTGCCTTAATAGTTAGCTCAGCAACACACTAAAAAGTAAAAGAAAGTTTTATTTTTTTGAACAGGAAATGTCATTTACAGAACATTAAAGTAGAGCAGTATACTAAGTAATAATGACACTTTAATGTGAACACATTTCGTATAAAATTTGTCATATAAATTTGCTGTAAAGTTAAAATTATTGTAAAAACTATAGCATTCATATCAAGCAATTATTAATAAATTGATTGAAAATTAAATTATCCCAGTGTGCCAAACGGACTCGTTTCGAATCCGCTACGGGTTCATATTTACGTACTTTTTATCCCTTACGAAATCCGTTACAGATCCGTTAGTGATTTCGTTTGCGGGTGGAATTCCTAAAAAAAGCGAATCGTTTATCTTCTTTTATGGATCCGTTTCGAACCCGTAATGTACATCAAAAACGAATTCAAAACGGATTCGCTTTTAATAATGTGAATGCTGCTTATAACAAACAAAGAAACATGGTGAAGCGCTTATTTTTAATTAAAAAAAAAAAAATACTAGCCCCGGCCGGGAGGCGAACATAGGCTCCCGGTGTATTGCTTTTCAAACACTAGACGTTAGACAACTAGGCTATTAGCCGATATGATGTAGACTTATCTGATGTTGAGATTAAAAGTTCGTATATTAAACAAATTTCTGTTGTTTTTTTAATAAGTATTTTGTGTTCTTTCTCTTCCCTTCTTTTGATAAAAAGCATTACATACTCAAATTTGGAATCAAAAACGTTTCTTCAAACAGAGTTTGAAAAGTTTACAAAAAATCATGCGAATAAAATAAAAAGATAAAAAAAAAATTCAAATCAAAAATGTTTTTTTATCATCATTAACATTAATTAAAGCAAATCCGTTTTGAGTTCGTATTTGAAGTATTTACGGATTCAAAACGGATTTACCCAGGTTCGAATCCTACCACAGGTGGATTTTTACCTTTTAATTTCTTCCGCATCAAAACGGTTTTTTTCTGTAAATATACAGCATTAACATTTTTAAAAGCGAATCCGTTTTGAATTCGTTTTTACATACATTTCGGATTCGAAACGGGTCCGCACTGCAGAATTTCCCGGGTTCGAATTCTACCATAGGCGGATCGATAATTTTTTTCTTTTTATTTATTTTTTTTAATCGCTAATACGCGCTTCAAAAGGTTTTTATACCCTACACCCAGGGTATATTCACTTTGTCCTTCCGTTTGTAACGCAGAGAAGGAGGCGTGGCAGGTATAGAAAAGTATATATATTCTTGATCAGCGTCACCTCCTGAGTCGATATAGCCATGTCCGTCTGTCTGGCTGGCAGGCTGGCTGGCTGGCTGGCTGGCTGGGTGGCTGGCTGTGTGTTGAAATACACTTTTTGAGAAAACTGAGCAAGATAATTCAATGAAATTTGGTACACTGCCTCCGTCGTCAAAGTTAGCTCGGGGGATTGAAAATGAGCGAAATCGGTCAACGGACACGCCTACCGCCCATACAAAAAATATTTTCAAAATGCAATTTTAGGAGTATTTTTCACGACAATGCAACCACAATACACATAAGTACTACGAATTGTAAGCGCAAGCTCTGAGAAAAAACTGAGCGAATTCGGACAAGAGGGCGTGGCACCTCCTATATAAGCAAAATCTTCAAAACGCTATACTGAAAGCGTTTTTTGAGATATTCGAACCAAATTTGGCTCAGACACTAAAAATTATAAATGAAAGCTCTCAGCAAAAATTGGGTGAAATCGGACAAGGGGCGTGGCACCTCCCATATAAGCAAAAGTTTCAAAATGCTATACTGAAGGAGTTTTTTGAGATAATCCAACTAAATTTCATTCTGACACTAAAAACTATACATATAAGCAAAATTTTGAAAATACTGCAGTGTAGGGTATTTATTTTTTGGCCAGGCCAAAAGTTACACCCTTACTAGTTTTTTTATTTAAACACAGCAGTAACATTATTAGAAGCAAATTCGTTGAATTCGTTTTTAATGTACGTTACGGATTCGAAATGGATCCGTTACCGCGGATTACGTTTTTTATACCTTTATGAACTCGTAACGGGTTCGAAACGGATCCTTATCCGATTTTGTGCACATTGGGATCAGATGAAGTTGAATTACTATAGGAAAATGTATGAAAGTTTGAAAAAAATTTTAATAAAGTTACGTATGAATAAGTAATAAGACATTTTCTCGATAGATATATGTTTCAGCAACCTGTTGATTTGTTGAAAATACACTATTATTTCAGTATTGTTAGTGTTTGTGGTACGATTATATCTCATTGTTGTTTTTGTTTGATTGTAATCTGTTTTTATTCAATTTTATCAATACGTTTAGTTTTGTTGTGTAAAATAAAAGTTCGCTTCGAATTGCAACACTGCGCCCGAGTGTTCAAGCGCATTTAAGGCAATACGACACAATTTTTTTTTTTAATTTA
Organism: Calliopum simillimum; assembly: GCA_951812925.1. Taxonomy (NCBI): domain Eukaryota; kingdom Metazoa; phylum Arthropoda; class Insecta; order Diptera; family Lauxaniidae; genus Calliopum; species Calliopum simillimum. Next base: position 9,395,133 of record OX638368.1, read on the forward strand.
TTTTTCTTAGTTATATTATTTTTTTTTTTAATAAAATATTTTGGTAAATTGGCAAAAATTCCATTTTTAAAAATAAATGATTTAAAAATATCTACCCATTCAGCTGCGTTCTGAAGACCAATTCTAATGGGATTTTGTGAAAATGCATGTAAATATAGGGTGTATCGCATAAGGTTACGAAGCTTCTGGTAGGTGATCGAGGAGGCCTGAGGGAGGGTTCTAAAATGTACCTTTGAGGAGTAAAAGGGTTAAAACTGATTTTCTGACTTGCTTCAGAAAAAAATTTTCTTGGGTCACCCCAACGTTTTAGAGAATACTCTGCTATGGAAAACGTTCAGGAAATTTTTTTCAGACGACTTAGTCTAGCTCAAATATCCTTAGCATAGTGTACTTCAAGCTGGAGTATCCAGCCTATTTTCATATACTAAAAAGCGTCTGCCTTTAAAATATCAGCAGGCATAGCTTTTGCCTCTATTATTTTCATTCTAAGGGCCTTCGAGATAACTATAACGCTTGACGACCGACACGATGAAATGACTTAATATAGTGATCTTGTTATAAATTTTTACGAAATAACAGTAATTTTTTGCAGCAATATTGAAATGTCAAAATTGGGTTTTACTACTCTTTATGTTGTTATCTTCACAAAAAACGTAGGGGGTTATCGTAAATAAATATTCCAGGGAATTTTCTCAGACTACCGTGCATTCTTTATTGCAGTTTAAGAAAATTCCCGGGAATCTTGATTAACGATAACCCCCGTAGTCTAACTAAAGATGGAATCACATAGTTTTTAGTGTCATACACATTAAAAAAAAAAAATTAATAACTCAAAAACGCAGCACAAAAACTGTCTGCCGATTAACATACCTCATATTTAAACCACCCCAACTTCTTAAAATAGGTGGCAGACATGATGTTACTTATTACATCCGACAATAATTTTTTTTTACATTTTTGAAGAGCCACCATTTTAGAAATCAACAACAAACCAATTGACAGCAATTGATTGATTGACTCCAATCTTCACAATTATCAACTTCTGCCGAAAGATGTAAGCGCATACGTTAGGAGGTTATCGTGAATAAAGATTCCAGGGGAATTTTTCACTGACTGCCGTGCATTTTCCATTGCAGTGTAAGCAAAATTCCAAGGGAGTATTCATTCACGATAACCCCCATTATATTTTCTGCCAACAGCTATCCTAACTGTAATATTTTTGAAGATAGAATCATCTCCCATTTTGAATTTTGGCATCTTAAAAACCCAACTGCTTTGGAAAAATATGGTTTTGATATCTTGAATGCTCATTATCTCTGAAAATTTTTTCAAGTACAAGACCAAGACCGAGACCAAGACTTAATGAGCAAGATCAAGACCAAGACTCAACATCAAAACCAAGACCAAGACTCAATGTGCAAGAACAAGACCATTTTCTCATCACTATTCAAAACTGAATTTTGAGTTGATAAAAAAAGAAAATCGAAAATTAAACCAAATGTCATCTGGTCATAATAGACGGTTTTCATTAAATGGTTAAATCTAAGTATCGACATTTCTTTCTTATAGTTGTTTTTTTTTTTTTTTTTCTTCTTTTAATATAAGTTTTTATTGCTTTCTTCACGATTTTGCGGAAAAGCGTAAATGACTGAAGCATGTGGTATTTGTATATACGAGTATAATGAACGCATACATATTTATAAAGATAAAAGTACTGAATTAAAACGTTTTCCGCAAAATTAATTATGAAAGCATTTTTTTTTTATAGTAATGCCTGCCTTGAACATCATTGTTTTGGTTAAAGTTAACCTTAACTTTTTCTCACGTTAGGTGTTTCGTTTTAAAACTCAAACAACAACAACAACAATAAAAAGCAACAAGTGAGTTCAGCGAGATATAAAGTTCAGAAACCTGCGGAAATGTGCGCTTTCGTATTGAGAAAATAAACCAATAAAAATGTTTACATTATTAATAGCGTTTAGGAAATATGCAAAAAATTTGGTTTTCGAGATATTGATTGCAAGATGATTCAATTGTCTTGTCGTTGATTCTTGCGGCGAAAAGTAGTACTATACATTCCGTCTCGTTTTTAGCGAAAACTAGGATGTTTTATTATATATAACGAAAAGTAGGAATTTTCAAAAAGTAGAACCTTCTCGATTTTATGTAAAAAAAGTAGGATATCCATTTTTGACGAAACCTAGGACGTTTCGATGCCACTTACGAAAAGGAGGAAGATTCATTATATATTCATTTAGTATGAAACAGTCTTCTGTTAAAAAGTATGAAATGGCCTATTTTTCGTTGAAAAATATAGAATATTCTTTTTTTTTTCCTTAGGGGCATCGAGAAACATCCTACTTTTCGACGAAATTCTCATACGCACTACTTTTCACTAATTTTTTATTGGGGGTTATCGTGAATAAATTTTCCCAGGGAATTTTCTCAGACCGCCGTGCATTCTCTATTGCAGTTTAAGAAAATTCGCCGGGAATCTTGATTCACGATAACCCCAATTATGCTTTAATTTTCGAAAGACAAATGAATCATCTTACTTTTCGTATGGGCATCGACATATGCTGCTGTTTTCCTTTTCTCAGTTGTTCAAGTCTGTCTGGTTTTCATTCAGAAGGTACTACATATTTTCATAATATGGGTACTGGCATGATTCATTGCCGAAACTTACTCCCATTTTCTATTATAAGTTGCACATGATTTATTTCCAGAATTTTGTTAAAGCCTATTGGGAATTCTTCAGGCTAAGTATAATTTAAATCGAAGAGAATGAGGAAAGAGGTGGAAGAATTGGATCGCCTTACAGCTACTGTATATGTTTGTCTATAGGTACCACTTAATGTTCGCATAGATAGGCATCTTTCTACCTATGCTTTTTTCAATTTAAAAAAGGAGATAGATATTCTTCGATTATGTTTCATCACTTTGGGAACTGTTTTCCTAATGGGAGGACTACGGCAGTAATCACTCAATTTCTCTGTTAGTGTCCGACTTAAGTATGCTGAAGTAACAAAATTCTAGGGATGAGCTTCTTCGATAACACAGTCCTGCGTTTTTGAAAAAGTTATAAAAGTATGAAATGAGAGTAGGTGATTTTTAGAAATGAACTAGACTACTTTCAGGATGTACGCCATATGTCTGAAAATAGCGTTTCTTGCTCTTTTAATCAAGGATAACTCGAATCTCAGACGTGATGGAGCAAATCGGAGGTCATATTCGGATTCAGCGAGCAAAAATCTATCAAATCACCTACTCTGATCTCAATCTTTTTTTTAATAGCAAGACTGCGTAATTTGTCCGACTGTTAAACGGTTAGTTACATATTAAAAGGTGTATGATTGTCAAAATTTCCTTTAGCGAATCCGCAGAAATCCAGAAAACCATTTCGTTTTAGAGAGTTACGATAGAGTCTGAGCACGTCACATCAATTTTTCTTCTCTTGTCTAAACGAGTTAAAAGTGAATATTGTAGTTTCTGTGATTTAAATTAAAACTAATGACGAAGAAATATGCACCGTACCCGAAAACCGATATATATAAATTTTCGCGGTGATCGGTTCATCCGTTTAGGAGTCTATAAGGAATACACAGACAGTTTCTTCATGAAAATTATGTTTTTTCACGAAATTAAAACTATGTTAAAATGATTGAATTGTATACTCCTTTACCATCTATAATAATATAGATAGAAATTCAAGCAAAAACTACGCTTTAGTCTTTTCCCAGATAATATTTGGGTCATTAATTAATGGATTTTGAAAATGTTCGCATAAATAAGGCATCAAACCTGAATACAAAATTCTCAAACCATGAAAGTGTCCGCTAAGCAAACTTGCGAAACAAATATTTACACAGAAAAAACCAAAACAAATTGTGGAAAAATCGACAAACAAAACATCTTGACGGGCTGTGTCATGGGGACTGAGTTTGATGTTAAATTCTGCATTTATCTAGAGTGCTTTACATATAAAAATTTTACACTCAAAATCAAAGAAAAATATAAAATATATACTATATATGATGTTTCGTATACTATCATCGTATAGTGCCCATGCTTTCATAAAGGTAGAACAACATTAACATGGTAAAATCATCATAATATGTAGATAAACATATCCACGACACAGAGGCAGAAGAGCGTAGTAAATTATATATGTAGAAAATTAAAAAAAACCAAACATAATTCATAGAATTCTTGATGAATCTGTCATATGGCAGGTAGAAATGATCGAAAAAAACCGAACGGACTTGTAAAAGGAATGGGATGAAATATATAAAAATAAAATAATGGTCTCATTGTTGATGCCACAAAAGCGGAAAGGTGAGACAATGTTAATTGAATTTTAGGAAACTACTTTGCGACTAAAGGCAGGGATAGCTAGGTAGGTAGTAATTGCTAGAAGACAGAACACAGCTTGTTAAGGCTAGCGTAAGAGAACAGAATCAAGCGTAATAAAATATGGATAAAAGGTACATACATGAATGGAAATACATATCATCGTCTGAGTTCTCTTTTGCCCCATAAGCATATTCGTTAAAAAAGCAAAATAATATATCTTTTGTCGAAACAAACGCAAGTTATTTACTTTTGTTTTTTTAACGAATATGCGTATGGGGCAAATGAGAACTCGGGCGACGATATGATATACGACACACCTGCATAAATAACAAGGCTAAGGCTTTGTTGAAAACTCAAATGAATAAGAGTTATTGATGAATATACATAAATCTTGAAAGATATGAAAAGAATGAAAGACATTCTTATAAGAATTACCAAAAGTATGATGATGTAAACCGAGAATTTTCCATTGAAAAGCAACAATTTGAAAACTTTTTTTAGTTTCTCTGTTATAATGTACAATAAGTAGTAACAGAACAAAATTACGACAGTGTACAAGAAAAACGTATTTAATTTTTTAAGTTTTAAAAAATTAATTCCATTTATCTCTCTTAAAAAGAAAACTTATGAGGCTCTTGAACTTAAGTTGTCCATATTTGTTTGCAACAAATTGTTAGCTAATACATTTTTGTTTGTTGCCATATTTCGAGGCATTAACTGGCATAAATTAACATTACCTTCTTCATTGGTTTTTTGTACATAAATATAAATAATATATTATTAACATAAGCGCAAAAATATTAATGAAGTCTGCAAAGAAAAGAATGAACCCACTTTTTGTCAACGCACACTGTCTTCAATATAAATATTATTTATGGGTAGGCTTGTTTTAACAACAGCAAAAGTGTTAAACAAAAGACCCCGCATATTCTCAGAAATGAATGTACTTGTTGTGAGCACCACTTACATACATCATATTGATGTTTAAAAAGCGGAAAAACTTAAAGAAACCTATGCTTAGAGAAAAAGATTTGGAAAAATCAGCATAAGCAAAATTCATAATTGATGAATTCATCAATTCTTAAAGAAGTTGTTAATTGTCTGGTAATGCAGTTAGTAATGTAAAATGTCTGAGCATATTATTATTATTTAAAAGGCTATGAATTACAAAATGACCTATCAGAACAATTCAGAAAAAAATTATTTTATAGAAAAGTTTTGAATATAGATCTGGATAATGCTCGAAGAGTTCTAAAGAAAATCCTAACGGCATTTTTCCGAAACATTTGTACTTTTCATTTTAATCGAAAAATTAGAAAAAATGTTTGGTCTTTTACTAAGTATCCGAAAAGGAATATCCGTAGAGGAGTTCTGATTGGATTTTTGGATAGGGCTTAAAGAATTCTGAAGAAAATCCTTATAACCTTTTTTCCAAAATATTAGACTAGGCGAGAATCACAGCTACAAGAAAAACACAGCACATTCAAAAATTCAAAACAAAGAAATTTTAATTTTTGCATGTGCTGTGTTTTTCTTGTAGCTGTGACTTATTGTAGTCAATTTTCACCTGTGGTAGGTCCCGAAACTAGTAACGCAAACCAGCCTTTCGATACATTTTTTTGTTTTTTTATGAAAAGTAAAAATATTTTGGAAAAATGTTGCAAAGATTTTCTTTAGAACTCTTTAAGCCCTATCCGGAACTCTTATCAGAACTCCTCTACGGATATTCCTTTTCGGAAACTAAGTAAAAGACCGAACATTTTTTCTGAATTTTCGATTAAAATGAAAATTACCAATATTTCGGAAAAATGTTGCTAGAATTTTCTTTAAAACTCTTCGAGCACTATCCAAATCTGTTATCAAAACTGTTTTTTTGTTAAAAGATTTTTTATAAAAAATTTTTTTTTGCAAAATTTTTTTCTGCAAAAGGTTTTCATAAAAATAAAAAAAAATTTATGTGATATGGTCTATGAAAAGGGGGTTTACGTGTCAAAAAAAATAAATTTCCAATTTTTTGCCGATTCGCATAAATTGACTTTTAAAAGTTGTTTTCCAGTTGTTTTCACAAAAGTTAATTTCGTTGTTTGGTCTTCGGATCCCTTTGGGATGTTGCATAAAAGAGGCAGAAGTAGATAGCTATATTCTATCACAGAGATATAAAATATGATAAACCTGGAACTTTCAGTTAGATATAGCTGATGAACTACTGCTACACTGCAAATAGAACAGCACCTACACACAAGAGAGCAAATTTGTCACCTGCTCCAGCTAAAACTTCTATTATAATTTTACAATATGGACCCTGAAAACCCTTTGAGACTTCAGCAGACTATATATTGGGGAAAATGGGTATCAAATTGTAATAAAAATTTACCAGCAATGCCCAATGTTGCCTATAGGCAACATCTTCCAGAGAACAAACTACGATATGCAGGACCTTGAAATTAATACTATTTGTTCTTTAGGCCTATATTTGTTACTGTATAGTCTCAAAAAAATTTTTAGTCCCCCCAAATCAATTCGGGCATGAAAGGGTTAACGGACCCAGAACTCTAAAAAAATTTTCGGTTTCCGAAAATCACGGAGCTAAATTCACATGAGTGAACAATTCCAGACAATTTATAAATCTCGTCATTGCCGTGGGAATAATCGTACCTAAGTAGTTCATTGAGATCTAGAATCCCTTGGAGATGTTTAAAACACATCCAGACAAGCTTTGAGTAAGTTAATAATGTCAATAAGGATGTAAGAGTTGCTGGGCTATCTGAAAAGATGCATGTGTCGGTGCAGCAAGTGCCTTTATGTAGACATTTTCTGACCTACAGCTTTAAAGCGTAAACCTCTGCTTGATAAATAGAAGCTCTTTTTTTCTATAGCAACTACTTTTTGGATTCTTAATTCTTTCGTTATGTTTTTTGGTTATATGTATGTCATTTCTCTTCCAATTAGAGCGGTCATTGATGAGAACTTTGAATTTTCTAGTGAAAACAAACAAACCCATCTTAACGGAGACTGCTAGATATAAATACTTAGTACATCCCAGAAAACGGAGTTTTAACGTGTCCTGTTAGATTGCCTTCTTTAAGTTAGTGTAGATAAGGTAGTTTGAGAACCGAACAGGCTGCTTATTTCTTTATCATAAGGTGATAAGGAATGAGTTCTGTAAACATTCCCAGAACAACTGTCGGGCAGGTTCTTAATGCTTCTGTGACACGCAAGCAAGCTATTCTGAAGATCCAATTTAGTACCGCAATAGTCCTTCCAAAATCTACAACTAAAATCTATACATCATAGCTGTTTCTACGAGTAGATTCATCGGTAAAATTCTTGTTTGGCAGAAATTTTTATTAAGTATTTAAAGAATTTTCAGATGGTTCCAACTATTGCTGAAAAGCTAACGATAGATTAAAATGTTAAATTTAAGTTGTATCCAAAACACTTCCGAATGTTATAATTTCTGAAAATGTTTTATTTGTAAGGGCAAAACTAAGTATTTCTGTTGTTTTTGCAAAAAAATTTACTAATTTTAGTTAAAAATAATTAATTTTTTATTTTTAAATTATAAATATATGCAAAAATACGTAATTGGAATTGTTGCATGTGTCGTAAACGTAGTTAAAATGTAAATTACAAAACACATAAAAGCGCTTGGGCGTTTAAAATGTTTTGAGGCCATCGATCAGAATTTACGGGTAATACCTATCTATACACACATACACAGTGCATGCACATTCGTCATGATAGTTTTGGTTTGTTGTATTTGTTAACTGTTGGTGTCTGCCGCATATGGCGGTGGCCAATTACTTAAGCCTTCTGCCAATAATTGCTGCTGCAAGTAACTAAACTGCACTAATGACGCGTGTGCTACACCGATTTTCAAATGAAATGAACAAAAATCAAATTCTTAGTACAATGGGAAAAAATTTATGAAACTTTAATTAAGTTAATTTCTGAATTACAATTGGGATATTCTAAAGTTAATAAAAAAAAGACCATATTTTTGCAAAATGTAGTATTTAAGTTTTAATGGAATAAATACCAAAGATTGTACTTCTACCACTGTTTTATATTTTACATTTGCCGGCATTATGAGGAACTTTCCGGATGATTCCCGTAGCAACTTTCTGGAATGAAAATATATGCACACATATTTGAATTATCTACTTGTTGTTTTGCTTATTTCTCAACTTTTCTCAATTTTTATTACCAAAGATGTAACCCTGTTCTGTAAAAGTTATGAAACTCCTTTTCTTTTTTATACATAAAAAAAAATTTAATCGACTTTAAAATATTTCGAAATACTTACTCGAATTTGAGAGTTTTCTTGGGAAAAATCCATTTCCTTCTAAGCATATTTCTAAAATACCAAAGAAAACACCCTTAATATAATATTCCCACTTAACCACTTCAAAATTTTTGCACTCCATATGTACGAATGTAACTCGGCCAGTCAAGAGTGGCAGAGTGGTAACCATAAAAATGTTTTATTCAACATGATATACAACAAATTATTTAATTTATGTAGAGTTACCATCATAAAGCAACGAAATGAAGTAGCTGCTGGTAGCAAGTTATGTTGTTGCTATTTGGAGCAACTAAATTAAAACAATTGAACCATAACGCTATTTCAAAAGCAGACAAAAAAACTTTATAGATATATATGTATGTATGAACGAACGTAAAAGTTAATTTGTAATCCGTAGCAAAAATGTAACACTTTCAAAAATTTGCAAAAAAAAAAATACATTTTCATTGTTTTTTTTATATACTTAAAATATTTGAAATGTTATTGCCTAATGGTATTTTGTATCAATTTTCTGAACTGAAAGAAACAAATATTAATTACGTATAGTATTGAAAATGTTGAAAATTTTCACAAGATATTTAAAAGTATCAAAAAATCTCTCTCTCGTGTGTATTTTATCTTCACTCATAGCATAGATCATATACAAAAATTCTCCATTGTGTAATTTCCCTGCAGGCAAACGGACTAGTTCGAGTGTACACGTAGTTCACTAATTAGTCCTCTACCAACCAGTACTAGTCTGACTTCAATCCCTTTTGCATACAAGCAACAGTTCTTTTTTGTTTGTTGATGTCCTACGAAATTTCAATTGTCCCCTTCCGCATTATGTTTACACCAGTTCGCGGCTAGTTGTGGTGTGAAGTAGTCTTTTTACAACTAGTCTTCAACCAGTTGTTTTTTGTGTAATCAAGCTACAGTAATTTTTTTTTTTTTTTTTTTTGTTTGATTTGAGCAACTCAAGTGACACAAAACACTAATTATTTCAAAAGCAAAAATGAAAATTATGCATATTTTGTTTTCGGTACGTTTCAAATTTATTTTCCCCTACAAATTTCATACTGATATCAAACTGGCCTCCACTGCATCCCTTTTCCACTAGTTTCGGGCTAGTACTAACCGTGAACTAGTATTTTTTGTAGACTGTCTCATATTTTTACTTCAGAATTTAACTCTATATAACGTTTTTCTGACTAATGTCGTTCTTGGTCCAGCGTTTGTTTCCACAAACAATTGTTTCACTTCAAGATAATGATGGTGGCTTGCGCTCCTGTTGTCGGCATCCGATTAGTTATTCCACACTAAAGATGGTCCTGAGTAGGGCCTTTCTGTGAGTATGCGAAGCTTGTACGAACTTTGGAAATTTTTTTACAAAAGAAAATGTTACCTCGGAGCATGAAAGTTCAAAAGTTTTTGTCAAAAAAATAATAAAGCATTATTGAAAAATTATAAAAACTGAAGTTCGTCTTGTGGCCGCATTTCGATCACTTCAATTTGGCTTCAAAAGGACTACCACAACTGTAAACTTAAGCCATCCAACTCTCATTAATAAACATGTTTGCCTATTTTCTTTTAGAGGCGTGACATTGCCCACTTAAAAAAAGAAAAAAGTAAAAGAAATTTTATTGTTTCTTAGTGTTGATCCTATCTCCATATCAAATTTCATAAAAATCGATGCAGCGGCTTAGCCTAGAGAGCATTTTTTCCGCTGCTACACCTTTTCTTGTACAGAGGGCGGGACGTCTAAAACTCATCCATATACGCCAAATAGTTTCAGAGATATGATATTTTTTGAAGGGCATGGCAGCGCCTATTTTTCCCTTCAATATTATTTGTTCCGATACACTTAGCACATATACCAAATCTCATCCATGCCCGTTAAATATTTTCAGAGAAAAAAAAACGAAATACAAAACTTTTTAAAAATTCTTGGTTCCGACATCGAAGAGTGTACCCTAGGGTGAAAAAAAATCATCCACTGAAATGTCGTAAAAAGTCATAAAACGCGTAGAAACACGAAAAAAACTAAAAAAAAATGTTTTAAGTTTTTGGTTCCGAGGGGTACCTTCGGTGAAAAATTTTTTTTCCACTAAAATATCGGAAAATGTCATAAAACACGTAGAAAATACGAAATAAACGAAAATAAAAAAGGTTTGGTTCCGACATCTAAGAAGAAGCCTTTGCTGAAAAAAAAACAGAAAAAATAATGATGCAGGATCACGCGCCGTACCCGAAAACCTACACATATATCTGCATTTTTGCTAAAAGGTCCACTGTGAGCCACAAAAAATAAATCATCATATCTATGAAACTATTTAACGTACATAGATGAAATTTTTTACATATGCACAATAAAAAACACCAAGACAAATAATGTGTACTGGAAAAAATAGGGGTATCACGCCCCCACAAAAACCACTTGATCATATCTCCGAAAACATTTATCGCACATGGGCGACGCCAATCCCCTAAAAAAGAAATTCATAATTTATGAGATTTGGTACACATGTAAAACAGATAGGGACAAATGACAACCTTTGGACCTTTTTTTCCGTATACCTTAGAACCAGGACTTCACCTGCTATTAAAGTTGGCACTAATAATAGTGCTACCTAAGAGCTATAATGAAAAGTAAAAACTAAAATAAAACTAGTAAGGGTGTAACATATGGCATGGCCAAACATTAAATACCCTAAACTGCAGTATCTCGAAAATTTTTCTTATATGGGAGGTGCAACGCCCTCTTGTCCGATTTCACTCAGTATCTGCTAAAAGCTTGCATTTATAACTCTTTGTGTGTGAGTAAAATATAGTTCGATTACACAGTGCAACACAAAAAATGCCCTTGGGGTTTCATAAAGTTTTTCTGATAGGTTATGTAAAATAAAAATACACGTATTTCACCGAATATGTGTATCAGTGATTTTTTCCATTTTATGGCTCCTCAAATCTTAAAATTCGCGTTTTATATGAAATTTTGAGATTTTATGAAAGAACCATCTTATTATGAAATGTTGCTCGTGTTCTAACCTTTAATTTAAGATATAGCGCTTGAGATTCCGCATGGTAGTTTTTGTTTTGTAAGCAAAGTTGTGTAGGGTATAAAAATGAGAATTTTGAAAATGGAAATTTTATCAATTCGTGTTTTTGGACTTAACAGCATTGGCTTCTGAACGACTCATATATTATATAGATGATGATATATATTATATTTTTCAAATGTTAATCTTTCATGATTCGACCCCATATTAAAGTCTAAAAAATATAAAAATGAAATAAAATGAAACTGAAAATAATGAAATTTATGGTTTTAAAAAACATAAGTTAAAATATCTAAACATGCGAAAGAGAAACCATAATAAAATTAGTAACCATACAATTAAAGTACGCGTACTAAACACCAATAAACTGAACTTGATGGTGATATTGTAGCACGTAAAGATGCGTTCAAAAACATTAAACTTTCATTTCTTCTAACGAGAGTCCAAAAAATCAGCAAAAAAATAACATTACCAAGTAATATGGGCTACACCATATCGTTAAGATATCTGACAAAGCAAAACATTTACGAATGAATGAATAGAAATACAGAAATCGCAATCAAAGAAAAACGAATGTGTTCATAACACCATACCATATGTAGCGCTGGTGGTGCTAGCAATTGTAATGGAAATGCTAGATAGAGTCTAACCAGATCTTTGCTTTGTCTGTCTACCTATTGAAATGGTTGTGTTCAAGTTGGATGAAACCTGATCTTATGCTGAAACAAAAAAAAAAAAAAAAAAAAAACAATACATATCTACAATAATAAAAAGTAATGTTAAGATTAAAAGAAAGTTTTTCTAATTTGTTATTGTAAGATCAATAGTAAATGAATTGTTGTAGAATTGCTATATGGTATGGTGTGGTGGGGAGGACATAGATCTTTCTATAGATCAATTGCTATAGATTGTCATTTGCACCATATATGGCACACCATATAGTGGAAGTGTAGTACCATACGTAAAAAATGTAGTTTACTATGCGAAAGTCATGCAAGTGTTTAATGAAAGTGGCCACATAAACAAGGAAACTTAACAAGGTGCTAAACAGGAATTTGCTGACATTTGTAAAGAATTTCACCTTTTGACAATTGCAATATAAAATCAGTATTGGAAAGTACATTTCTGGTGCGCAAAAATTCTATTTTTTAATTGAATGTAAAATAAAAAATGAATTAAGTTCCATATCCCCCAAAGGAGATCAAAGCGGGTGTTATCGGTTTCCATTTTTTTAATTTACAAATATGCTGGGAAATTTTCTGCATAATCAGTTTTTAAGTTCGCGTTATTTGAAGGCCTTCTATGTGGGTTCGTAAAACATGAACGGAAGCTACTATGATTTTGATTTTGTCGTAATTGGCCAACTTAATACAAATATGTCGAGATATATTCGTATTCCTTTGTTCAGAGGGGGCATTTGCAATAGCGAATTTTTTGAGAATAGAAATTCCTTTTCTAGCAGGAATCGTTTTCTTTTAATTTTTTCTTAAATTTTAACCAGGTGACTTTGATAGCTAAGGTTAAAAAAATATGAACAAAATATAAACTTCAATAAAAATAACCGAAACAGAGTAAAATAACAAAATTGCTGATGGTCTACGAGTTCAGCCAAATAAATCTTCAAACCTTCACACTTTCTGAGCAGTTGACGGCGTAGCGTTATAAAAAAAATAAAAAAGTGACAATGTGAAAAGTAGCAATGCTATTCTCGTTGATAAATTTGAGTCAAGTCTAATATACTGACACCTCATATCTCTTTCTTAAAACTAGTCTATTTTATGAAGATTTTAATTTCAACAAAGAATGGGTCTTATCGTAAATCTGAAGGGAGTTTCCATTTTCGAGAATATACTACCATACTAATCAGCGTCACCTCCTGAGTCGATATAGCCATGTCCGTCTGTCTGGCTAGATGACTGGGTTTCTGTCTGTCTGTGGAAAAGTTTTTTCAAATAACCTAAAAAAAATGATAAACATGCAGTAGCAGTTTCATCTGAATAAAATTTGTGAAATAAAGTTAATTTAATTAAAAACAGACTTTTAAATCATTTTACTCCCTCCTAGAGAGTAAGAGAATATTTATTTACAATAAGGCCCAAAAAGTAATTAAAAAGTGACGCTTGAATCTATTTCGGGGATCCGGATATAGCCTTAAGAAAAACAGGTATAAGTTGGAAACTCATGTATGAATTTCAATAGGTTTAGTGTGATATGAAAGATATTTTAATTGGCTATAAAATTTTGAATTGTATGATAGGAAGTCCAAGAAAAAATTCGCGTAAATTTTTTTCATGGTAAGGTTCAATTTTTCAGTGAAAGTCTCTTCCGATCTACCACGTTTTCTACTACTTTTTTAATTTCTCTGATCGGTTTGACGACAAAATTCGTTGAGTACATTCCCATCCGCGTAGCTTGACAAACTACAAGCAACCAAAATTTTTTAAAAAATTGGTATCTTTAAGAAAATATTTTTTTTTTCTGTTTTTATAGACCCACATATGTTCCAATGATTTAGAATAAGTTAGGGTAATGTGGACTATGTGGGTAATGTGGTTCACCCTTTTATTTCCCATATATAACAATTCTGGTTGTTTGTGCATATTAAAGCTCGAAAAACATATTTTTTACGCTCTTCGGCTTTTCTATTATGCTCCTTTCACGTGTGCAATTTCTTAATATAAGCTGTGAGGTCAAATTGACTTTCTTTAGTACAAACTGAATAGCTATATAATTTCCTCAGAACTCTGTTTTCTAAAATTCAAATAACTCTAATGCATTTGTGGAGCTATTATTCAACGAAAAAATGCATAAGTACGTCTGATTTTACATTGCTTTTATACTATATTTAATGATTATTTCAAAAAAGTGATGTTTTCGGGTAATGTGACCTACCCCATATTATTTAACGCTGATTACTATTACACCTTAAAAAAATAATTACTTGTGTGGGATACCCGGGTTTGAGTAATACGGCGCACTATTTTACGTATGATTCGGTATTCCTTATGACTTATTCATTTGTTAGTATGAATTTGGTTTATCTTACTAAAAAATATTCTTTAATAAGCCTTCACGGCTATTGTATAGCAATTATAATCTAAAATAATACAACTCAACTTTTAGTCAACAAAAGTTGCGAATAACGGTGCTACTTTAAGAAATGAACAGGGTGATCCACATTACCCAACACTTTTCTTTTTCAGCTATTTTTAGGTACTGTCAATTTATCTGGCCTCACGCTTGAAGAAGTTAATATTTTAGTTCATAAATTATATAATAGTAAAAACAATAGAATAACTAATACTTATTAATTAACCAAACTAACCTACTACCATTACTTTGGTAGAAATTGGCGAAAAAGTAAAAAGGTAACCACATTACCCGAACTTACTCTAAATCAGTGTTCTTTAACCAGTGGTCCTTAGAACGGCGCAGGTCCGTGAAAGATTCAAAAATTTTCAAATAAATCGCGACCTTAGAACAACAAGGTTCTAACTACATACAAAATGTGTAGCAGATAGAACCTTGTTGTTCTAAGGAAAGTGCCGAAATGGAAGGAAAAAAGTAAAACAGCAAAATATATAAAATTTTTTTAATAAAAATACAAATAAAGATAACAATCCAGAGAAGGATATTGCAAGCACCGAAAATGAGCCATGTTATAGTCCTGTAGGCTTACATGAAAAAGAAAAGGATCGAAAGAAAAAGAAATTGTTGATTTCGCAGAAAGTCCAGAAGAAAAAAAAAAAAAAAAAACGGAACTTTGTCAGACAATTTGGTAAAGATTATTTAAAGTTTGGTTTCGTTGTAACTCCTGGCAGTGAAGAATCGCCCAGATCTATTTGTGTAGTGTGCCATGAAATCCTTCCAAAGCATGCGATGAAACCGTCGAAATTGACTCGTCATTTGCACGGAAAACAAAGAAAAGATAAATTTTAAATTTTTCAAGTAATTGGGCAAATTTTTTCGCATTTGTATTTTACAACTTTTTCTTTCTTTTTGAATTTTCTTTGTTCGTTTTTCGACGGAATTTTCATATCATGACAAATTCAATAAGAAAACAAATGACAGCAGACCAATGTGTATTTTTTTGTTCTCCCACAAGCTCCACCACCAATCATATCTCTTCCACTGCTATTACGCTTACTTAAACAGCGGTAACTTTTGCAGCTGGACATTTAAATGCGATTTACATGCCCAGCTGGGTTCGCGCAAGTCGCGGCGTTGTAACTACTCCACTGCACTACACACACATTTTGGCCTTGTCAACCTTTTGAGTTCATTAGGCCACATTTTTACTTAGTGCGCGCATACAAAATACTAAAAGTGTTTTCCGTCATTTTTAATTTTTTTTTTTTTGTAAATGTCTTCTAACGCATTTAATGGCATTAAAGATTTTTAACCTTTTATTGTCATAAAATAGCACGCTGTGCCACAGCTTAAAAAGCTCTTTTTTTATGTGCATTTAGTTTAAGCCAACATGTTCAGTTAACAGCAACAGTTAATGGGTGTTTAATAGTGAGCTACCAACCAACAAACAAGAACATTGCAGCAAAATGCAAGTGTATGCGCCTAAAGGTATGCTATGATATTGTTGCATTTTATTTTGTTATTTTTAGCTGCTTAGCGTATTCCGCTGTTGTTGTATGTTGGTATTTTGGCATGCTAATTGACGACAATGTGTATGTTTCCTTATCTAAACACAACTGTGTGCAAAACAGTGACATGTTTCACTTCACAGTGGGCTATTTTTAGTTAATTTCTTCCTCATATTTACAATATATAATTTGTGCGTAATTTTAAAACGTGACTTTTTTACCAATGTATATATAAACTTGGTAATGCTTTGTTTGTGTTAACGCCAAAAACATTCGTTCCAGGAAATTATAATTTTGTATGCGAAGCTTTAACATTTAATTTATACAATTCATTTAATATTTCTGCTGATTAAAACTTTTCCCACACAATTCGTTATATCATAAAAAACGTGTATTGTATATATTTATGTACATATTGCACTGGACAACAAGAATGTAATACAAAGATAATTTCTTCGATGTTTTTAGGCTGTAACTGTTTATCCTTTTCTATCTTCTCTCAAACAATTCTCTCTCTTAAATTTGCATACCACTGGTCTAAAACCTCCTCCTTACAGATTTCACTCAAGAGATTAACGGCAAACTCACGAGCTATGGGCAGTCTGGACATCTAGTAACTTACATTGTTTGTGATCTTAATATTTTAAAAAAGTAATGGCCAATGAAATTTTTTATAAACTTACCAGTGTTGCCAGCCCAGTGGGCATTAATATTAAAATCAAATTTCAAACCTGTAAAGTTATTCCTCAAAACGTGCGTGCCAGCTTTGAGTGAATCCAGGTTCAATAACGGTGGTGGGCAAAACGTTGCCCTAGGGCAGCTTCGTAAAAAAGAGCGAACTGCTAGCGTAACTTTCGTATAGGTGCACGAAGCGAGAGAACCAAAAATTCACTTCAGTTTGCTTTCAACAGTCATCGAAGCAGGATCGCTGTCGGATGGTTGAAGCAAATGTACATACACTGTATAAATGATTTATGATAATAACTTCATTTGTAGTATTAAAATAATTTATTTTCGCTTGATAGCATTTACCACTTCCTTCTTCTTCTATATCATTTAAACATGTTATTTTTATATTAATAATGATTTCGTTTGCTAATTATTATTGTCAAAAATGTACACCAAATTTTCTCTCAGTGCTGAAGCACAACTACACATGCATGGAGCATAATTGCTTGCATGTAGTGGTGCCCAGCACCGATCAATAAGGTCATTAAAAATTATTTTCAGCGGCCTTAGTTTTTTGAGTGTATCCAGGTTTAATAAGGTCATTAAAAATTCGTGAATGATATTTTTGTCTGAATCGATTCTAGTTCTCAGATATCCTTGCTAAAAGTTGCAAAAAATGCTGTTTTGTGACACTAGAGTCCATTCGGTTAATTTAAGGTAATTTTCATATTCAGTAGGTTATGATTATTCGATATCCAAAACTTTACACCTCAAAATCATTTTTCAAAAAAAAAAAAAAAGATTTCTGAGGCCTGTTTATTAAAAGTAGAATCGCCCAGAGGTCAAAATTTGTCCGGAAATAAATTCAAAAATTTTAATACTTAGGACTTTTAAACTTTTTTTTTTTTTTGCTATAGAAAAATTCATTTATCATCCCTGGCTTGATATAAAGTGAAACGTTAACAAAACAAAAAACATGAAGAAACTGCTTTGCCTTTTTTTCTCTCTTTGTGCTTCATTCTATTTCCAGCGCAGTGTAACCGCGTATTTATTTTGCTGTTTTTAATATTGAAAAATTTGTATTTAATTTTGCATGGCCTAAAGACAACATACTAAAATAATTTTAACTTTGTGCAAATCTACACACAAATACTTTTCTAATAGTATATAGCTCAAAATCGTACTCTATTTCTAACATAGGTAAAAAGGGCGACAAATTTTTGTCCTGCCTATTAATATATACATGTCATGCATTTGACTGATGCTCATACGATTCTCTAAGAGAAATAGATGCTACTACTGCTTGCAATAGCTTTTACTTTTAAGACTCACAATTAATTGTAAATATTTACTTGTAAGCTCAAATATTTAAAATCGTCAACACGACTATTAAAAATTTTGTTGCCGTAAAATGTGATTGTATTGCATTACATCAATGTTTTACTGCTCATTATACTTATGTAAGTACATATTGAAGCTCATATTTTCTGATTGAATTTGTTTTAACAATTGCCTGCATTCCTGAACCTCGTCTCATATAAATTTCACGTGTCAACATTTGGATTTTTCATTAATTTTTCTGTTTTTACTGCTAATTTGCAAAAATCACAGTTGTTCAGTTTTGTGAATGAGTCAGATGTATTTGCAACTATTTTATTTATTTATTGGCAGCTGCTTATTTATTGCTTTGCGGTTTTTTTTTTTCTTCTTTTATAAATAAATATTTTTTTCAACTTATTATTTTATAGCACTTTTCTGCTATATTTGAAAGAAACAGAAAATTCTGCCAAAAAATGCAAAAAAAAAGAGAATAACACCGGAAGTCACTCTTAAGAGTCTAATGTAAATATTTCTGAAAACTTAGTGGCCTTGAAAAGCTTCAAAGAACATTGATAATTTTATCAAATGTTTATGATATTTGAGTCCAAAGTTGCATCGTAAATTTTATACACAACATACATATGAAATTTTACAATTCTGTGAAGCAAAACTTGTCTTAATGAATATATACCTATCAATGTATGATCTGTTATAAGTAAGAAGTAATTAACACTAAATTTCAAACATTTTGACTTTATAATTCTAGTTAAAATAGTTTGGGCAGACATTTGCTTAATATACAAATTTAATACCTCTCCATCATTCAGGTCAGTGGTGTAGAGGTCTAACAAGTTTGCAATTGTACGTAAAAATAATATTTTCTTTCTATCACGCGGACGGACCCCGGTTCGAATCCTAGTGCGGTCAGTTGGTTTTTTTTTGTTTGAACTTAATTTTTTTTTTATCCTTAGGTACAGTCAGGTAAATATTATTTAAATTTTTTTCCAAAAAAAATACTATTAGTAGAGTTTCCAGGGAGTTAAAAACACCGTATACGTAGGACTTCTACAAGACCGCATGAAATTTCATTTTTAAAAGTGGAATGCTTAGCTTATAATATAAATAAAAAAGTTTACCTATTAAAAAGTTATGATCTTTTTTGTAGTGCGGTCATTTGGTAGATTTACCTGGAAAGTTTTTTAAACTGATTTTTTCTTTTAAATTGTGATAATACATGAACGGAGCGTCGAATCAATAAAACAAAACTACCAGCTTATATGGAATTGTTTGTTCTACAAACAACATTTTGTTTTTTTTTGTACGACTTAAAGTTTAGGAGATCTCTTTTGACAAACTTAAAATTTAGAAAAAAACTGTTTTTGCAAAATATTCCGAAACGATATGCCGCAGAAAATTTTTTTTTTGGATTTTGCAGAACATGCAATTCTCTATGAATGTCTTTAGGAACACTTTTTCCATCCGACTTACCGTTCATGGGATATCGCGATTTGAAAAATGAAAAGTCATACGCAATGTGTCTCTTCGTTTTGCTTTTTTGGACAAAACACCGTAGTCGGTGTTGGAAACAACTACAATTACGAGAAATTTACTAGAATTTTTCTCGAGAAGTACCCGTTACAGAGATAAAAATAGTAATTTTCAATGTGTTTTACGATTAGTGGAGTGCCTGGGACTTTTAAGCTAGGGTTATTATTAGAGTGAATGAATTTATATAGTTGAGGTGGGATTTTGTTTTTTATACTATAAAAAGAAAAGTTTACCAAAAATTTCTTTATTTAAGCAATAACTATAAAAAGTTAATGCAACACTAAATTCAAAATAGATGTAACATTTTGCAAACTATTTTTTCTAAACTAATTTAGAGTCGATGAACACGAAAACACCACTTATTTTTTATTCCTTTGGAACGTCCCCGAGTTATTCGAACATTTCTATTTTCGAGGTTATAGCTTCATATACATCAATATATTTGTATAACGCTAAGTCCGATCGATTTTATTTTCCACGTTTACAAAGAGTGAATAAATGCGCTTCTAACGAGTAATCCAATGATTATGCTCCAATCAAAATTAAATAAGTTATAGCAAGAAAAACTTCGCTTTTTAAAAAATTTTAAAAATTTTTCAAATCAATTTCAAATGAAACACTTAGTTTTTCGCATATATTTTTTCGCATATATTTTTTTAAATATATTTTTTTAGCATTTTTATTTAATAGGACATTAAACTGCAAACATTTTAAGCCTATTCTGAGCAAAATCGAATGCGATTTCTTGAAGATATTAAGGATTTGGTGCAATAATAATGATGAGAAGTTGTCCAGAGCATTTTCAAAATGTTCAGCCTAAGTCAACAGATCCAATTTTTCAGCTTCCACATCGGCCATTCTACACTCATTTAACATTTTAAAGAACCTCTCATCATTTTTTGTAGAAGAACATTTCGGACCGGGTTGCAATTGCATCAAGAATATAAATTTTTGAAAGAAAACGATATGCCTTCATTGCACTAAAACCTTAATATCTTCACGAGATTTCATTCGATTTTGCTCAAAGTTGGCTTAAAATGTTTGAAATTAAATGTGCCATTGAATAAAATGTTGAAACAATTTTTTTTAAATAAATATATGCGAAAAACTAAGTTTTTCGATTGACGTTGGTATGAAAAATTTAAAAAATTTTTTAAAAAATCTAAGTTTTTCGTGCTATAACTCAGTTAATTTTATTCGGAGCATAATCATTGGTATACCCGTTAGAAACGCCATTAGTTCTCTGTAATCGTGGTAAAATAAAATCGATCGGATTTGGCGTTATACAAATATATTGATATATATGATGCTATAATCTCGAAAATAAAAATGGCCGAATAACTCGGGAACGGTTAAAAGGAAAAAAAAAAAATTGCATCTTTCGTGTTCAGCGACCTCAAATTAGTTTAGAAAAAATGGTTTGCAAATTGTTACAATTATTTTTAATGTAGTGTTAAACTAACTTTTTATAGTTAATACACAAATCAAAAGCACAAAAAAATTTTGGGTAAATTTTTTTTATGGCATTTAAAACAAAATCCCATCCCAACCATATAAATTCATTCGGTCTTGTAGAAATCCTAGATTAAAAGCCCCAGGCACTCCACTATATACTGCAGGGTTATTCGAAACATCTGAATTGACTTAAACAGTAAGGTAAAATTAACTTTTTTGGGGAGTTGTCGCTATTCCGACATGTAATTCTGGAAAAATTTTCTAGAAATAAATTAGTACGAACAAGGTTTTTTCTCCGTGTGAGTTTCATAAAACTATCAAATTTCATCGTACAATGACCAACAATGGATACGTTTTTTCCAAAATCTTAAGCCGTCATCAACTATATACTATATATTGTTTTTTAAGCTGGTATCTCTAGAAATAACATATTTTCAAATATTTCTACTTACTCTAAACTTCTAAAACTATATTTTGAATAAATATTTTTGTCCGTAGATCATAATGAAATCATACAAAAATTTTTTTTAGACTATTCCAAGCCGTTCATTATCTTATGTTTTTATTGGACTTTTCCCACAAACTGAATAATAACATGTTAAAGTGTTCCACAAAAATATTCTATGGAAAATTTTCCGAGGGACTTCCAAAAGCAAGAAATGCTTGAAACTTAAGAATAATAGAATAATATATCACTGAAGTACTTAACTTTTGTTTTAAAGTGATTAATAAAAATCTCTAGAAATTTTGATACTTAAAAAACGTCCAGGGTCCCAGAATTCGGAATCATAACTTAATCAAATTTTATTGGTCGATCTCTTGGCTATCAATGTATACATATCAATAACGTACTTTCAAAATATTTAATATGAAAGTCATGAAAATATGATTATATACATATTTTGAACTATAAACGTAAGGTAAAAGTTTCATAACTTAACCATATTAATTATGTTTTTTTCTTTGTTTATTTTCAGCCCTAGATTTAATAACGCCCACAAATGCCGCTACCAGCGATTCAACAAAAGAAGCCTATTTTAATGGCTCCGCTTACATGAGGCTTATTACGCCGATGCCAATTTGGGATCATTCAGCGATAAGCTTTCGTTCATGTCGAGGTATGTATTTCAAAATTTTTACCTAAATGGTATATATTATTTCAAATCAACGATTCCAGAAACAAGTAAATTTCAAAGATTCTCTAAGCCCAAATATTAATTCGACAAATTTCTGTTGATGTTTCTGAGACTGAATTTGGAAAGTCTCTGGAATGTACTGACCACCTTTGCATTTAATTTCAGGTGGCGAATTACTTGCTCAGCAATATAATAAAAACTCATTCGTAATCAATGTGCTCAATGATTTTCTACAAGTTTCACTCGCCGGACCCGGCGTTATAGGGCCCAATAAAAGTCTCGATGTCAAGCTCTCATTTCATTTGCTCGACAATAGATGGCATACGCTGCAATTTAAATATGAATATGGAAATTTATATTTATATATCGATCGTACCTCTATGATATTTGGTAAGCACTTCAAATTCCCATTTCTAGCAATATAGCCCAAGCTTATAAACACTTATTTTATTTGCTCTCTCCCCGCTCCTACAGCCAATTCAACTTACAACAATCAATTTCTAACCAATCAGGATATCGGCAATGATGCTGCTGTGCTCATAGTTGGTAAAGACTTCTCTGGCTGCTTGCTAGATGGTCCAGGACTACTTTTTATCAACGGTTCAATGACCGTACAAAATGTTGTTTTTGGTGCCTGCCCGTTGGCCGCAGGCGAATGCGGTGATCATGACACGCTCGTCCATGCGCAAGATAATTTCTGCGCAAACGACCCATGTATGGGTCATGGACTTTGTATCTCACATACCGATAGCTACGAATGCCGCTGTACGGCACGTTATTCGGGTAAAAATTGTCAAATGGATAATGGCTCGCCGTGTAATAAGAATCCTTGCTTGAATGCTGGCACCTGTGTCGAAGATAATCGCGGTGACTATCAGTGTAATTGTGCGGCAAATCATGCGGGAAAGCACTGTGAAACTGAAGTGAATTTACACCCGCTGTGTGCGGCGAATCCATGTCTCAACAATGCTGCCTGTGTTGTAGCACCTGGTAGCAGTAAAATTGAATGTGATTGCCCGAAAGGTTTCATAGGTGCACGCTGCGAGACCGATATGGATGATTGTGCTGTAAAGCCCTGCCATAACAACGGACGCTGCAATGACTTTGTCAACGGATTTAGTTGTGATTGCTTGGGTACCGGTTATACGGGTCCACTTTGCCAAACGAATATCGACGAATGTGAGCTGAATCCATGCATGAATGGCGGACGATGTTTTGATACGTACGGCTGGTATTTATGCCAATGCCTCGAAGGTTGGGGCGGTGAAAACTGCGAGAAGCCAATTAGTTGTCAAACGCAACAGTGTCTGAACGGCGGTACGTGTTTGGACAAAGCAATTGGTTTTCAATGCCATTGTCCAGCTGGTTATACGGGTGAGCTATGCCAACAGGGACCACAATGTCCACAGTGTCCCATCGATTCGGAATGCATAGCGGGGAAATGTGTATGCAAGCCAGGAACCACGGGTAAGTCACTTTGATAAAAGTTTTAATTTCATATTATGTTTTGCATGTAGTCATTTAAATAGGGGTCTAATTGGGTCGGGGTATCTGATTAAAATGGGCTTGTGAAAATATTAACAACTTAAACTATGCTTAAATATTCTCTTATCTCTTACTGAATCATTCATCAAAATAATGAAAACGTACATATATGCATATGTAGCTTCTGAAGTTACACACAGTATTCCCTGCGTTGCCATAACCGAAATTGTCTTCCAACAACTACTGGCCAGCTCAAGTTCAGCAAATGGTGACAAACGAAAGCGTTATATACCACCAGACTGGCTGAGAAAGAAGCGTTGTGAGCTGAAACTGAGTATGTTTGCGTGGCAAAATAAACAGACAAAATATATGAAATATAACCAGTATAAAGTACCCGCAAAAAATCTTAAGCTCAAAATGTTATCCCGCATATTTAGTTTGAAACCAAATAGTCGATGTCACTTTTGTATATAAATTTCTTTCATGTTTTCTATTTGTAAATATTTATTTGATTTGTAAATATATTGTTTTAAGGATTTAGATTATGACTCCTTCAAAAACGAGATTTTATTAAAGGTTTAGGAGAACTCAGCATGAATCTGTTATTTTGTATTTCCTACTGGGTTCAAGACAAAAGCCTATAGAATGACATGCAATAAAACGACTTGATATTCCAATCCTCACAGATAGCTCAAAAATTAACTGTGTAGTAAGCCTGTGTATTTTATCTCTATACGCAGACATTAGACATTCAGTACGTCTAGATGACTTTATTACTGTTAAATGATGCCTTGCCATATTCATCCTTCAGCACTATGTCAAACCTGGTAAAAGAGTGCCTGGAGGAACTCGTTGCTAAAACGTCTACCAACTAAAGCTCTCATCTCTATTAAAAGAACATAGATTGGAATAAGAATGTGAATGAATATACTGACTTTTGAGATTCTCTGGACATATCTCTGGAAGTATCGACTTATGTAGCATTTTCGCCACTTCGTTACAATCTTCATAGTTGCCGTTGTAATTGGAAAACTACATAGTTTTCCATTCTCGGTATATAGGTTGCCTTCAGCTCTACCGGCTAGAAAACAAAAAAAAGATCAAAAATGTATTTTCAGTGGCAACTCCGGCAAACATACTTACTAGGGATTTCTGCAACTTTGCTTGGGACCAATTTTCTGGAGAACATTTTTTTATTGAAAATGTATGAAAATTAATTTTGAATAAGATCAGTAAAGACATGACATATTTTCATATATGAGGGTATAGAAGCAAAGGTGACAATCTCCATTTTTTTCATGAATGCATCTAAGAATGCCATCTAGTTGCATTTGATCTAAGCTTGTGATCAGTGAAATTTGCAATATCAAATATGTCTCTATCCAATATATATCTAAGGTTGAAAACTGCCAATCTCCAATGGAATTTGCTGCCTTTGCAAAACATACAGTATACTAAATTCGTGTATCTTCAGAGATACACGTTTTTGTTAGTTTTCACAAAATTGAAAAAAGTGGAGATAGTCGCCTTTGCTTCTATATCCCTCATATGATGTAAATTTTCCGAAAAGTTAGAAAATAATTAGAGAAAATTTTTTTAGAAAAACCGCAGTGGATGGGATTGATTTAAACAATTTTTTATGATACAATATTTTTGAAAATAATTTTCGATATATATACTTAAGTTTCAGTTCTAATTTTTAACAAAAAAAAATATCCTTACGAATTCATTAATACACAAAATTTTCAAACAAAAAACTAATAAATTTTTGGCAAACTACACACTTTAAACCTAAAAACAATATAGGTCTTATTGGTTTCTGTTTACCTATAAATACAACAATGTCAACCATAAGAACAACAAAAGAACCTCTCTTGTTAACATCATCATCAACAACAACAACAGCAACAATTGCAACAACAACAGTAGCCGCAAGTAGTGCTCACCAATCGCGCTCGGCCCAATTGAATGCATGTCCCTCTGAAAAATGCTTAAATGGTGGCTCATGTAGTGGAAATGCTTCGAATTATACTTGTATTTGTGCTAGTGGATACACAGGTATTGGTTAAAACAACACAAACAACAACAAAAAACACTAAGATTTTTAAGACAAACAAATATACACACAAGCACAAGTTTAATAAGTTACCCAGAAGTAGAAAGGTAATGCATGCATATGGTAATTGATGAATTCATTGTTGATGATGGAAAAGTTGCATTACCTGGCAATGTGATTAGTAATGTATTGAATGGAATTTATTTCATACTACCTTTTCTTACTGGGAAATTTGTTATAAAGTATTAAATTGAAATATTTAACGATATGTATTGTTATTTTGAAAAATTATTTGTTATTTCAAAGAATATTATTTCTTGTTAGCGTCATTTATTTAAACATTCAAATGAAATGATATTAACGTAGTTTTTTTTATATAATGTAGTTGTAGTGTAAATGTAAATTAGTAGTGTAAAAGTTGTAAAACCTAAAAAATATTTTATTATTTTAATTTGTATCTGTTGCTTTAAAGTTTAACAAATATTTTTATTCTCTCTCACCTGCATCTACGAAACTATTCTCCAGGTTACAACTGTGAAATACCAACTGCCAGTGATGGTCGTGATGGTCTACCCACAAGCAGCCCTCTAACGGGCAATTGCGATAATGGTGCATCGAAATGCCTGAATGGTGGCACTTGCTCTATGAATGGTACGCATTGTTATTGCGCCGCAGGTTACTCTGGAGAACGTTGCGAAAAAATGGAACCATGTACTGTGACCAATTGTCAAGAGCCCATGTTATGTGCCCAGAATAAATGCATTTGTCCAGCGGATAAAGTTTGCAATATCTGCTCTGCACAGCCCTGTCGCAATGCTGGTGTTTGTACAGATGCCGGCAATGGTGATTACGTCTGTCATTGTCCATCCGGCTGGACTGGTCGTAATTGCACAGAGGATATTGATGAGTGTACGGTTCACCCGAAAATATGCGGTAATGGAATATGCAAAAATGAGGAGGGCTCTTATAAATGTTATTGTACGCCTGGTTTCACCGGCGTGCATTGCGATTCCGATGTAGACGAATGCTTAAGCCGACCTTGTCAGAATGGTGCCACTTGCCATAATAAGGTAAGTTGGGATAGTGGGTAATGTTTTTTTCTTACTTTACGTCAGATACATATATTGTATGTTGGTGGGTAGGGCATTTGAATTTATTTTTAATGTATAATTTTACTAAAACTCTATTAGCTGTTTTACTTTAAATATGGAAAGCATCGAATCTTACGGCAAGTAAGTATAGCTTTTGATATCCCACTCAAGCTTATTGTAGCAGCCGAAAATCCTTAACCTTTCCCTAATGGGAAAAGTATTCAAATTTGGGAAACAACCAAAAAGGGGCGTCATCTATTACATTTGCCATCTTCTGCCATTTAATTCAATCTTTTATATCATCGATCTTTCGTTTTACCCAAGATCAGTAGCCATATTAAGCTAACACTCAATACTTGTCCAACTTTCAGCTGTAAAATACAGAGCTTAGTTAGCGCCATTCCTCCGAAAACCATTGAAGCAAACTATGAAGACATTATTTAAATACTTTTTCCTAATTTTCAGATAAATGCCTACGAATGTGTCTGCGAACAAGGCTATATGGGCCTTAATTGTGAGATTGACATAAACGAATGCGCCAACAATCCATGCTCAAAAGGTTCCACCTGCATTGATCTGATCAATAATTTCAATTGCTCTTGCATACCCGGTATGACAGGACGTTTTTGTGAAACTGATATTGATGATTGTGTTTCGGCACCATGTCAGCATGGTGGACGCTGTATTGACGAATTGGGTGGTTATCATTGTGATTGTTCCTCAACGGGTTTTGAAGGACATGACTGTGAAATTAATATCAATGAATGTGCCACAAATATGTGCACAAATGGTGCCGAATGTATCGATCAAATCAATGATTATTTATGTAAATGTTATCCTGGTTATATGGGCAAAAACTGTGAAATCGATGTAAATGAATGTGAAAGTAATCCTTGTCTTTACAATGGTAACTGCTTGGAACGTTCCAATAGAACACTTTATGCCCTGAGTCAGCAGACTGATCTGCCAGAGATATTTAGTAAACAGTTCTCTTTTGCGAATGCAAGTGGGTAAGTGTCTTAGCTATAAGGGTTTAAACCTTAGGTTGAACTCGAACAATTTTACTACATTACTCTTTTGTTTTTTAGCTATGAATGTGTCTGCGTACCAGGTATTATGGGCCGAAACTGTGAAATCAATATAAACGAATGCGAGAGTAATCCATGCACCAAACATGGCAACTGCAATGATGGCGTAAGTTAAACTAAATTGCGCTGAAAGAACAGTAGAACGACTTTCTTAGACCCACTGAGCCTTATCACGAATAAATGTTCTCGAGCACTTATTCTCAGACTGCATCCAGTCTCCGAATCAATGGTACCATGCAGTTTCAATTTCAGATTGGGAACTATTTCTCGAGAATATTTATTCATTATAAGGCCCACTATGTTTTTCAAGGAACTAGATACTTTAAATGACAAGGGTGTGAACCCGTCTGTATTCTCTTTGCACTTACGTTACATATGCAGCTCGTTAACATTTGCCATCTTCATTTTCTTACAGATCGGCACCTATACCTGCGAATGTGATCCAGGCTTTGAGGGCACACATTGTGAAATTAACATTGATGAATGTGAAAGGTAAGTTAAGCTGTAAACTTGCATACGTGTATACTTATTAATAACTCTGGAATTTTCCCAACAGATATTATCCCTGTGGCGATCATGGTACATGTATCGATCAAACGAACGACTACGACTGCGATTGTGATGCGAATTGGGGTGGTAAAAATTGCTCTGTTGCCTTAACCGGTTGTGTGAAAGCTCCTTGCATAAATGGTGGTTTCTGCAAACCATATTTGGTCAATGAAACAGAACATCTTTTCAATTGTACATGTCAGCATGGTTTCCAAGGTGATACATGCGAAAAAACTACAACCATATCAATGGTTGTTAGCAGTCTAATTACCGTGAAAACACAGCGCGAAGAGGGCTATGATATCAATCTGCAGTTTAGAACAACATTACCAAATGGTGTGTTGGCTTTTGGCACTTCGGGCAGTCAAAACGAACCGGTCAGTTATATATTAGAATTGATAAATGGACGCCTTAATTTGCACTCATCATTGCTGAATAAATGGGAAGGTGTCTTTATTGGCTCCAAATTGAATGACAGCAATTGGCATAAAGTTTTTGTCGCCATTAATACTTCACATTTGGTGCTTTCGGCTAATGATGAGCAAGCAATCTATCCAGTTGGTTCTTATGAGACAGCGAACGGTAGTCAACCATCATTTCCGTTAACTTATCTTGGTGGTACTATACCAAATCTAAAGTCATATCTACGACATTTGACACATCGACCATCAAGCTTTGTCGGTTGTATGCAGGATATTGTGGTGAATGATAAATGGATCTTCCCTGAGGAGAATAATGAGGATCAAGATACGGATTTGAAATATGTACAAAGTGGTTGCTTGCGCACGGAACAGTGTCATCCAAACCCTTGTCATTCCAATGGAGAGTGTACGGACTTATGGCATACATTCTCGTGCACTTGTCAGCGGCCACATTTCGGACACACATGCAAATATAGTGAGTACACGAAAAATGGTACGTTTAAGTTGATTGCTGATCTTTCATATTTCTTGCAGATGTTACCGCCGCCACCTTTGGTAGTGAGAATACGACACATTCTGCTGTGATCGTAGATGTAAACGATGTAGCGCGACGTGCTATACGCTCTGTTCTAGATATATCAATGTTTATACGTACACGTGAGCCATCCGGCCAAATATTTTATTTAGGCAGTGATCCACGTAAAACTGCTGCCAAAGGAGCAAGTATGTACTCAGTTTATATGCCTAGTCCTTACATATTATTTTATACTCATCATTTTCAGGTGACGCTGGCAACTCTTATGTAGCCGCCATACTACAAAGTGGTGAACTACTTGTTAGAATGAAATTCAATGGCACTCCTGAAGCCTACACAGTCGGTGGCAATAGGCTAGACAATAGTTACAAGCATTTGATACAAGTTGTACGTAATCAGACGTTGGTTCATGTCAAGGTCAACGGTTCCGAGTACTTCCGCAAGGCGCTGTCTTCGACAGGTCTTCTGGACGCACAGGTGCTGTACTTGGGTGGACCAGCGCCTACAGTTGAATCATTGCTAGCTACCACACCAGGCGCTGAATCTGGCGTAACTACCGACGCCAATATGACTACCAAAGAAGATGATGACAAAGATTATTTTAAAGGCATCATACAGGATATTAAAATAACCAATGGTACACATCCAATGCTTGTCGACTTGTATCCATTAGATCTGAAAGGTAATGATGTACCAGATCTTTATCCATTTGGTGTGGTTACCTTCGATCGTAACTCTATACTGATGGGTGAAGTTTCTGATGATTTGTGTCGTAAGAATCCATGTCGACATAATGCGGAGTGTCGCAATACTTGGAATGATTATGTATGCAAATGCCCGAATGGTTACAAGGGCAAAGATTGCCAAGAAATAGAGTTTTGTCAATTGGTCACATGTCCTGGCAGCAGTATTTGCCAAAATCAAGATGATGGTTATGAATGTTTAACGAATATCACCTTTAAGGGCAATGAAAAATCACCGCTGTCTTTTACATATCACACTGAAGCACCAATCGATGCTGTGGCTGTTGAAGATGTACAACATAATCTACTCAAACCAGTTATAGAAATCGCTTATCGCACACGCGCCGGTGGCACATTGCTCTTCATTGAGAATCGTGAGAGTTTCTTTGAAATTGGTGTCAATCAGGGTCAAGTAACCGTAACATGGAAGTTGAATCAGGAACAGTTTGGCGATACAAAACGTTTCACCAAAGATAACTCAGATCTGGATTGGTCGCGTATTTACTTGCGCGCACATAATGGTAAACTAGAAGGTGGTTGGAAGGGTTGGGAAGCCGCAGTTGATCCATCGCCCGCTTTTTCAGCTGATATCGATCAGGCAGCATTCCAGGGTCTTATATCTAGTGAAACACAAGTGTACATTGGTGGCATGCCAAATGAGCGTGGAGTAGGTGCGGCGCGTGGTGCGGTGTCTGCACAGCAGGGCTCACAATTCAAAGGTTGTCTTGGAGAAGCGCGTGTTGGTGATTTGCTATTGCCTTACTTTACTAATGCCGAGATGTATCCACCAACGGAAAATGTTTCCATTCAACAGCAAGCACAATTCCGTCTTAACTCCTCGAGACCTGAGGAAGGTTGTGTGCTCTGCTTCCAGGCGGACTGTAGAAATGGCGGCTATTGTAGTTCACCATCTGAAGAGTATGCGTGTAAGTGTCTGGCTGGCTATGAGGGCGACGATTGCTCTATTGATATCGATGAATGCCAGACAGCTTCATGTGAAAATAACTCAACGTGCATTGATAAGGTGGCCGATTTCTTGTGTAGCTGTTTGCCTGGTTACGATGGACGTTTCTGTGAACACAATATTGATGAATGTGCGACGCAACCTTGTCATAATGGCGGTAATTGTACGGATTTAATAGCAACATTCCACTGCGATTGCACAGAAGAATATACGGGTACACAGTGCGATGTGCTGAAGCAAGTTACATGTGAGAATGCACCTTGTAAAATTGGATCCACTTGTAGTGATGGTTACAGTAAGTGTGATTACTTTCAATTCTCATGGATGAATAAATTGAAACATGAATTTTATTTACAGATGCCAAGACTGGAAATAATTTCACCTGCTCCTGTCTTGATGGCTATGTTGGTCCATTATGCGATATTGCATTCTGTGAAGTAACACTATGTCTAAATGGTGGTCTTTGTCTGACAGCAGATCCAATGGTAAGTTGAAATCATTTAGATAAAAGAAAAATTAAATTTACCTCATTTCTGCTTTCTGCTTCACAGTCACCAATGTGTAGATGCAGCCTCGGTTATGCCGGCCGCCTTTGTGAGACAGAAATTAATGAATGCGATTCAAATCCTTGTATGTACGGTGCTCAATGTCTTGATCGTGTTGGTGGCTATGAATGTAATTGCACTGGCACTGGTTTTGAAGGTCTCAATTGCGAGTTAGATATCGATGAATGCGCTATGACTGAAGAATATTGTGGCGGTCTCGGACGTTGCATTAATTTGCCGGGAACGTTCAAGTGCATCTGTCAGGATTCTTTCTGTGGCGCTTATTGTAACTTTACAGATCCATGCAAAGAGCAGAGAGGTGTTGAATTATGCATGAACGGTGGCATATGTACGGAGGCATGCGGCAAAGAACCAGATTATACATGCAATTGTACAGAAGGATTTACGGGCAAAAATTGCAGCGCATTGGTAAGTTGCTTCCCATTTTAGTAGTTTTACTAGCAAATAGTGAAAAGATTATTATTCTATGTACTGGTGTACAAATATGAAACCGGTAATGACATCTAGCGGTCGATAGCCGTATATGTATGAGCTTCCGAACCGTACAAAATGTCTTAATTGTTCATTCTGTCATCTGTCAACAATATTCAGTTCACAATTTGGCAAGTTTCATACAACAACGCATTTTTTCCGCTCGTAAAGATGTCGAATTTTGTGCCTGAAAGCTCTCATTTGCGGGAAGCATTGATTTTCTGTTTCCATTTAAAGAAAAGAAAAGGTTTTCTCCATCGAATCATCACTGGCGATGAAAATTGGATTTATTTCAACAATCCCAAACGAAAAAAATCATATTTAAGCCCCGGCCAACGACCCAAATCAACGCCAAGACCAAATCGCTTCGGCCGAAAGACAATGCTGTGTATTTTCTGGGATCAGCGTGGTGTTATTTGGTATGAGCTACTAAAACCAGGTGAAACAGTTACTGGTGCACGCTACCATCAACAATTGATCACTTTGAACCGTGCTATACGTCAGAAGAGGCCCGAATTTCAACTTCGCCATGACAAAATTGTATTCCAAGATGACAACGCATCGCCACATCGAGCAGCGGTCAATAAAAACTTGGTAGAATCGTACAACTGGGAGCCCCTGCCCCACCCGCCGTACTCACCGGACCTGGCGCCGTCCGATTACTATTTGTTTTCATCGATGGGACACGCACTCAACGATTCGCACCTCAATTCTTACGAGGAAGTGCAAAAATGGCTCGATGAATGGATAGCCTCAAAAAACGAAAAATTTTTTTGGCGAGGAATCCATAAATTGCCTGAAAGATGGGAAAGATGTGTAGCTAGCGAGGGGAAGCACTTTGAAGATTAAATTTGGAACCATTTTCGCAAAATAAACGTGTTTTTTTTTAAATAAAAATTACCGGTTTCATATTTGTACACTTAGTAGAAGTAAAAAAATATTAATTACTATATAACTCCTTAACCCTGGATGGTTATGCATATTTTTTTATACATTAGAGATAATGTTAATTATTTCAACTAATACATACTATGTACATACCACTAAGCCAGTGAATCATTATGTGTAGTGAAAGCTGTTTATAATAAAAAATTCATTAAGACAAATAAAAAAACGAACAAATCAAAAAGCATAATAAAAATGGTAGTCGAAACGACTAACATTGGGGGTTATCGTGAATAAATATTCCCGGGGAACTTTCTCAGACTGCAGGGCATTCTCTGTTGCAGTTCAAGAAAATTCCTAGGGAATCTTGATTCGCGTTAACCCCCATTATCTTAAACGTATAAAAACTTATTAAAAATACAGTTTTCTACACAAAAATAAACTCACACTAAAGTTAGTGTAGTAAGTACAGTGAGAGAAGAGAAAAAATCAAACGAGTAGATGTTCGTCGATTCGACGAAGTTTTACCATCTAGGGTTAAAAACACCCATTGCAATATAAGGCTGTTTTGTGATTCAATTTATTCACTTTTTCTCTCTGTCTCTCTTTTAGATTACCGCCAAAGATGATGGTCCCTCAACAGCTGATATTGCGATTATTGTTGTTCCTATAGTTGTGGTATTGCTGCTCATTGGTGCTGCACTGCTGGGTACCTTTTTGGTAATGGCACGTAATAAACGCGCCACACGTGGCACATACAGCCCCAGTGCGCAAGAATATTGCAATCCTAGACTTGAAATGGATAATGTATTAAAACCGCCACCAGAAGAACGTCTCATTTAGTTAGACCATACATATTGTACATTAGCGAAACGATATTTAACTAAATAATTAAGAAAAACTATTCTTTGTAATATTTAAAATTTAATTTTTATATTATTATTATATATTTTTTTTTTTACATATGTATTCTAAATAGAAATTGAGTAAGCTGGAAAAAATTCCATACTTAACAAATTCCTTCCATTAAAATTAAGTTTAAAAAAAAAGTGAACAAAATTTTAAAATCATTAACATTTTTAACCTTAAAATATTGACAATTAAAATTAATTACTAGTTAAGTAAAACTTCTCACTAATTTTCGTATTACTGTTTTGTCTATAAAATAAAATTATTTTTAGTTTGTAGATAGTCAAAATAAAAATCAATAAGTATTCATTTGTTAAATTACTTACTTATCAAATATGTAATTGTTAACATTATGCAATCAATCTTTAAAGTGTTAAAATATTTAAAAAAATCATATAATTATATGACTGAATAATGATGTAATTTTCAGTAAACTTTTAACTTCACTTAAATTGGTTTAAGGTTTTAAACTCGCTTAAGTAAGCTAGCTAGATTTGACTAAAATAAAATGTTTGAAATCTACTTATTCTATCAGTTCGTTTGTATTAGATATTTTAAATATACATACTGATATAGGAAGTTAAAACCATTTTTAAAGCGATAGTATAAAGAGAATTGCTCATTTTATATATAACAACTTATTGACGAATTATAGTAAAAGGTAACTTTTTTATACATAACAACCAGTTAAATTCAAAGCAAAAACTAAATATATCTATATCTTGTTAAAAACATTTCCAAAGCTAATCAGGCATGTTCTGAAATCCGTTATACTTCGGAATCGGAATTAAATCAATCTTCAAGAGATCTGCATTTCGATAATGTTTCAGTAAATCGAATAGTTACGGCGGTCTTGAAGATTTATTCAATTCCGATTCCAAAGTCAATCGGATTTCAGAACATGCCTGTATAATAGAAAGTATGCAAAAGTTAAAATGTTTTCAAATTAAATACTCTTGAAAACAAAAACAAAAAAAAAATTATTTTTTGTGTAGCAAATGAAAATAACATATCAAAAATTAAAGCTTATATTGTTAGCTTAGCTAAATGTTTAAATCTGATATTGAAAATTTGTGGCCTTATTTTGTCAAAATAATAATACGTAGGTACTTATACTGAAACTTAAAAACATAATTTATGATAAAAATACAACTTAAGAGACTGTATTATATATTTTTCTTGATGATAATAATATAATAATAATAATATTAATTTATAATGTTGAACAAGTAATATTTAAAAATAAAATTTAAATATTCTAAAATATAAAACTTATTGTTTCGATTCCGATTTTTAAGTGGCTGAGCAAAACAATTATTACACTACACCTGAGATAATTACGAGAACAAGAGAGAGTTAAGGGGAAGAGAGAGTGTGATAATTAGAAATGCTGCACGTCGATTCGACGTTGATTATGGGTGAATTAGTGCTACTTATTATGATACCCCGGTTTTTCTGTTCAACTGTCAGTCTGACGCATTTCTGAGCAAATCATTTTTTAGAACGTGATTCTGAGAAAAAAAATTAAATCAAAGTTATATTAAAAATGGAAATGTTATAAATTTGATAACTGAGACGACTAAACAATTTTCACACATTTTCGAAAATATGTGCTGTCTTAAAATTGAAATACCTTGGCCTTCAGTTGACGAGCAGCTATTCATAATGATACACACTGGACTTGCTCTTTTTAAAGGTTTACATTTGGATTGACTTTTTGGATTACTTCCAAGACTTTCTCCAAAAAATAGATTTTTTTTTTTTTCTTTTCGGATGGGAATTCACCTTCCATATTTAGCATGTTCGATTCTGATCAAGATCCTTTAAGGCTGAAGTATATATTTGTGCTCTGAAAACTAAGAAATAAATTATTTAAAAATGTATATGGGCACGGCCACCGTTGGGAACGTTACGTTCGCACGCACATTTTTGCCCATATCTCTTTGAAAAATAACAAAGTGCATCATTTTTCAAGTCATTGACGGTGAACTAAAATCCGTTATAAGGCGTCGAAAGTACTCGCCGAAACAAGTAATTCTGCCAGAGCGTTTTGCAAAGTTAACTCATATAAGGATTTTATGGTCATTTTTGCGATTTTAAGGCACTAGATGAATTTTTTTCGGTTAAGTTTGTTCGGCATTTTTTTTTCTTCTATACAATAGCTATAACATTGCTGAAGTCATCAAAACAATATCTCGGCTCGTTACCGAGATATAGCCATATGAAAAAATCGCTCAAAACCCTCAAAATCGCTCAAAGTTGCAATTTTCAGCTGGATAATTATAATTATAATGCTGAAAATTGCAACTTTTTGCCTCAAATTGGATTTTGAGCGATTTTTCGATTTTTTCATATGGCTATATCTCGGTAACGAGCCGAGATATTGTTTTGATGACTTCAGCAATGTTGTAGCTATTGTATAGAAGAAAAAAAATGCCGAACAAACTTAACCGAAAAAAATTCATCTAGTGCCTTAAAATCGCAAAAATGACC
This sequence comes from Calliopum simillimum, assembly GCA_951812925.1. Taxonomy (NCBI): domain Eukaryota; kingdom Metazoa; phylum Arthropoda; class Insecta; order Diptera; family Lauxaniidae; genus Calliopum; species Calliopum simillimum. Next base: position 9,431,813 of record OX638368.1, read on the forward strand.
ATAAAATCCTTATATGAGTCAACTTTGCAAAACGCTCTGGCAGAATTACTTGTTTCGGCGAGTACTTTCGACGCCTTATAACGGATTTTAGTTCACTTTTCATGTGTCGCACTGTGTGTCTATCGCTTATGGCTTTGGAGTTATAAGAGTTTAAGTGCCGTTGGGAACGTTATTTTTTTTTGCAAGCGATTTTTGAGGTCAGTGCACATTTTCTAAAAAGTCTCCGAATCTAGTAATGTATTTTCCCGAACATCTTCTACAATTTGAAGGTAAAGGATCAAAGTTATGATTGAACTTAAAATTGTATGTATGTATTCTCCTTTAACTCTTAGGAGGAGCATAGGGCCAATATGAAATCTCTCCATTTGTCACGATTCCTTGCGATGACTTTGATCTCTTGCCACGATTTTCCCGAACTTAAAATTAAGCAGAAAAAATTATTTTTGGTGGATTTATAGACGTTAATGCAACGTTGGGAACGTTATGCAAAAGCGTTGGGAACGTTATGCGTACGAATTTCCATAAATAAATTGAGGGCAAATACAGCCAAACAGTCCAAACATCCATAAAGATGAAAATATGTGAATATTTCATTCCTTGGAAGGTTCCCATTTACACTACATTACAAATTTTTTGCTCCAAGACCTCGATACATATTTTTTTTGAAATACGATTTCCCCCAAAAGGATAAAGCTATAAAAATATTGTTGACTCTTTAAGTAATTCGCCTTGGGATAATCAATATTACTTATCACCACTAAGTATCAACTCTATTTCTCTAGATGAGGTGTTGGCAGGTTCTCCTACCTCACCTCTGGTTCCAACTTTTTACCAAAAGGTACTTACTAGTAATAACCGCGGTTAACGTTCATGAATTTTTCATCACATTGAGATTAAATTATATGTCATTGGTAACTTTTTCTTCATTTTTGTGAAAAGAAATTTGAATGAGTAACTGTTTCTAGCAATTTTCTTGAGCTAAGTTTTAGATGATCTATTACTTAAAAAATAAGCTCGATTTTGTGTTATTAGTTTTAAGTTTAAAATGTTTTCTTCATTAATTTTAAGTAACTTTTTATAAGCTCCGGGAGCAAGAGCTTAATTTTAAATCTTAATTCCTGCAATCAATTTGCATTTTGCTAATATATTTAATTTTTGCATCGTAGCATGTTTCATATAATTTTATCGAAGGCCATACCTTTTACAGCCCTGAATATATCATTTATTGTTATTGTTCCATATTTGTATATATGAGTTAATTGTTTAAGTACGTTTTGTCTCAATAAATCATTTGAACTTTGAACTTTGATAAAGCTATCTACATGAAACTTGGTACAGATAATACTGAGAGCCACTTTCTGATCAGGATAAAAATTGAGCGTGATCGTTTAATGTTCACGCCTACCTCCCATATATGCTAGTTAAAACATAGTATGGGAAGTAGGCGTGAAGATTTACCGATCATGTCCAATTTTAGTCTCAGGCAGCTTAGTGATATTGTCGTTATCTGTACCAAATTGCATGCATCTAGCTAAATTCGTATGGCCGCCAGTCTGGGTTCAACAAAAAAAATGAAATCGAAAATAAATTTTTTTATGGTTTTTTCAGCTTTTTATGTTGAGCCCTGACAGGTGGCCGAACGGATTAAGCTAGATGCATGAAATTTGGTACATGTAACAAGAATATTACTAGGTTGTTTCGGAAGCTTCAAAAAGCCTGTAAGGAACGAAATATTTGTGATATCCTATGCACTTGGATAGATCTCAAAATAGCAATTAGCGTGATTTATGTCCATAACTTCCTCTTCAATCCAACAGTTCTTATTGGTTGATTTAAATTATTGTAAGGAATTTCTATCCCTTTCAACACAGCTCATCGCGTGGATTAAGAAGAAATTTTAGTAGAAAAATATAACTTATGATTTTTGATTAAAAAATGTTGGGAACGTTATACATATTTATTGGCTATGTTCACCATGGTAGATACTTTATTTAGGTAATTTTAAAATGGATTCAGAAACTAGACTGAAAATACTCAAAAAGGGTGATTGCATTTTAATATTTTACCCACTAACTTCCGCTACAAGAAACTTCTTAATATATTTCGTTGGGAACGTTATGTTTTTTTTGCGGTAGAATTCATCGCCAAGAAATATGCACAAGGAACTGGTTTTCCTTTAAAATATCAATGTAAATCCTTAATTCAAACATTTTCTCTCTGAGGAAATCAAAGTTGCATTTATACAATAAAAATAAAGCAAATTTTTACCTTCTTTTCGGGACTGGTTTTTTTGTAATTTTTTTTTCTTTTCTTTTCACAAGCAAGAGTAAGTTTTTATGAAAAAAGCACCCCTAAATCAACTTATATAATGGTATTTTTTGACAGCATTAGATGTAAACTTATGAAATATGGGCAAATGAGTGGGAGATTTAAAGAAAAAAAAAAGTTGTATAGCTTCGTCTTACGTGGCCGTGCCCATATACTGTCTCTCATTCGATTTTTACTTACTTCTCTTCATCCATTTTTTTCTTTACAATATAAAACTTCTTTCTGCTTTATTTTTTCTAGTTCATTAAAGATTTTTGGTAGCATTTTGAAGTCAACTCGAACGCTTGCTTTTGTTGTGTTACCAAAAATTTCAACCAGAACGCTCTGCTTTCAAATGCGCAACAATGCCACATACCTAACAATTTCGAATATACCGTATCTCTCTAGCACTCTTTGTGATATCAAGTCAAGATGGGTATCAAGTTTCATACTTTTAGTTTAGGAAGCCGTGATTTTTATGTTGACCTTTTTCGATTCCATTACAAGGTTTCCCTCATAAGTTGTAAAAAATGTTGGTCAAGAAGTTAAATCACTTTATTAAATGTATACATTTATTGTGCCTACCTTGGCACCAGGTAAAATATTTTAAGAAATAAGCATATCCATCTCGTTTTTCTTCAAAGATGCTCTATACTAGTATATTATATGTCCTGCCTTGCTGAACATCCATTTAAATTGAACAGATAAGGAAAAGATGCACAAATGGTTGAGGTCATAATCTTTAAAATTAGACAATTCAGATGCAATTAACTGAAAAATAGAATTTGAACTAATTTAAATTATTCTGATAAAAATACTCTAAACTTGTTCAATATCTACCTGGCAGAATAAAAAAGGATCCGCACTGTGAATTTGGTTTCCGGAAGAATTAGCAATCCTAAACGTTAGAAAGTTCGTGATTTAAAAAGTCCGATGGTTGTTGAACAATAGCTTATAGTCGAATGGCTACTCTTTTAAATGTTAAATATGAAATTGTGTCGATTCTTGATTCTTCTTGCGGTTTTTTATAATGAAAATGGCTCTTGCCGAAGAAGTTTTGCAAGGAAAAATGTCTTCTAAATAATGACTATTGATAGTTGTTGTAACGATATTTAAAATAGAAACATCCACATTTCTGTAGAATTAGTGTAGTGTTTAATTTTACGGTTTTTTATTTTTTAATTAATAGTTTCACTCAGTTGAGAAATTTATTAAATCCTTTTGTTCTTACATTTTTTATATAACTACATTGCATTTTAAATTTTTGTATATTTTGTTCTGACATATGATTATACCTTATTTTATTATTTCAATTTTAAAACATATTTAGTCAAATATCAACTAAAGCACTAAATAAATATGTATGCCAATTATGTGTTATTCCATTATAATAATTGAAAAGTATATTGTTTTTAGTCTGTTTTCTTTTTTTTTTTTTTGGTTTAATCGAGAGAGAATTTGATTCTTTGAGAAATTGTTTGTTTTTCTTGTAAGAATTAATGTAGTATTTTATATATATTTTTAAATAAATGAAAAAATTGTAACACGAAACTTTTAGTATTTTTTTGAATAATAAATAAATTTAAAGCAATCGCACTGAATTAATTGCATTACTACTTTGCTTTATTCATAAATTTCTAAAATTTTTTCAAGTTTTATCCATAAAAGATGCTGCATTTAAACTGCCGATGCCACCCATTTGAATTTACTACTGCTCTGCACTTCATGATGATAAAAATTACACTCCAATTTGTTAATGCAATTTTTGCCAAAGCGACATGGTTTCGGATGATAGAATGTGCATCCAATTTTCGAACAGTTTGGATAATATTTACACATGGTGCTAGAGGCGGCTGGTGCTGCTGAAATTGATTTATAATTTTGCACAGGCACAACGTGTGAAGCTGAAATGATAATAAAATATATAAAATAAAATTAATAATTGCAGTAATATGCCTAATTAAGTATTGTTTGGAAGGGCTTTTGCATGTCTAATTTTATTTATTGTGGTAATGGAAAAGTTCATCTTCACTGTAAGTTATAGGAAGTTTGATTTGATTTAATATATAGAAAAGGTTTTTGCGAAGATGGCCACATTATATCAGCAGTAATAGTAATAGGATGACAATTTTCGAATGACTTCATTGTCTAATTTGTATGTAAAAATTAAATCTTGTGTTTGTTTCTTATGGTCTTGAAAAACAATTGAAAGATTTCAATGAAATTTTTACAGTATACATATCAGTACATATAAGGGGAAAGTTATATGATTGCAAAATCGGAGGTGCCACGCCCCTATAAAAGAAATCAGCATATTTGAGAAACTGTTTGATGCATAGGCGTTACATTTGGTGCATATGGACATTTCCCAGGTGACGAACGTGACCGTCGTACACATTTAAAGTGCAAAAAAGTGGAAGTAAAACATGTTTTTATTTTAGTTTTTACTTTACATTATAGGTCCTAGGTAGCACTATAATTAGTGCCAACTTTAATAGCAGGCGAAGTCCTGGTTCCCACATACACGCAAAAAAAAGACACAAAACGAACGTGACAAAAATAGAAGTAGTTTTCGTGCCTAAAGAAAGTCAGAATTCAGCGAAACAAGTCAGAATTTTAAAGTACGACTAGTTTTAGAATTTTATGCAGCAATGTCTGCCGTAAAATTATAAAAAGACGCAACTCGTTTTTCATAGTTTTGAGAAAATCGAAATTTTAATTTTATTCAGAAAAGGCAGCAACTTCTCTTTCTTATAAAATCTATTTTATTTTTCATCTTTTTGTATGGAGTTACTGCCTTTTATGATTTTAATTATGAAAAATATGAAAACAGGGTGTAATGTTAACATTTCTTTATTTGCAATTTGCAAGAGAAGTGGAAAACGTAAAAAATTGGCGATTGGACTAAAATATAGATAAAAAATTGCTTAATCCGATGGGGAAATAAAGTTAAAAAGGCCGTAACTTAAGATGCGGCCTTATATATTTTTACGGCAGATGTTACCTTATGATAAATTTTGTTTGATTCAAATATCTTCTGAATTTTTTTTTGTTTTGATCATAATGTGAATCGATACGTGACAATATGAACGTGACATTTTTCCACCATATGTACAAATTTTAAATTAAAAACCTTTCAAAAAACCAGGGGGGTTACTCTGTAATTCGAATGCGAATGCAAACATCTTCGCATTCGAGCAAGTGCTACTTTGTAATTCGAATTTCGCATTTCGTATTTCAATTATCGCATTCACATTTTGCCCTTTTTCGCTTTTCGGATTTTCTAAACTCTTTAAAGCGAATGCGAGTGTCAAAACCGTTCGAATTTCGGATATTTCATGCGACAGCTTATAAGCAAACGCAAGCAATGCGAAAAAGCGGGATTCTAAGATATCTGCTTTGACTTATATATTTATTAAGTTGTTATGGTCTGTTTTAATTCTTTTTGACAAAATCTACTCCACTAAAGATTCCAAAATAAGTTTTCGAGAAAATTTCGGTAACGTGCCCCTCTACAGAAATACCATCATTTAATTTTATAAGATCCTAGAAAAAATGAAAAAAATTCATCACGTATTTTTAACATATTTATTTGGTGTTTTATTTCATGGACTATTCTCCTCAATACATAACTTCCTCGAAGCCATACACGTGAATCTAACGTGAAGTCACCACTTTGTATGACATAGCGGATTTTTGCTTGGTTTTCGAAATGCATGGAATTTCATGGTAGCCATGGTAGTGACAAATTTACATCCTTTCAAAAACTGAAAAAAATATCAGACCGTGGGTACATCCATGCCCAAACACGGGGCAAAGCCAACGATCCGCTGTCGGTGTGACCACATATGATATATATCTTGAATATTTTTTAGCCAGCTATTTGCCGCTGTCTCAGTATACTGCGTAAAAACATTTTCCTCAATTCTGGATCCATTAGTATGTTTAAATTATTGAATTTTCTTGAATTCTTTTTTGAATTTATTAAAAATTTGTATATGACGAAATTTTATTTATTTTAATTTTTGACATTTTTGAAAAGTAATGTATACTTTTTATAAATATTTAAAGGCTGTGAAAATGTGAACATTTTTAATCATGCGAACGAGTTTCGGAGTACGATTTTATTTTCGCATCGCATTTGGTTTTCGCATCGCATTGCTTTTCGTATCGCATTAGATAGTAATCCCCCAGGATTTCCAAGTGACTGTTGGATCACTTTATCTTGTTAAGTTGAGGAGGCATCACCAATTTTCCCAAAGGGTGTCATTTGTCCCTATCCATTTTACATGTGTACCAAATCTCATAAATTATAAATTTCCTTTTTTAGGGGCGTGACATCGCCTATTTTCATAGAAAACATTCTTAGTCCTGGTGCTCTGTATACATGTATTTAATCTCATTCCTGTACGATAAATATTTTCGGAGATATGATGAAGTGACTTTGTGGGGGCGTGATACCCCCATTTTTCCCAGTACACAATATTTGTCTTGGTGCTTTATACATAACTACTAAATCTCATCTATCGTTAAATAGTTTCTGAGATATGGTGGTTTAAAAAAGCAAAATTCGAATTGCCTCTAGAAAATGTTTGACGCATAGCGATAACATTTGGTACATATACATACATTAGGCATGATTTAGTGCACTATTTTTCAATTTGGACACGATGGAACCCTTTATTTTGTCAGGTTTGGTGAGAAATTACAAGAGCCAAAAAATGGGGGGGATTGGGTGGTGCCAAGTGGCATTGCATCGTCGCGACGCATCGCTGCCAAGTTGTCGCTTTTAGAGAAATAAAATTATTTTTTTCTCCTCAACTTTTTAACTACGATATCTATAAACTTGCCACAACTCGGTTAGTTTTTGGAATTTTCCGGTGAACGAGATGTAATTTTATTCTAAATAAAATGTTTTTTTTAGTGCAATAAACCGGTATTTTATCTTGCGGGTTGTTTTTGCTTTTTTATTGCTGCTTTTTAAAATCATTTTAAATTTAAAATTTTTATTTTTTTTTTTTTAAACATCGCCGAATCCCTTTTGTATGCAAAGTAAAAAGCATAAAACTTCAACCAAAGATATTTAGCTGAAAATAAACAACTACAATACTTACACAACGGTGGCGCTTGTGATTGCAGCTGACTTGGATTCCTTATGCCACTATGCGAATAGTTGCAATCTACATTAGTGCAGGCCATATCAAATTTACACTTAGGATGTGAATACATGCATTTGTCAGCGAATTTGCAATTGGGAAAACTTTTGCATGGCGCAGTTGGATGATAAAAATCGCAATTATGTTTTGTACAATTTGGATGATATTTACATCGTTCTTTTGGTTTGTTGACCTTCATTCCGGTCGAATCGATAGCAACAGAGCTCACTAAAAAATAAGTACATTACAATTAGCATGTTTAAGACAAGATAATGATTAAAAATATTTTAATATTTACATGAGGGTATATTCTCATATTTTTTAGCTTCTGAATTGCGTATGGAGATTTTTTGTCTACTGTGATGATATTCATCACTAATGCGTCGTTCCATTGATGTACCACGTTCATAACTTCTAGAACGACTTTTTGGTGTAGTGACATTATGTTCTCGATCCAGAGCACCCAAATCAAATTTTATTGGTGTACGCTTTCGTTTAACGGGTGTGCGCACTGGTGAAGATGCATCAGTTGTTAGCTGAGTTTCAGCGCTACCAGCTGAATGTCGCTGTTTCTTTGGCGGCATTGGTGGTGTCAATGAACGTTCTATTAGCGGCTCTTCGTGGCTGCGACGTTTATGTGACGATTTTGAACGACTTTCATGTTTCTCATATTTTGGTGTTTTTATTGGACTGTCATCATCTTCGGAATCATTTTTTATAATTATTTTTTTAATTTCCTTCGGCTTACGATATATCTCAATTAATTCGCTACGCCGTGGTGGTGGTGGTGTATTACACGACTGTGAAGAGTTTGTAGATTCACGTTCACCGAGATGTGTATTGGTTGATGGGGAGACTGAACTTGTCGTTGTTTTCATTTGCAGACGTGACTTAATGTCACTTCGACGGGGCTCTCGAGAGCGAGAACGTTTATTATTACGTGTCGTTGTTGAAGAGGCTTCCACAGCATTATTACGTGCTGCTGAAGACGATGAAGATACTAGTGGCGGCGGTGAGTGTGAACGCGAACGAGCATTGCGGGCACGTTTATATCTTGGAGGTGGTTTGTCATCTGGAAATATTCAATTTTGTTAAAACCTACTTCAAAGTGAATTAAAAATTGACAAAACTTACCATTGAGTGTAACGACAAATTGCGTTTTTTCCATATCCAATTCGTTTGAAGAACCACCAACTTCATATTCAGCCTCATTAATGTGATAACTGCACAAAATATCAATGTAAATAAGGTATACAATTTAATATACAAAAACACTTTCAAGTTACCTTATAGCAGCGTCTTGCTCATCGCCACTTTCGTTTATCATCTGTGGCACATACACATAATCACCATCGGAGTCACCACGATCGGAAACTGATTCAGGCACATATTCTTCGTCCACTTCATCTTCGCTATTTCGACGAGGTCGTTTATTGACCAACGAATTCATTCTGCCTTCACCCTCTACTTCAATGACCAAATTTTGTCTTGTTCGTCGAAACAGCATTGAAGAGGTCGCAACGGCACCACGTTTTAAACGATCACGATATGATTTCGTATACAATTTTGTGCTACGGTCACTGACAAGACCACCTTCGCCCAAACGAACTGTTACCTTTGGAACGGACTCTGTAGGTTTAGACGACTGTGTGAGTATTGTCGAGCGCTGTGCCTCAGCCACGGCACGTAAAAGTAAATTCTTACACGCCTGCTTGCTGGGCGAGACAGGTGGTCGTGGTTTTATTTTTATAACAGAGTTTACAGGCTTTTCAATTAAATCTTCATCATCTGACGGTTCTATAGGTTTTGAGGCAGCAACAATAACACGGGAGCCAATACGTTGCCGTACACGTGGTTCTTCAGCAGCAGCAGCAACGACAACATCTATACCAGTGACAATAGCACCGACAGAATTACTACGTTTTCTACGCACATCTGTTGAGGTTACCATTTGTACGATTTGAGATCGTTGCGAACCATTCGCAATTGTAGCGGAAGACGAAGATAAAATTGGTTGTTGTTCAGGTGATGAACGACGACGTATTGAGCTACGATCACGTTCGCGATCGCGATCACGATCACGTTCTCCTCTGTCTCCTCTATCACTTCTTTCACCTCTTTCACGTTCACGCTTTCGTTCATTTTCAATTTCTCTGCGTCGAAAGGCCGGTACATAAAGTTCTTTTTCCTGTCTTGAACGTCGCTCACGTGTAGAGTCAATTTCACGCTCACGTTGTGCCTGGTGCTGTTGTGGTTTCAATCCTAAGCGTTCATGAACTGAACGCTTGGGATGCGGCAACGGTTCACGTCGTTCACGATCACGCGATAGACGTGGTTGTTGTTTATCATCATGACGATTTCTGTTAGGGGGTGAGGCGGCTCGTCGATTATCGATACTTGACGCAGTTATAACAGGCGTGGCACCTGATGCATGTGCTGGTGGTGGAGTGATACGCCTACGCCTTCCCTGCAAATGCTGTTGTTCTGTTTGTCTGTCTTTGGATGCTGATCTACTCGTTTCTTTATGGTCAAATACAATGGGACTCTTGGGTTTGCTTGATTTTTTCTTAACCTAAAAAAAAAATTAATTTTTTCTTTAAATTGTTAATATTTAAAATATTTGCTAAGTATTACTAGATCGCCAGCTTCGTCGAATTCATCAGCGCTACCATCATCCTTCAAATTAAGAAAATCTTCATCCTCACTTTCAGCTTCATCATAGTTATCCAGATTTTTCAAGTGTTTCTTCGCAGCATAGATTTTTTTTTGTATTTCTGCTAATTCAGCTAAATCTTTTTCACGATTATTACTGGGAATAGCTTCAGTGGTCGAAGATATTTCTGATATAGTAGGTATATCAAATTCACTTGTGGTAGCATTGCCATGCTTAGTTGTTTCTATAGCGGTCGACTCTGCTGCAGCTTTTTTACCTTTGCCTTTTTTAATATTCGCAGCAGCATCAGCATTTACGTCCAGCGTCTTTTTTGCCTTCTCAAGAAGATCTTCTGCAAATACATCAGTTATGGAGTTTATAACCGGTACACTAGGATTGGCACCAGTTGTAGTCGTTGGTGTTTGATGTTCTTCGGCAGTATCATTGTCTGTTTTCTTAGCTGCAGCAGATTTTTTATCTTTTTTCAAAGTCTTTCGCTCTTTTTTGCTACTCGTTGTAGATGAAGACGAAGCAGCGGTTGTTGGTTCATCACGCAGATTTGATTTTCGTTTTCTGGAAGAGGCTGTTGAGAGAGAAAATTATATGATATAACAGAGTAAAAGTAGAAAGATGGAAATCTTAAAAAAATTATTGCAAAAATAAGATTTTCAGCCCAAAATTGAGTTAAAAATCTGCGGAAACGGCAGTTCTAGTGAAAGTTGTAACATTTTTAACAAATTTTCATGCAGATATCTTTTCTGGTTTCCGATACATATTGGTCTAACAGCGTCTAAATATAGTCCATGGAATTGCAAAGTAGAGCAAAAGTCACTTTGAAAAGGCAGTTGGAGGAGAAGAATCAAAATTCTGGAAGCCGAGGAGAGAAATCGATATCATCTTATTCGATGATACAGATTGTTTCAGAATATTAGACACAAGTGTTCCCCTTCCATTTTCAGTTTAAAATAAAAAGAAATTATGAATAGCATTATCATGAATTTACCTAGAAATTTCTTTCTCGAGAAGGAGCATATGCAATCGTGAAAATTTTGAGAATAGAAATTCCTTTTTTAGCAGGTACTAGGTGTACAAATATGAAACCGGTAATGACATCTAGCGGTCGATAGCCGTATATGTATGAGCTTCCGAACCGTACCAAATGTCTTAATCGTTCATTCTGTCATCTGTCAACAATATTCAGTTCACAATTTGTCAAGTTTCATACGACAACGCGTTTTTTCCGCTCGTAAAGATGTCGAATTTTGTGCCCGAAAACTCTCATTTGCGGGAAGCATTGATTTTCTGTTTCCATTTAAAAAACAGAAAAGGTTTTCTCCATCGAATCATCACTGGCGATGAAAAGTAGATTTATTTCAACAATCCCAAACGAAAAAAATCATATTTGAGCCCCGGCCAACGACCAAGACCAAATCGCTTCGGCCGAAAGACAATGCTGTGTATTTTCTGGGATCAGCGTGGTGTTATTTGGTATGAGCTACTAAAACCAGGTGAAACAGTTACTGGTGCACGCTTCCATCAACAATTGATCGCTTTGAACCGTGCTATACGTCAGAAGAGGCCCGAATTTCAACTTCGCCATGACAAAATTGTATTCCAAGATGACAACGCATCGCCTCATCGAGCAGCGGTCAATAAAAACTTGGTAGAATCGTACAACTGGGAGCCCCTGCCCCACCCGCCGTACTCACCGGACCTGGCGCCGTCCGATTACTATTTGTTTTCATCGATGGGACACGCACTCAACGATTCGCACTTCAATTTTTACGAGGAAGTGCAAAAATGGCTCGATGAATGGATAGCCTCAAAAAACGAAAAAATTTTTTGGCGAGGAATCTATAAATTGCTAGCGAGGGGAATTACTTTGAAGATTAAATTTGGAACCATTTTCGCAAAATAAACGTGTTTTTTTTTTAAATAAAAATTACCGGTTTCATATTTGTACACCTAGTATACTTTTTTCTCTTATTTTTTTCCAATTTTCATTCAATTTGCGCCAAAGCACTTCTATGCAGCCATGGTGTTTTTTATTAAATTTGACAGCCAAGGTTAAAAAAGAAAAACAAAATATAATCATCTAAATTCAACTAAAAACAACCATAGCAATGCAAAATTACAAATTGGTGATGGTCTACGAGTTCGGCCAAATAAATCTCCAAACCTTCAATCAAAAGAGTGAAGTGAAAAGTAACAATGCTATTTTCATTGATAATTTTGAGTCAAGTTTACTTTAGTGGCACCTCTTATTTCATATTTTAAACATAGTTTATTAATCGCTTGGATCAATTTTCGGGGGTATAACCATTGGAAGATGTGACTGTGGCTTTAAGAAAAACCTGCATAAATTGGAAACGCTTGGATGGATATGAAAATGTCATATGAAAGATACTTTAAAAGCTATAAAACTCTCATACAAAAGTTTTTAATTTGTCATGCATTAATTATTCGAGCTTCGAATTCCCAGTCAAAAAGTTCATACAAAAAATTTCAAAATATTCTCTCCCCAAAATTATTGCCGAAACTTTACTTTCTAGTGAATTTTGTGCTTCCCGAATAATAACAAAATTTAACGATAAAGTATGAAAAATGTACGTTAAGTAGATAAATATTTGCATTCAGGCTTCAGAGACATATCGATATTTGCCAGAAAGATAAGAAGTCTTTTTTTCCCAATCGACAAATCACATTCAGGCATGTTCCCAATTCCGAGTTTGATCGGAGTCAAAACGGAATCAATCTTAAGGTGCTTTGTGTTTCGAAAAACAAAATGAATTTGGAATTTTATTGCAATAAATAAAAGAGTCTGTCTATACGGGGCGTTCCGCGTACGCGAAAACTCCTCTCTCTCTCTCAATTTACTCAATTAGCGTACGCGAAATCCAGTGAAGTTTTTTCCCCTGGGACGCATCTTCGTTACAACAGTAACTTTACATAAAAGCAGGGGTAAGTGGGCGGCCTGCGGCCGCAGCTCAGGATTTAAACCCGTCAGACATCCAACACCGGCTTCGCGGCGGCTTTCGGCCGCGGATCAGTACATAAATTAATCAAGTTCCCCGGGGGAAAAAACTTCACTGGATTTCGCGTACGCTAATTGAGTTTCGCGTACGCTAATTGAGTAAATTGAGAGAGAGAGAGGAGTTTTCGCGTACGCGGAACGCCCCGTATAGACATTTCCTAAATAAAATTAGCTACTGGCTTCAATCCAATTTACTGAAACGGTTTTCCGATGTGGTGTGCAATTTTTTGTGGGGCTGTTGTCCCACGAAGTGAACGAACATTTTGCTTGCGATACCAATACCACAAATTTTTGGTTTCTGTCCCATTTTTTCTCTCTTCAACTTACCTCCAGATGCTGGCAGCGTTACTTCTTGCAATTTTTGCAAAACTTCATGCAGCCACGTTACAAACAATTCCGTTTGTGTGCCCAAGAAAAGATTGAGATCGGTAATCATTTGCTGCTTGGATCGCTTATTGGCCACCATAATCATAACATAGTCGGGAAGTTCATCATCTATGTAACCAGCGGAACCACCAGTACCGAGTTCTAATAGTTTAGCCTTGACGGCGCTCTAAATAAAATGTTCAAAGAAACACATAATTAATATTAATAAATGCATAATTTTTAATAAAAAAAATTGATTTTTCCTGCATTATCATTTGCAACACGTACTCGCATTTTTTGCCCAATTTCACTGCCGAAGTTTTCCATTTTTTATTTTCGTTTCTCCTATATTCTTTTATTCTAATTTATTTTCACTTAATACTTTACATAAATATTCAATAATTTCACAATTTAATATTTTTTTTTTATATTTTGCTTTCTAATATTTTTCGCAAGCCATGTAATGAGAATAATTTTCATTAAACTTTTGACAACTTTAGCAACAACAAGAAACTACATTTTGACAGTAGAGTTGGTCATATGTGCTCAAGTGAGACAGATATATATATGCGTCAAAAAATACAGTAAGGCCTCAGTTGACAGGTTGTAAATATTATAAGCTGTGTTTAACAATTACCAAAGAAAAAAAACAAAGAGCGCTTTTAAGGGGGTACACACTAGCGTCAGATATGGCCGCTTGAGAAGGCGTGACACCGCCCTAAATTTTAAATTTAATCTGGTTATACCTCGCAAATCATACAAGATATTTTGATGAAATTTGGTAGGCAGGTAGTGCTTAGCAATACCTTGTAAGAAATATGAATATCATCGGTGAAGTGTCACGCTCACTATTTAACCATTAAATGTTTTGATTTAATATTACTCAAAAACAACTTCAACAATTTTAATGAAAATTTAGGAGATATTACCCATGAAGATAAGGATTTATATGTGATATGCCATTGGATTGGGAAAATTCGTTGATGGGGTTGGCACCGCTCACGAAAATATAGTACGTTTTAAAAAAAAAACTAATTAACTGTGGAGAGTCTACTTGAAATAAGGAACCACTCAATTGAAAGTGGACAAAATATCACTAGTGGACGTAGCCTCTCCCTTACTAGCTCTCAAACTGTATAAGATTTTTTGATGAAAATTGGTATATGCATGTGAACCATTAATACTTTAATTGATAAGCAAAAAAAAAATTCGGTGTCATTCGATTTGTATTTATAAAAGTATTAACGCGGACATCTTAAAATTGCAAAAATTTTGTCATATGTGAGTGAAAACAGAAATTATTCATATGCCATCCCCCTGAAACGAGTATTTATAAATAAATTTTTGAATCACAATTGCTGTTTCGGTGAGTTTTCTTTGCTTATTCATACTTTTCAAAAATAATTGATACCTGCATACAGCGTTGTTTGAATAAGTAGGGGAATAGTGTCGCTTGCGGGCATGGGTTGGTTGTGGTAGAATTAGAACTAGAACATGGCTGGGATCCCGTCGCCAAATGTCACCGCGGCATATAAGACCTATAGAAGTCAGTCCATAGGCGCATGGCACCAATGAATGCAAGTATGTCCCTTGGAGGTAAGGCACCTACCTCAGAAGTAGAGGGTTACGCGTTAGATAAGTAACAAAGTTTGTGTCTGGTCACAGTGACATAGGATGGGTTACCCCCGTAACTTTTGACAGAAAACATATACGGCTGTTCTGACAAATGTTAAGTGCGTGTTATGGCAACACGAAGTTTTTGTGCATATACCGGAGCAAACAGACGCATTTGCTTTGTGCTGATTAGAAAACAATTTTTGAATTTTCTTTTCAATCATTTTCCAAGTGTGATAAATCAAAGTGAATCAATCGAAAAGCTGAATGCAATCTATATTCACGCAGTAAATTTATTATATTTTGAGATTCAAAGCCGAATCCAATCAAAATGTTCACGCAAAAGAATTTGCTTATTGCTTTTCAAAGTGGCTGTCAAAGTCGGTTGTGGGCACTTGGCTTTTTTTATTTAAAGTGTGTGTTTTACTGAAAAATCGTCGTGGATGCCAACTTTACTAATTTAAATCATGTTTTTATTCCTTTTAATGCTTTTTTAGTGGAATGGAAAGAATCAATAGGCCCTGTAAAGGTACGTATTGCAGAAAAAAAGTTATTTTCATTAAGTTTAGGTGTTGAGGTGTCATACCACTTTGCAAAACATCTCGGTATTGAGTTTCCAGACATGTAGACCGAGGAGCAGATGGCAAAAGAGCAATCCCAGTGTGCCAGACGGTTCAAATCTTCGCTTTTTTATCCGTTACGGATCCGTTACTGATCCGTTGGCGGGAGAGACTCCCAAAAAAAAGCGAATTGTTTTTTTTTTTTTTTGGAATTTCTCCCGCAAACGGTAACGGATCCGTAACGGGTAAAAAAGCGGAGATATGAACCGTCTGGCACACTGGGATGTCATATTTTCCCTTTTTTTTGCGGATTCTCTAAGGGTGCCCATAACCGACCCAAGTTTTTTTTTTTTTTTTTTTTTTTGTCAAAAATTATCAATGTTGCATTACCCATGCCTAGCAATATAAATACCCGAGGATTTTGCTCTGGTATTATTTTTTGTTAAAATACAAGGTTGCGAAAATCGCACAATATTTTTGTAAATTTCTCAGAAAGATTGCTTTTTTTAAAACTCCAACTTTCTTTCAGATTTTTCGAAACATATTATAATTTTTCAAAATTAACAGCCTCACCGACTCACCGTTCATAAGTTATCGCAATTTGGAAATTACCGCAATAGTATATACACGTCAAAAGAAACACGGCTATTATTCAAATTTAATTTGCAGCCTGATTCTGTGATTTCTTGATAAAATTTTTGTCAAGAAATTTTATCAAGATTTTTAAACGGTCAAGTTGGCTACATTTTAATTGTATACGTTTTATAATAATAGAATTTAGAAAATCAATTTTCAACAGAGCGCTTAGCTCAGATAGTAGGATCGCCAACAAGCAACGCAGAGGACGTAGGTTCAATTCTCCATGCGAACTTGAAAATTTTTTTAATGTTTTTTCATGTTATTTCTTTTTCTTGTTTTTTTTCCTTGGTTTCTTTTTTTTTTAAATTTTTTCCAGTTTGGAAACTTTATTCCACCAAATTTCATCTACTTAATGCTGTTCTACCGCATGCACGGAACGTGATACAGACGACTGGCTCATAGGAAGGTTGCACTTATTTCCGAAACATTTTTAACAAGATCCATGTCCAATGTAACGTTCCCAAAATACGAGCGGACAGTGGTATATCATCCGGCTTTGAATCATCCACAAGACTACAACACAAGATTGCAGGAAATCTAAAATTTTGTGTAAACTCCTTTTGTGGAAAGGAACATAGATCACTATTAACGCAAAGGAATCGCTTTTGATATCTTGTTATTTTGTTCTCAGGGTTTTCTTCTTTGTCGTGTATCAAAATTGCGTATACAATTCAAATAAATTTAGCCAACTTGACCGTTTAAAAATCTTGATAAAATTACTTGACAAAAATTTTATCAAGAAATGACAGAATCAGGCTGTAAATTAAATTTAAATAATAGCCGTGTTTCTTTTGACGCGTATATACAATTGTGGTGATTTTCAAATTGCGATAACTTATGAACGGTGAGTCGTAGGATAAAAAGTCCAAGGGTCTTTTTCATTGAGAACCACATGCTCTACAAACAATTTTAATCTTTTGTAAAAAAAATAAAATAATTATTTAGAAGTTATTTAAAAAAAGGTGATTTTTAGCGGTTTAACAGCGCTTAACCAGTTTTTATAGAATAACTCCTAAAAGATAATCTTTTTTAAAAATAAAATGAAAAGTTTTTGAAGAGAACGTGATTCTCCATTAAAAATTTCCTTAGAGTTTTACTGTGCGACTCACTGTTCGTGAGTTATCGCAATTTAAAAATATCCGCAATTGTGTATACGCGTCAAAAAAACACGTCTATTTTTTATGCATATTTAGAACTTCTTAAACACCCTACTCCGCTATTATAGCGCCATCTACTGTAAAATAATATCGTAACTATTGCAAATTCACAATAGTAGACGACCTCCAAACAACCTTTTGACGTTCAACACATACAAATTTCTTCCCCCCTCCCAAATTTAATTTTCTCTTTGGAGAATAGTCGACGTTCTACAAAGTTGTCTTGTGTCCACCCTCCAGTGAAGCAGCAGAGCTCCGGAATTTAGAAAAAAGAATTAAGTGTTTTTTTGGAATTTTTGCAAAGAAGTAAGTGATATTTAAAGAAAAATAAAAAAATAACAATTACATTTTAAAAGATATAAATAAAAAAAAAAGAAATAAAATGCAAAATACAAAGTGACGAAGTAACACAAATGAAAAGTGTGGAGCACGGCACGATTTCATAATGCGAATTTGGTAGCAACGTCATTTCACCGTTTTATCGGTCAGGTCATTGTCCATTTTATGTAAAATTGGGACAGTGATTTTTTTTAACAGTAATTTTCTACTTAAATTTATTTTATTTTTTTTTATTTTAATTTTGTAATATAATTTTTTTGGTTAAAATATTAACTTTTATGGGGCAAAATATTCGATTTGGTATTGCGTTGTTGTTGGATTTCTAGAGAGAGATGTTGAACGGAGATGATTGAATGGGTTATTCCCTTAGTTTGAGTTGAGTTATGAAATTTGTTTCCGAAAAATGAAAAAGTTTAGAGTTTTTTTTTTTTGTGGAATAGAGAAATTTGTAAAGAATATTTGATGTAAGACGGTATACCGCGGTAGTCCTGAACCAAAATATAGTTTTGAATCAAGGTTTCCTTTATAAAAAAGCGAGTTAGAGGGACTCTTAAAAACGATATCTGCTTAATATTTTTTCATTATGAGAAAATCCAATGGAGCAATTTTGATTCTACTGAAAGACTATTTTGGCTAAAAAACATGTTTTTGGATCATAACTTTTTTTTTCATTAGAAAATGGATACCCAAAAGTGCTTTAGAAATAAAGATTATGGGGGTTATCGTGAATAAATATTTCCGGGGAATTTTCTCAAACTGCCGTGCATTCTCTATTTCAATTTAAGAAAATTTCCCGGGAATCTTGATTCACGATATAAAAATTTTGGCGCTTAAAAACTTTTTTTTTTTAGGGGTATAGAGAATATTTGGTTCCAAAAATCGATTTTATATATTTTTCAATGACAAGGTCGGAAGAACGATTTTTTACTCAAAAGCAAAGGAACTTATGAAAAAAGTGTATAAGGAAAAAAATGCTTGGAATTGTTCAAAGAATGCGTGTGAATTTTTTCGAAATTTTTTGAACAATTTTATATTTTTTCGAAACTTGGTCAAAAAAATAAAACATAAAAAAGAATTTCAAAAATTCTGAAAAATTCACACCAATTTTTTTAAAAATTCTAAGCATTTTTTGTTATAAGAAATTTTTTCATAGATGTCTTAGTTTTGAGTGAACCTAGCATTTTGCTGACAAACTTGAGCTTAACAGCAGAAAACAAAATTTAATAAATTTTTTTAAAAAATAAAAAAATCACACGTAGGTATTTTTTGAACAATTCTAAGCATTTTTTGCCTAATAAACTTTTTTCGTTAGATGCCTCGCTTTTCAGTAAAAATTCGTTTTTCGACCGCGTAATTGAAAAACGTAAAAAATCGATTTTGGGATGCGAATATTATCTACCTCAATAAAAAAATTTTTTTTAGCGCCGAAATTTTTGTAAGAATATAGTCTTTATTTGTGTTATATGAGCTTTAGGTCAGTAAATACTTCAATTTAAATCGTTGACAAAATTCAAATTTATATTTTTCCAATCTTTCGTCTTTCATTGAAAGACATCATCAGGGACTAAAATTTAAAACAAATTGCACAAAAACATTTCATTACAATGATATCACAATTCATGAAATAATTGAAACTTACATTAAAAATGAAAAAAATGAACAATTACATTGAACTAATAACTGAACTGATTTAATAAATTAACAATATATGCTAAATTAAAATTTTTTGTCTTTGTTTCTAAAGAACCCTTGGGTATCCATTTGGTAATGACAAAAAAAGTAACGACCAAAAAACATGTTTT
This sequence comes from Calliopum simillimum, assembly GCA_951812925.1. Taxonomy (NCBI): domain Eukaryota; kingdom Metazoa; phylum Arthropoda; class Insecta; order Diptera; family Lauxaniidae; genus Calliopum; species Calliopum simillimum. The sequence goes on from OX638368.1 coordinate 9,451,440, forward strand.
TTTTTAGTCAAAATAGGCCTTTAGTAGAATCAAAAGTGCTCCATTGGTTTTTCTCATAATGAAAAAGAAATGATGCAGATATCGTTTATAAGAGTCCCTCTAACTTTTGAGTTGGTTTGGGGACTATTCTATTGTGCTTCATACAAAATCGACACGGTCTACTGTATGCATCTGTATTGTATCTTTTTTTAATTTAATACATAGTTTTTTTTTTATTTAAACTGTTTATTTTTTTTTAATATAAATTGTTAAAAGAAAAAATCAATTTCTGTTTGATAATTTTTACTTTGCTATTATTGAAATATATCCTTCCAAGCAGTTTTGAAATTTTTATAACATTTAAAGGCAGTTTTTAATAAATCTATATATATAAAAATGAAATGGTGTCCGTATGTAGCTTATGAACGCGAAAACTACACGGCCGATTTACATATTTTTTTTTTTAAATTGTTTGTTGTGGTCTGTAGAAGGTTCTTAATCGGGTGAGATCCCACTGAGGGGAGCGGGGGTTGCACCCCCATACTAAAAAAATACAAAAAATGCTATATCTCTACAGTTATACAAGCTATGATTATGAAAGTTGGTGAACTTATGCAAAATGTATGTACCATTCACCATGCAAAATTTGAGGGGGATTTAACTAGGGGACGTTGCACCCCTGAAATGAAAAAAACACACAAAATGCTATATCAGTGTTCCTATATCTGTTATCATTATGAAACTTGGTACATGTATGTTCATTGCGTCTACTATTCAGCCTGCTAAGCTTAAGAGGGATTGAACGAAAGGGGTTTGTAGCCCCCGTACAGTATAAATACTCAATACTGCTATATTTCTACGCCTATAGTAGCTATCATTATAAAAGTTGGTACATAAATATATGTATATTTTATTCACCTTAAAAAACCTGAAGGGTTGGAAAACGAGGATGACGGAGATAGATGGGACTTGGAACATATGTAAAGGGCATTGGGAACGGGCGAACAAAGTCGCTTCCGGGCCAGCTAGTAATATGTAAAATGAACGAAGATTAACAAAAGTTCAGTAGTTTTTGAGCGATTTTCGTTACAAAAACTTTTCTCTTCGTGCACGTGCCTATCCAGCGAAATGTTTAATAGGTTAAATAACTGACTTGAAAGATGACAAATATCTTCGAGGATAAATATAATTATTTGTATAGTTCTTGAAAATTTCGGCTAAGGTCATAAGTCATCGTACTTTTTTTTTTTAAATTACATGATGCACACTTTGCTCGTAGTTTCTATCTTTTCATGCATTTAAAAGTTTCAGTCAATTAGTTTTAAGCTCAAATTGTTGTTGCTATTTGTTTAAAAATAGGTAAATTTACATTATTACACTATTTGTGTAGCGAATTCACATGATGATTTTTTTTTTTTCAACACTTTGCCAGCATTAATCGTTTGTACTTTTTTTTTAGTAAATTACGTTGTAAAAATGCAGTTGGGTTTTCTTTTTCTTCAACGTAAATGCATACTAAATTTAATCAGTGACGTTTTTCAAAGTAACAACGTAATTAATTAAAAAAATTATTACACCTACAATGTGGGTCATACATAAGTAACTGCGCTATGGCGTCAAAGTTATTTAACCATCTCTGTCTGTTTCATGCACATATCTTTATATGAAGCATATCGAAACAGAGACGATTAAATAACACTGCAATTTAGGTATGGCCGTAAAAGCTGGCTTCCATAACACTGGACAACAATGATTTTGCGGCGTGAGATTTTGAGATTGATTTCGAGTAATCATGGTATAGAATCAGATTTGCCGAGTTCACTCTAGTTCTCAAGATATTCTTGCTTGAAAGTGCAAATATCGCTGTTTTGATGCAATAGAGAATAAATTCGAAGTTGTTTTTTGAAGTATTCCACTTTAAACAAAAATTAAGTTAACAATCGATTTCGTATCCCACTGCTAAATACTACCGATGTCTAATATCAAAATTTTCAAATGTCAATCAATTTCTTTAATGTATTCCTAGAGGAATTTCAGGTTTTGTTAATCTTCAATACCTTCAAATGGCAAAAAGTGGATTATATCATTTTTGAATCTATAAGAATTCATAACAAAATTCATAATTGCTAATGAAATTGGATAATCTTCCTCAATAAACACTTTACCAATCAGAATTATTGTCTATCGAAGAAAAGCTATTTAACCTCCACAGAACTGAAATGCTTCAGACGCTTCCTGAAAGATAGTTGTGAATTCTGAGTAAATACCAAGCAAGGCAACTCATTCCTTTCCCTTCAAATAGTACCGCGAAATTTAAAGTTCATTGCAGAGTGCAATAAGTTCATAAAAAGCCGAAAGTAATGAATTGGCTGGCATTTTGCTAAAAATGAATAAAATTGGGCTTTGATTAGATGGAAAGTTTACTTGATGGTGTAGAATTTATGCCATTAAGTTGTTTTGCTTAAATTACATAATCTTAAAACATTTTTTCAGGTTTTTCATTATTAATATCAATAAGCCATGAAGATTTTTCGACATTTCCACTTTTTAAAACTCGAATACTATATTCAGCACAAATAAGTTCTTTAAAACTTGTTTATTTTTAATGACACAGAAAAAAAAACTGACGGTAAAATTAACTATAAACTTTGTATTCTATAGTTTTTTAAATTTTCTATAGGAAACAAAAACAACAATTCAAAATTTAGCAATAAGTTTTACTTTTCTACAGTTGAATTCAACTGTACATTTTGTATTCCATAATTTTTTTTTTTCATATGAATAAAAGTTTGAGTTGAAATATTCACATAGTTATGGCGACTTTAAATTTTGGCCTATATGGGAGGTGGGCTTAATGCTATCTATACTAACTCAGACATTAAATATTATTTTTGTACCTAAAATATTTTCGAAGTTAGAGCGATTTTAAATTATTGGTTATACAGGAGGTGGGCGTGTCCTTGACCCGAACGCGCCCATTTTCAACAAATAAATTGATGCTGCTAATACTTTATCAGAAATCGAATTTTATTGTTTTACCCCAAACACTTTCGTTGTCATTAGTTTAACGAAACTGGAGCGATGCAAAAATACGGAAAAGTCGCTGAAGAAAAACTCATCGTAGTCCAAGAAGGGGTGTGATGGGGGAGTCAGACAAATGCGCAAAACCTTTAGAAAACCTCATATTACACACTTAAATAATTTAGCCGTTGCAACTTTATAAAACATTTAAGTTATAGTCCACAGAGTGCAAAATTCGAAAAAATTTGGGAAATGAAATTAGATTAACTAGCTACCAAAAAATCACGTGTCAAGTGTTTTGTGGTGTGAGCTTACTGTTCTGTGTTTTTGAGTAAAAACAACAACATTAATGTAAATTATTATCTGTTCAAAACAACAAAAAAAAAAAAAAAAAAAATGAAACTAGAGTTTTTTTGTGATGATCCGGATATCCTTTTTTTATTAAAAAACAACATAACATCTTAGTACGCAAATCTTCAGAAAATAGATCAAATTATTCTCACCATAAGTTTCAAGAGGTAAAATCATTTAGTTTTAAAGATACTTTCACATATTTAAAGAGATTTTTGGAAAAAATTACTATTTTCTGAATTCATCAAGTTTAAGACGCAAAAACTCAAAAATGGAATTATTTATGGGTTTTCTGGTACTTCAAATATGTTATCTAGATACTTAACTTTAAATTTGTCCAAAAAATATAGTACTTTTAATACAAAAATTTTCGAAGTTATGACCGGATAGCGCTCTCTTATGGGCCACTGTGCGCCCTTTGAGAGGTGGCCTGAAATTTCTGAGTTTTTTCGAAGATGACCCCTAATGTAACTAGTAGTAGTTAACTACATATATGTACCTATATTAAATTTAATTTTGGTTTATAAACTCCAATATAAAAAAATACCAATCAATTTCTGTTAAAACAAATATTATTACACGTTTACCGCAAACGTGTCTGCTCCAAATATCGTTTATCAAAAATATTATTTTTGTTTTATATGGTACTTATGGCGCTGTCTGGCACTCTGCTTATTTTTTTATTAACAACCAGTTTATGTTTTTTATATTGTTGATATCATTTTTTTTCGCAATTCATGTTAAACTAGTTATTCTGGAACAAAATTATCAGCGCAAACTTCCTGTGCAAATATCTATTTGGAATTGATAATTGAAACCTTTCGATTCTTTTGGGGGCTCGTTTCTTGTTATTTGCTAAATGTTATTATTACTATATATTCATTAAATTTAACGCCAACGTGGAAAAAATACATATCATTATAATAAATAAATATATAAACTGGTTCTTTATCATGACTTGAATTTTGTGCCTTCCTTCGACTCACTCTAGAAGCTACCAAATTTCGATGGATGATTTGTTTTATTTGTTGCACTTATATTGTTTTTGTTGTTTTAGTTTTTTTTCTTTTTTTTTTTCTAATCTATATACTTACATACAAACATACAAATGTGGTTTTTGACAAGTTGTTTAAATAAAAATTTCGTTGTTGAATTTTTGTTCAGTCTTCATTTAGTTGCCGGGAGAAAAAGGTGTGTTAGCTGGAAGTGTTTATAATCATAAATATTACAAATATATATTATCAAAAAAAAAAATTTTTATTTCAACAATGGGGAATTTGAATAAGAGAAATTTTCGAAAAAAAAAAAACTTTAACTTTTTATCAAGAAAAAAATAAATAAATGTGGTTGGAAAATCGTTTGTTCTAACAATGATAAGTTTTTTTTTTATCTGTGGTAAACTTTGTGTTGGATTTTATCTTTTGGTTTGGAAACCACTAAAATTAAATTTTTTTTTTGAGTTTTATTGAAAGTAGTTGCATTATAAAATTAGTCTTTATTTTTAAAAGTTTAAGGAAAGTGCAGAAAAACTTGCAACAAAACTTCGGCATAGTAAATCTTAATTAATAAGTAAAGTAAAAAATTTAACTAAATCAAAAACTCCTTCTACTAAAAATTTTGTGTTATTAAATTAAGAAATAGTTCATTAAAGATTAAGTCAATCGCCTGAAAATTATTCATGTGAAGCTGGCTACGGAATTTTCGTAAACCGATATTTTATTTAGAGATCTGAGTCCGTTCGGAATAATTCTGGTGTTCTTTCACTAAATTCGAAATAGTAATCTGCGAAATTGTACCAAAAATCGGAGGCTTGTTGTTTTTTGCAGAGCGTTTCTTTTTTTACGTAGAGGAGTTTTGGACTTTTTTAAATTATTTTTTTTTTTAAGTTTCTTATTTAAGAAAGAATTTTTTGTAAAAACATTTTTCATAAAAAAATTTCTTACATAAAAAAGATTCCGATTAGAGTTCTGAATAGCGCTCAAAGAATTCGTCAGAAAATCCTACTTCCACTTTTCCAAATATTCGTAGTTTTCGTCTTAATCGCTAAGTAAGGTTCCATCGGTCACTCAGGGAAAAACAATTTTTTATCTGAAAGCAGTTCTGAATAACACTTTAAGAGTTCTAAAGGAAATTTTGAAAACATTTTCCAAAATATTTGTACTTTTCATTTTAATTGAAAAATTCGAAATTTTTTTTTTTCTAGGTATCAGAAAAAAAAGAGTTTAACGTAGAAGATTTCTGAAGTACCCGAAGATTTCTAAAGAAAATCCTAGTAACTTTTTTCCGAAATATCTCAATTTCGCAGAACTATTCCGAATGTGACAGAACTTCAGAACTATTCCCAACGGACTCAGAGCCAACTTCACATGAGTCTGGAAGTTATTTTGAGTTTCTGACGCCAAGCCCCATGCAAAATTCACATTAAATTTCATAAAAAAAACCAAAGAAAATAATATTTTAGTTAGGGACTAGAAAATTGTGATAATTATATACTTGATAGGGATGTTACTTAGCTTCAACTTCGAAAAGTCGGATATTTTGAATGATTTTAACCTCAGATTCTGGGAAGAAAGAAATAAAAAGCACTGAAAATAGCAATCAAATTTTATTTCGGGGAATATCTCATGTCGTTAAAAGTATTTGAACAGTAAAATTATAGCATGGACTCGGTTTCGTTTTCGGTTCAGGCTCCAATATATCAAATTTTAAATTATTCCGTTCCGGTATTATCGGAATTCGGGACCTTAAAAATCAGATTTAATTTACTCGAACCTTATTCCGAGTTGGTGGGTATTATCGGAATTCGGGACCTTAAATATCAGATCCAATCGAAATCGGTTTAAAGATCAGGAGTAAATGCCATGTTTTGTCGACAGTATAAAAAAAGTCCAACAAATGCAAAACTTTAAGACCGTACAGGTTTGTGAAAGATTATTCCATAAAGGTCTCCGTAAAATATTCCTTTTTTAAAATATTCTGGAAAAATATATAAAATGTAAAATTTTCTTATAAAAAAAAAAATGCATTGCAAGCTTATTATTACTTGGCAACAGACAGAATTTAGTTTAAAAACAAACTGATAATGCACTAAAAATCATTTATTCTAATCACTAAAATGCCCCTGGAATGACATTTAAAATTTAGAAGACAAAATTCAATTTCCAAGATTTCTAAATATAATACCAATGAATTTCAATGTCATGTGTAGAATTTTTTTTTTTTTTTTGGTTGACAATAAGTATCTATACAAGAAATTTCGTTTTCTAAATGTTTTCTGCATACATACATAAGTATTCTATTATCTACGTTTATTTACATATGTACAAATTTTGATAGAAACAAATAACATGTTTTTTTTCGATTAATTAAAAATATAAAACATACATTCATATATAAATTAGTTAAATGAATAAAATACAAGAAGAAACATTAGAAAAAAAAAAAAGAAATACATGAAATCTTTTAAGAATACAAAATAAAACCTTCAAAGTATTGGTACAACATGCTTTCAGAAGTCTATAATGTGTTGATAAAAAATGTTGCTGGAAATGTATCGCAACAATTGTTAAGTCGACCTTCATCAATGTCAGCTGCTTTTTAGAAGATACATGCTGAGAGCAAGCAAGCTTATTATGCGATATTGAGGGATGATGACGAAAGAGAGCAAATAGGCGCGTGTGAACTTTTCTTAAAGCTTTTGTTGATACTTTACTACCTTCACTGAGCAAAAGATTTATTTGAATGAAACAAATAACTGGCATTCTACGTTTACCGGATGTATCCGATTCCAGTAATTTTTGACTAATTTTGACTGGATCCAGATACAAAACTTTTTTCAAATATAAGGTCTGTTTAACGAGCTAGAGGGCTCCAAAATTTGAATTATCATCAGATACGTACTACTTCTAATCCCCGTTATCCAGACTAAAAAAGTATAAACCAAATAAATAAAGTAGGTAAATTTATACTTCATTTAATGAGCTTTTTAGCTGCATTTTTGGATTTAAAAAAAATTTTGTTTTTTGGAAAAAAGGTGGAAATAAATTTTTGAAAATTAATTTTAATAAAGTTAATCCCTTTTAATTTTTTAAGATTTTTTTTTTTCTAAAAATAGCCAATAGTGAATAGATAATTCTTGCCAAATTTTATAGTGTGCGCTAGTGATGAGCAAATGAAGACCAAGACCAAGACCATAGCAGTCTTGGTCTTGGTCTTGTTCTTGCACATTGAGTCTTGGTCTTGGTCTTGCTTTTGATATTGAGTCTTGGTCTTGGTCTTGATTTTGGTCATTAAGTCTGGGTCTCGGTCTTGGTCATGGTCTTGAAAAAATTGTTGAGTATTCAAAATTTCTAAATGTTATTTTTACTAAGCAGTTGTGTTTTTAAGATACCGAATTTCGAATTAAGAGTTGACTATATGCTTGAAAGGGGCGTGACACACCTATTAACTATAAAATACGCAAGACTAAAAAGCAGTCTTGGTCTTGATGATCTTCGTGAGCAAGACCAAGACCAAGACCATAGCAGTCTTGGTCTTGGTCTTGCAATGAAATCATCGTCTTGGTCTTGTCCTTGCAAAATTACCAAGACCAAGACCAATTTTGCTCATCACTAGTGGGCGCGGAAGTCGTTTAGGAGCTAAACGATTTTTTGGAAAATGGTGGACCTTAATTTTTGAAAATTGATTCTAACAAAGTAAGTCCCTTTTAATTTTTTTTCTAAAAATAGCCAATAGTGAAAAGATAATTCTTTCCAAAATTTCATAGTGGGTGCGTAAGTCATTGTATCGCTTTTAATTCTACTGAAGGCCCATTTTGGCTAAAAAAACATATTTTTTTGCTCATCACCTTTTATTTATTCAAAAATAAAGACTATATTCCTACAAAAGTTTGTCATTAAAATATTATACTTTTTTTTGCAGTATAGAAAATATTTGGTTCCAAAAATCGATTTTTTACTTTTTTTAATTATGCGGTCGCAAAAAACGACTTGTTACTTCAAACCAGGACATTTAACAGAAAACGCTTAGAATTGCCAACAAAATACGTGCGAATTTTTTGAAATTTTTTTGTTTTGACCAATTTTTGAATAATTATAAAATGATTCAAAAAATTCTGTAAAATTTCACATGCATACTTTGTACGATTCTTAGTATTTTTTGCCACATACACTTTTTTGTAAGATGCCAATGGTGTGCGATTTTGGTTCTCCTGGAGATCCATTTCGGCAAAAAAAAAAGTTATTGCTCGGAACTTTTTCTTCTTCACAGAATGGACCAAATTGACATAAAAAATAAAAATTTTATTTTTGCAAAAAAGTGTTAAAAAATTATATATTGTTTTTGTAGTAAAGATAGTATTCGGTCCCGATATTTGATTTTTATGTTTTTTAATTACTCGGTCAAAAAACCGATTTTTTAACAAAAGCAAGGCATCTTAAGAAAAATGGCAAAAAATGCATAGAATTTTGTTCAAGGGGTGTATGAAACAATCAAATAAACATTTGTTTCGTTCAAACAGAATATTTTCTCAGTGTATTTAAATACACGCTAAAAGCGCATGCTTCTTTTTGTTTTTGGCAATAAAAACTATTTGTCAATAATCTGAGTAGAATTTCTCTCTGTGCTCTCTAAAAATTTGACGCTCAAAATTTATTCGTTCTCACACTTTTACGCTCTAGTACTGCACTAAAACATCTTCGTTTGCGCAAATATCCTTACATTATATCAATATTTTTTGATAAGAAAAGTGAAAGTACTCGTATATTCTACATATTCTACTGTGTACCTACATATTGACATTGATTTTAAAATTTAATTGTCTTCCTATCAAATTGCTTCCACAGCAATTTGCGCACTCTTTTAAGGTTCAAGTGATTAGTACTCACAATCATCAGTCAAATTCTCTATATGCCATTGCCTCTTTTCGAAATTATTGACACAGTTTTTTTCTTCTGTTTTTTTGTAAAATGTCTACAGAACTTTTCCCTACTCAATTTTTCAGTATTAAAATTTCTTTGTCGCCGACGGTTGTGTTTAGCATTTGTTATTAATTAACTAAATTCTATACAAATTTTATACATAACATATCTCTCGCTTACTCCCACTGTAGAAAAGGTATTAAATTTTCGTTTTGTTGTTGTTGCTGTGCTTTTTAAGGACAGTTTTGAAGGTCAAGTAATTTTCCCTTTCAAGTACTGCGCTAAAAATTTCGGTAGTTTAATATTTGCACAGTAACTGTTATTAATTTTTTTTTTAAATTTAAAATTTTTTTTTTTTTAAATTTAAAAAATTTAATTTTTTTTTCGACTTTGATTTTTTCCGCAGTCAATTTAGTATTGTTATCAGTGACAGTGCACTTGAACTTCGTTTTCATAATTCAGACTACTGTGAGAAAGTTCAATGGTTACAAAAGCTTGCAAATTGAAAAGTTTGCTTCTCTGGGTTTTCATAGCAAATTAAGGGGGTTTGAAATCTCCTATTTATGATTTTGAGCATGGTTTTTCCCATCTGATGATTTTGAGTTATACCTTCTTCAAAGTGCAGAAAACATTGTTTTTGGAAATGCTTTACCTTTTATCCTTTTGAGTTGGATTCTTACTTTCCAAGTTATCATCCCTTGAACTAAAGCTGGGAAAGAATTAAATAATATTTGTTTACAACAATTACGAAAATATTTCCATTCTTTTGAATATTTCATTCTTTTTCGTATTGAAAAGTTTTCTAGTACACATATCGGCAAATAGTTTCATGCATCATTTGTCTCTATGATGGCTTAACCATTCAAAGGAATTTTCTTTAGCAGCTCACAGTTTACTCTCAAAAGTAGTAAACGAACACTAGCTGTTTTACTCAATAACCTATGAAGACAACTTGGCAAAGATACTTTTGATGCGTTGCTGAGATATAATATTAAAAGGTTTTTCGTAAGTGGAATCAGTCCATTAAAGAGCAAAAGTAATTTATACACATACTTTTCATTTAGGAAGCTTTTTGATAAAAACGGTAAGTCGAACGTTAAAAAGTATCAGATCCTCTTTTGTGGAGAATTATAGGTTCATCAAATTTTTGTGATTTTTTAAGAATATTTCCTAAACGGTTACTTTTTCGTTAATGCAAATCAATATTATTTGTAGAACCTGTAATCCTCCACAAAAGAGATTCTAATACTTTTTGTCATTCGACTCACCGTTTTCGTCAAAAAGCTTTCTAAATGAAAGTAATTGAGATCACACGGATTTCGGAACAAGCCTGATAATGTCATTATGTGCCGTAATAATCAGTTATTTGACAGGGATACTTTCTTCATCAATTGCACATCATTAAGTAAACTTTTTGTGGAAATAAAGCCTAACTTCATATGATGACATTACTTTTCCTTTAATGGACTTATACAAATTTCTAAAAAAACCCATTCATATGATTTTTGAATCTATAAAGATTCTACTACTAAGGTACCTTGATTGAAATGGAACGGGAAAACTTTGATCCACAACATGCCTATTGGTAAACGTAGGCCGTTAAAACATCTTCGATGGAGATTTATGAGATGATTTACGGCTTTTTCGAGACTCAACTCTAAATCTCGCTGTAAATCACTTGATTTACTATATAAAAATAAATCTTCTTTTGACGAGATTTATTTTAAATCTTCGTATAAACCTTAACAGGGCTACCGATTTTGATAATTTTCGACCCCTTTACTTTATCAATTATCATTAAATGTCATTAGAAACAAAAAGTAAATGGAAGATAAATATTAAAAAGAAATTGAATAACAACTTTAATTTTTCCGCTTATGACGTTTACTGCCAAAAGAGATATAGGTCGTTAGAAACGGGCAGAATTTAACGACTAGATTTATAAATTTCATAAAAGCTAAATCTTTGGTGGAAACTTAGTATTAGGCTTTTATTCTGAAATGTCGTTGAATTCCTCGAATTTACTTTGACAAGATATTATGGGACCAAATTTTAAATAACGGTCAAGAAAGACTTAAGTAGCAAGCAAAGATTCTATTTTTACAGAATTCTAAAACTCATTCCAGGATCATCAGAAATGGGATATGCGCCCTCTTCTAGAAAGAGTCTGATATTCAAATTTCCTCACTGATGCATCAATGACGTATAAATCATATATCTCTCCATTCCTCAATATTTTAATCCGATTTCGGAAAAGGCTCAGTAAAAAGGTTTCACACTTTGCTCTTAATTTAGATCTTTGACGTTTTGCCCCAGACAGGCGGCAGCTCTAATGCACATTACAGACGCAATAATGTGAAACTTTTTATTACATGATTTAAGGCATTTTTTGAATACATATTTCGTAGACATTGACTAAAAGAAAATTTCCCAATTCTGGGTCCAAAAGATTCTAATTTTGTTTTTGATATTTTAGAATTTTTTGGACCCTGAATTGGGAAATTTTCTTTTACTCAATGTCTATGAAATATGTATTTAAAAAATGCCTAAAATTATGCAATAAAAAGTATTGCGTCTCTAATGTGCGTTAGAGCTGCCGTCTGTCTGGAGCAATAGGCAAAAAGGTCTTAAGTCGGAAACTGTACCTAGTGTTCGGTAAAACCAAATTTTTATTGTTTAAGAATAGTTTTTTTGCCCAGCATCAAAGAGATAACTCTTGTAATTAATGTGATTTTAATGATATATATACTCGTTTGTATCCATGGGTCGAAGGATTACAATGAAATTAAGGATTATTATTATTCTATGAGGCAATTTCAAAATATCAAATTTTTTTCTAAAACGGCAACATTACTACATTATACAAGAAAGCTTAAAAAGCACTGACATTTGCGCTTGGCAACACACTCCCTTGGTTAGCGACATTCTATGTGTATAAACATTTAAAATGTTTATGTTTATAAACAACTCGTGCGCACAATGGCAGTCGGTTACAAAAATTTAAACAAATAATATTAATAAAATCTAAAATCCAATAATGCATAGATAGTTTTAAAAAATTTGTTTTAAAAAAATTTTAAATTAATTAAAAAAAATATTTTTTTTTTATACTTTCGTTAAAAACTAATAAAATAAATTGATTTCTTTCTTTGCAGATTTAATAAAAGAATCACAAAATGACTACCTATTTCAACTACCCATCAAAGGAATTGCAGGCAGAACTTAGCCGTATTGCCAAGGCTATTGTTGCTCCAGGCAAGGGTATCCTTGCTGCCGATGAGTCTGTTTCGACCATGGGCAAGCGCCTGCAAGACATTGGTGTCGAAAACACTGACGAACATCGTCGCGTTTACCGTCAACTTTTGTTCTCCACCGATCCCAAACTTGGTGAGAACATTTCCGGTGTCATTTTGTTCCACGAAACCTTGTACCAAAAGGCTGATGATGGCACTCCATTCGTTGAATTGTTGAAGAAGCGTGGTATCATTCCCGGCATTAAAGTTGACAAGGGTGTTGTACCATTGATGGGCTCAGAAGATGAGTGCACCACACAAGGTGAGTTGCTGCTAATGTTTAAAATACAAAACAAAAATCTAATCATTCATCTCTTTTTTTGCATTATCGCAGGTTTGGATGACTTGGCTGCTCGTTGTGCACAATACAAGAAGGACGGTTGCGATTTCGCCAAGTGGCGTAGCGTTTTGAAGATTGGCAAGAACACACCATCATACCAAGCTATTTTGGAGAACGCAAACGTTTTAGCACGTTATGCTTCCATCTGCCAGTCCCAAGGTATTGTACCAATCGTTGAACCAGAAGTTTTACCCGATGGTGAACACGATTTGGAGCGCGCACAAAAGGTTACCGAAACCGTCTTGGCTGCCTGTTATAAGGCATTGAACGATCATCATGTCTACTTGGAGGGTACACTATTGAAGCCAAACATGGTAACTGCTGGTCAGTCATGCTCTAAGAAATACACCCCCGATCAAGTTGCTTTGGCAACAGTTGAAGCTTTGCGCAGAACAGTACCAGCTGCTGTTCCCGGCATTACTTTCCTGTCTGGTGGTCAATCTGAGGAAGAAGCTTCCGTGCATTTGAACGCCATTAACAATGTACCATTGGTGAAACCATGGGCATTGACCTTCTCATATGGTCGTGCTTTGCAAGCCTCCGTACTCCGCGCATGGGCTGGCAAGAAGGAAAATATTGGCGCCGGCCAAACTGAATTGCTTAAGCGTGCTAAGGTAAGTGACAAGAATTTTATCATTTTGTAGATATAAAACTATGAAATTATTTTAATGGGGCATCATTGGTGAAGGTTTCATTCAAAAAAGCAATTCTAAATACACATTGCACTCATTTGATATTAACATTATACATAGTATTAAATTACTTAAAAGTTGTAAGTCATATTATTTACTGAATTCTTTGACACGAATGTTTCCGAATTTTGCGGTTTAGTCAAGGCTCTTGCAATTTTTTTTTTTTAAATTAATCTTTAGTTAAAAATTTACCCTCAAACAGGCCATTTTTAAGTATTTTTGGATTTACCAATCAATTCATTGGCCCATTTAATCTAAAACCTTAAAACGGTTTGCGTATACACTATTGTAAAATAGTTATAATCAAGAGAATGGTTTGTGCATAGAATACACGTACAATAAAATAGGTCGATGAAAAAAAAAAAATGATCTAGGACACAAACTGTCAATTAAAAATTATATATCGTTGTAAAGGACTTAATTAGGTCTACATTTTAAGAAATCTTTTTATGTGGGCATTGCAATAAAACTTTGAACTGCTCTAAATTCTTTCTTTGTAAGCTTTATAGAGCTTTTTGTGGACAAATTGTAAATATATTTTCAAAAACTTTAATTTCATAGGGAAAAAATTGCATTTAGGGGGATATGAACCAAAAAAATTAGGTCTTACTAAGCGAATATGATCTTGGACGTCCAAAAAAATTAAAGAAAAAATGTAGACCTATTTAAGCCCTTTACAACGATATTTACATTACCAGCCGAAGCTATGCAGAAAATACCATGTTGGCTGTTTTTAGAGTTGTTCCCTAGATTTTCTGAAGTTAAAATTTCAATCGAAAGCGGTTTTTCAAAACTTTTTCTTTTGTTTGGAGACTAACTTAGCCTAGTACACAACATACGGATATTTTTGTCCTACAAATTTAATTTCAGAAGGCTGAGTCTGTCATAGAGTGCAGTTTTTAAATTTTAATACACTTGGTAAATATAGCAGCAATTGCTTTTTCATTTACACTTTTTTTCAATATGCATTTTACCACGTTCCATTCAATTGTCTACTGACAGTGTCAATTTCAATTTCAAATTAATAAATATTTAAAAACTTTAGGTACATAGAGCATTGAATTTAAAAATTGCTGACGCCATGAAATTGTATTTGTGTCCAATCGAGTAAAGTCTATTTTTAACTGAACATACCACATTGTATGACAAGCGGACGTTTTCATCCAGTGACTTTACTGTGACATAAAGCTTAAAATAAAAAAAATCTTGCATACTTTTGTACATATTGTTAAACATGGTAGTTGATTTGATTGAGTAAGATCGAAAATTTTCAATGTAACATTGTTGGAATATTAAATTATTTTATATTTAATTTGAGAAATAAATTTGATAATATTCAATTCAATGTTGAATAAGAATCCTTCGATTGCCTTTTGAATTGCACATTAAATTTATTTTGGTGCCTAAAAATATGCAACGAAAATTTAAACATGTTATGAAAACATTTCTTATTTTAAAAGCCTAAATTGTCAGAATGCCTGTCTAGCCGGCAGCCTAAATCCAGATTAAAGACGCAATAATGCGAATATTTTTATTGCATGATTTTAGGCATTTTTTAAATAGATATTTCATAGACGTTGACTAAAAGAAAGTTTTTCAATTCAGGGGCCAAAAAATTCTAAAACATCAAAGACAAGATTAATAGTGAGATAGATAAGCATCAGAAAAGCTAATTAGAATTGTTTGGACTCCGAATTGGGAAATTTTCTTTTAGTCAATGTCTATGAAATATGTACTTAAAAAAATGCCTAAAATCATGCAATAAAATGTTTCACATCATTGTGTCTGTAATGTGCATTAGAGCTGCCGTCTGTCTGGGGCATTATAGGCTAGACAGATGACAGCTTTAATCCGGATTATAGACGTAATAATGCGAATCTTCTTATTGCATGACTTTAGGCACTTTTTAAATACATATTTCATAGACATTGACTGAAAGCAAATTTCCCAATTCAGAGGCTAAAAAATTCTAATTAGCTTTTCAGATGCTTATCTCACTATTAATTTTGTTTTTGATGTTTTAAGATTTTTTGGCCCCTAAATTGGGAAATTTTCTTTCAGTCAATGCCTAAAATCATGCAATAGAAAGATTTTCAATATTACGTCTATAATCTAGATTTAAGCTGTCGTCTTTCAGGGGCATTAAATAGTTTTATTTGCAGCATAATTACAAAACTAAAATATTCATTTTTTTGAAGAGCCAAATTATTTTTAAACTTTTGCGGTAAACTTTGTAAATTTGTTTTGTTATAAATAATAAAACGCAAAATTTTGCAGAATTTGTTCTTACTTTCACAGCTTTGTAAAGGTGCAAGATAAACTGGATTAAAGAAAACTTATTAAAGCTAAGGCTTATGTACGCTTAAAAATATGCAACGCATTCTTTTGTATGCAATGTTCTTTCAGGAAACTTTGAAAGTTTCACTTAAAAGTTTGATGATGGCATTCTTCTTTTTGTTAACTTGGTTTTTAATTGAAAATGTTTAAAAAGTATGCTATATGCAACCTTTTATTATTCCTTTTAATGTAAAAAAACAAATTCAAACTTTGCTTACTAAGAAAGCTATAAATATAATAATGGAAACTTTATGGCAGTTATCAATCACTTTGTAAAATAATTACACTTAAGCGATGAAGTTTAATTACTTTGCTTGTTAGTAAAAAGTATAAATATTTTTCGTAATCAATTCAATTTCGTTAAAATGATTTTAAATTTTCACAACGGACTTTTTTTGGCTTTAACAATTAAAAGCGACAGCTTAAATGTAGATTATAGACGTAATAGTGTGAATCTTTTCATTGCATGATTTAGGCAATTTTTAAATACAATACATATTTCATAGACATTGACTAAAAGGAAATTTCCCAATTCAAGGTCCAAAAAATTCTAATTAGCTTTTCTGATGCTTAACTCACTATTAATCTTGTACTTGATGTTTTGGCATTTTTTACCCCTGAATTGGGAAATTTTCTTTAAGTCAATGTCAATGAAATATGTATTTAAAAAATGCCCAAAATCATGCAATAAAAAAAAAAATATTTACATTATTACATCTATCATCTAGATTTAAGCTGTCGTCTGTCTGGGGCATTTGAAAACAATTTTTTTAAACATAAAAAGTGCATAGCTAATATACAAGCAGGTTTTCAGACATACATTTCATATTCAACATACACTTTTTTGTCTCTCTTTATCTACTTCTCTTTAATTTTTCTAATGTTTTTAAAAGCATTGCGCAATTTAAGTATTTTGAATTTATTCAAAGTATGCAAATCTTTTGGTAATTTAATCAAGTTTAAATTCTTCTCTGTTGCATATGCTTGTGTCACAACAATGTTGATTTAAAAGGTCTTTGACACTTAAATTTGAATATTTCTTCACAATTCTCCACAGGCATTGAAGGAAAACAATTTATTCAACTTAAGCAAAAATGTTTTATTTAAGTTAAAAATGAAAGCTTTAAGATTTTTGCATTACTTTTTATATACATTTTAAGGATGTTTGTTGCGAATATGCCTCAAAGTATGCAATAAAAATAATCTATACAAATTATCACGTAGCTTCCTAATTTTTTTAATTGCATACTCTTAGGGCTGTGTAGTTATATAATGTAAAGCTGCAGTAAAGTTAAAAATAAAATAAAAATATTACATTTTTACAGTTTTTACCCATTGTATATATTAAAATTCCAAATGTATATTGTACTTAATTGAATGAAACGAATTTTGATTGCCCTTTAAAAGTATGCAATAGTTTGTAGTCACACAATTCAATTGCACTATCATGCACTTAAATCGTTTTTTTATTTTGCGCAATTTGTTCAATGCTATTTGTGCGGAAAATTTATTTATTTTTTTAAGAATTGCTTTGAGTGGTGCATGAAATTTCATTTTTCATTTTTATATTCACATTTTGTCATCGCAATAACATTTAGTTGTTGTCGTTATTGCAGCACCAACCAATTCAATATCTAGATCTATTGAAAAAGCTGAGGAGTTATAAGCAAAGCACAAATGTTTCAGAAATTGAATTTGAAATGGTTGCGCACTATGTTATTGCAATTTGTATTGGAAAAAAGCGCTAAAATTATGAGTTTGTTAGAATACTTTTAAAGGTATACGCTTTTCAGACATTTTTTTTATTTCACAAACTATTGCATTTTTTTAAATATTATCCAAAACTATCAATATAAGGTACACTCTTTCGTGCAGCTTTTCTTTTTTATTTGTTATACTTTTTCTACTCGAAATTGTTAGTTTTCTTTTAATCAACATTTTCTTCCCACGCTGTCATTGCATCTTATGCAATTTGGTAGATTTTTAGTCAAAAATTATTGCGTTATTAAAAGTAGAATTGCTAAAACGTGCAAAAATAGATGAAAAAGAACCAGAGAAAGCACTAACTGGAGGAAAAGCTTAAAAAGCGGAAATAATAAATATTAATTATTACTATTGCGTCTTTTATATGCAAAAACTTTTTTAACTGAATGAAGTGTTTCATTATTTTCTTTTTTGGTTAATTTTGTAGAAAAACTTTTTGCATTTTTTTTGTGGTTTTAGCAAGCGAAAATAATTGAATATGAAAATAACAAGGTCTTAAGTTGAATTTACAAATCCTTTAAAAAACAAAAAAATATAATATATGGCAGAATTGCAAATAGGTATGTCAGTAGCTATACAGACCTACTATAGGCTCAGTAGCATATTCAAACTCCAGTTAACTAATTAAATTTAACATGTTAAGTTGAGTTAAATGCAGCATAGTTTTAGGCATGTATGTACTTCTTAAGAAAAATCTAAACAATAGTATCCCAGTAGCATCGGCAGAGACAATTGTCTCAATAGTCCCAACTCTGGTCTAGTTGCTTTATAAGTAGTCCAAAATGGACTACACCTAAGGTTAATATTCATTAAAATTATTAATTGTAACAGAAATGGTTCAAATGTAATGCAAATTAGGTCATATACTTATATCAAAAATGGTCCAAATGTAATGCATAATCCGTCATTAGTACTATTTACTGTTCTTAGTGTTTGAGTAAAAAATTGGTAAGGATATATCAAAAAACAATTTCTGTACAACATTTTGAAACTTTTCCTTATATGGGAGGTTACACGCCCTCTTGTCCGAGTTTGCCTAGTTTGTGCTGAGAGATTGTTCTAACTATTTTTTGTATTAATATGTATTTTTCTTGCGTTAGTGCAAATAATGCTCTTATTATTGTATTTTGAATATATTTGTATTATAGGCGATAGGCGTGTCCGTTGACCGATTTCACTCATATCCAATTCCTCGAGCTAACTTTTACGGTAAAGCCACTGTACTTAATTTCATCGAACTATTTTGGTTAGTTTTCCAATGAAAAATATTTCCATGCCAGCAAAACAGACGGACATGGCTATATCGCATCAAGAGGTGACGCAGATCAAGAATATATATACTTTTCTTTACCTGCCACGCGTCCTTCTTTGGTTTACAAACGGAAGGAAAAAGTGTATATACCCTGGGTGTAGGCTATAATAAATACAATTATAAGCAAATGTTCACCCGCACTGGGATTCAAACCAGAAACACAATGCTCAGAAATACATAACAAACTCTCTAGTACATCGGTTGTAGAACCTTCTGACGTTTTTGTGTCAAAATTCTATTAGAATCAAGTTTTTTGAAATTGAATTTGGATTGATCGTAGTGCAGTCTATTTATAATGCGAACGCAGACAATTGTTTTTTTTCTGGTCTCAATGTAATGTACAAGGTGACAATTGGTCTTTTTCTGGTTTCAATATAACGCATAAGAAGAAAATTGGTTACGCCAGATGATAAAAAAATGCAAAACGTAAATATAACATTATAAGAGTACATACTACGTGATGGGACTAGAATTTGGACTAGTCGGTCGAAACCATGCTGTAGTTTAGAAACTAGTTTTTGGAATAATAATCCATGGTCATACAAGGATTTACATATCACACTAAAGCCTTAAAAAATATGTGCCTAAAAATATGCTACATACATACATATTTTAAATGAATTTTACTTGCTAAATTTAAATATTTAAATCTCTTTTCGATTGCACTAAAGAATTAAATATTCATTATAAGTTGGAGACTTAAAAAAGAAAGATTATAAAGTAAAATAAGTTAGACCATAAACGGTTTTTTTAACATGAGATTTTTCTTAAAATACATTATTTAAATAGTTCGATAAGCTATCAAATACAAACTAAAGTAGTGCATTTAAACATTTCTGATCATTACATCATTAGTAATACTTCTTTTTACTACTAACATATTAAAATACCAACATATCTAAAATATTCTTTTTACTAAAAAAATTTACTTACATTTTAATAAAGAACCATTACAGTTTCTTTATATTGCATGTTAAAAAATCTGTAGACTCGTCGTTTAGAAAGCAAAATTTATTTGCTTTTGCTTTCTTAATGAAGAGAGACTTATACCCTAGAGTGACGAGAGCTTAAATCTAGATTATAGACGTAATTTTTCTATTGGATGATTTTAGGCATTTTTTAAATACATATTTCATAGACATTAACAAAAAGAAAATTTCTCAATTCAGGGTCCAAAAAACTCTAGTTAGCTATTCTGATGCTTAACTCACTATAAATCTTGTTTTTAATGTTTTTGAATTTTTTGGCCCCTGAATTGGGAAATTTTCTTTGAGTCAATGTCTATGAAATATGTATTTAAAAAATGCCTAAAATCATGCAATAAAAAGATTACGTCTATAATCTAGATTTAAGTTGTCGTCTGTCTGGGCCATTAGATTATTTCGTCAAACGACGATGTTATGTATAAGTGTATATTGTAGTAGGTAATCTGTTAAAAACTTTTCATTCCACTTATGTCCTATAAAATTTTTAATAAACTTAACTAGCACGCTTCGTATACTGCTCTAACACTTTTAAAATTTAAACTGCTTGACTTTAATAAATTGTAGATTTTGCTCGCCTAATTTTCTTTTTTTAATTTCTTGTTAAGATATCGTGTGACAATGATTTTATTATAATGGCTACTTTCTTTAAATATGTAAGATTTACTACATCAATGACTCCCCAACATTAATGGTAAACCAGTAAAGATGTGTGTTTAATTGTTTTAGTCATATAAAATATTTTATAAGCCATTTTTCGCAATATGTACTCCAACTAGTTGTCGGCCATATTTCAAGTTAATAAATAACCAACAATGAAAAATAGAAATGAAACGGGCACAAATATCTATCAAAGATTTACAGTGAAGTTTGGCATTTTCCTGCAGAAAAACTAAAGCGCCTCAAAAATACCGAAGATTACACAAATCCAAATTTTTTGTTGAATAACTCGTTTTCTTAAAAGAACTACATTTCTGCGAAATGTCGATATATGATGAATTTTTGCATTTTCTGAGAAAATAATTGATTTGAAAGAATGCTTTTGACATAAATTAAGAATCCTAATACTTTCGTAGCCAAACAAAAATATATACAATATAATATCGATACCTTAGAGCGCTATAGTCCTATCTCCACTTGCTTCTAGTTGTGAGATATTTTTAGTTATGTGCTCGTGGTGGGCTTCTTAAGCGAGTACAATACCAAAACTGCCCATCAATTTTTAAAAAATTAATAGGGGACTGTAGAAATTAACTTTAGATGTAAAAAAAGCTGTCAGTTTCAAAATAATCACCGTTTGAAAATTTCTGTTTGCGTTTAAAAAAAAATGGAGATATGACTATAGCGCTCTAAGGTATCGATATGTCCCTCAAAATTTCAGAAATATTTATATTGCATACTTTCAGGCCCTATGCTCCTCCTAGGAGTTAAAGGAGAAACATACATACTTTCAGGCGGCCGTTAAATTTTATTTTATAACCATTGTCACACGTTATTTTAGTAAGAAGGCATGCATGAGTTTGAAAATTTCATTTACAAATATTTAAAATTTTAAATTGTTACTAAAAATTTATCTTAAAAAACAAAATCACTTCCAAAATTTAGGCTAATGCGCTGGCTTGCCAAGGCAAATACGAAGCAGGTTCAATTCCATCATTTGCGGCCAATGCAAGTTTATTTGTTGCTTCGCACAAATATTAAATTAAAGAAAAACAAAATTATAAACATACACACACACACAAATTACGCATACAGGATAATTTTACACAACATCAACAACAATTGTAAAATTTAAAAGGAAACACTGATACGACAACATGAAAAATACCACAAAAAAAAAAAAAAAAACTGAGAAATTGAAAAAACAAAAAATTTGCGCGCGCTATTTACGGCTTTAAAGAACATCGATGACACAAAAAGGCTTTCAAGGACGCTATAATTGGCTTTCGACAATTTTATACGCAATATGATTTTAATGAAACAGAAAATGGGCGCTTTCATTGCAAACAACAGTAGCAAACATACATACACTCAATTTGCATCAACCTTTTTTGATTTTTTTAATAATTTTTTATATAGATTTTTTTTTCTGTTTTTAATTTATTTAAAATTTTATTTTATTATTTATACATGCACATGTATCACAATGCATCGTGTGTTGCTTGTTTTTATTTTGCCATAATTGCATTTATACTACTATATATAGATTAAGTTGAAAAGAAATTTTTTAATCCACTTACAAGCAAAAATTAAATTGGCTGAAAAAATTAAAAAATAAAAAAATTTGTTACATCTCATAGTTTTTATACTTTTCTTGTGTTTTATTTTTATTTTATTTTATTTTATTCATTTACCTTTTATGTTGTTTTTGTTATTTTATCACAGTTAGAACTTTTGCCTCACTTTGTTATTTTTTATTGCATAGCTCTAGGCACCTTTTTCAATTTCGTATTTCAACTTGACTCTATTCTATGTTTATAAAAACTAGAATCGCTCAATGGTCAAAATAATTTTGGTACTTTTTGGACAGTCTAAGTACTTTTTTTTCTATATGGTACAAAAAAGAAAAACCCCTTTATCATACCTGGTACCATGACAAATATGAAACGAAAAGAGAACAAAAACCTGAAGTCAGTGTTAGTTAGCTTTTTGTCTTTCTCTTTGTGCTGTATCTTATTTTTAGCTCTGAGTCATATCGTATTTTGACGTTAATATTGAAAAATTTTGCATTTAATTTTACCTGGCTCGATGACAAAATATTAAAATAATTTTAACTTTGTGCACATTTACACACAAATACCTTTCTAATGGTGTATAATTCAAAGTCGTGCTTCATTTATAACATAGTAAAAAAGGTAGGACAAATTTTTGCCTTGCGTATTAATATATAGATAAAGCAGAAGGTTAAGTCTGTAATTATAAGTAGTAGTACTTGACACTTCAATCAATAAGTTTGTAGGATAAATATGTGACATTCACTGTAAAAGTACCTTTAGTCATTTCTAATTAATATGAATTGTGTGCAAACAAAAATTCTACTCAGTTTTCATGGAAAGCTTAAAATTTATGAAACTAAGTTAAAAAAAGGTAATCGGTCAAATTACTACCTCTTACGTTGATAAACTTTTGTTGTTTGCAAACATCTAGCCTCGAGTTAGTCGGTTTCTTGTGAACTAATTATCAATCTGTCTAAAACATAATATTCAAAAGATTATGGTACATTGAAATTATGACATTAGTTTTGCCTACCTCATAAGTTCATCTGCATAAGCGCTCGCTTTCTGGTGATTTGAATGCTAGCTCGGAAAAAAATCTGGCTCCAATTTTTTGTCTTATAATTCTCTATCTGTCCATAACAACAATGTCAAACAACGATGACATTTGACGTCATTTGCAAAAATTATGGGACATTTGCATTATGACATAACTTAGAAGTGACTAATGCGAGTGAACGAGATATGTTTAACACATCGACTGAGGAATTTCAAGTCTAAAGAAGAAAAAAACAAAATTTTTTGTCAAAACTGATTTTGTTCAAAAACCCAGGCTCATTTAGGGGCGATACAACCATTCCAGAGCTTCTCTAACAATTCAATACCTTTCTTGCGACTTCTCTAACTTGAGACCAAATCAAAAAAGGCATTTGTTTCGGTGTTTACCCGCCCTGTTCCCAATTCCACTTTCACGTGAAAGTGGGTATAAAGTGGAATGCGAAACTTTTTGAAAAGTCGGCATTATGCTACGACTTTTCAGTTAATTTTGCTTTTTTAAAGCTGTTTTATCGATCAAATTGAAAAAAAAAAAAAAATACACACGCATAAGCTCCAGAGTTTTTCCCTTTTTAATGAGTAGTTCTTATTTTTATTGTAAATGTAACATTGTAAATATTGCTGAAATAAAAACCTCTAACTAAAAAAATATTTTTTCCGATGACAAGTAAAAAGTCGGCAAATTGGCATTTTCGAAGTCAGTGTTTGTGTGAATTATTTGACATTTCATTATATTATGGTGTTAGTAAGAATAGTTCGAAAACAGGATGCCACCTGATTTTATTTCTTAAATTGCAATAGAACATCTAATTAACCCAATAAAATGCACTGAGCATGAAAAAAAACTTTCTGAAATTCCCTCAAATCAGAGGAAACCCCATAATTGGGCATCTCGCCTAATACACTATTTTGACAGACAAAATTGCGAGCATTTATAAATTCAAGTGCATTGCAGCAGCCGTTAAAGTGAAACTCAATTAAAGTTAATAAATTTAATAAAAAGCATTTTGATTAATAAATCTTGTTTACTTGTGTGTATTTTTTAACTGACAGCTAAAAAGTTTGCGTTTCTACTGAGAAAAATTAAACGTCTTGAATAGTCGTTGAATAGGCTTCACATCCACATCGAAAATAAAAAGTAATCAACAAGTCTTCGAAATTAAAAGTAATTGAAATTACACGGATTACGGAACAGGCCGGTACATCTTCATTTAAGCCTCATTTTTTTAAGTCTGCTAACAGCTAGAAGTCGCTGGTAGACAAATCTGTAGAAAATGGTAGGTAGGGAAGCTATTCGGAACCCAATCCATTAATTCACAGTGCATTGTCTTAGAGAAACAGCAAACGTGGCAGACACTTTTCTGAAATCTATGATGTATCAGCTATCTTATAGGCTTGACAGACGACAGCTTTAATCCATATTATAGACGTAATAATGCGAATCTTTTTATTGCGTGATTTTAGGCATTTTTAAAATACTTATTTCATAGACTTAATAAAAATTTTCCAATTCGGCGGCCAAAAAATTGTAAAACATCAAAAACCAGATTAATAGTGAGATAAGCATCAGAAAAACTAATTAGAATTTTTTGGCTCCTGAATTGGGAAATTTTCTTTTAGTCAATGTCTATTAAATATGTATTTGAAAAATGCCAAAAATCATACAATAAAAAGATTCGCATTATTACGTCTATAATCTAGATTTAAGCTGTCGTCTGTCTGGGGCATTATACAATTTTACTTTAAGGTCTTCTTTTTTATGTTTTTCGAAATAACTTCCGATATTGGGCGAACAGAGCGTTTAACATTATTTGTGCTTGTATGACTACATTCCAGTCAATAAAGGTCGATTTCCTAGCCCAGAGTCTGGACCATACTTTTCAAGTCAAACTTTTGTTTCAACGGTGTTTTTTCCCATCAAAAAGCAAAGTTTTAAAAACAACAAAAGTTGTTTCACTGAAACCACTGTAATTCTCGAAAAAAAAGTCTGGTAATCATTAAATTTTTACAGCTACCTTTTGAAAGTTAATAAAGTTACTAAAAAATATTCAAACTTATCATCTTATTCGATTTTTATCGGAACTAAATCGAATCGAGATTTTCCTATCATAATCAATAATCTCCTAATAGAAGATATATTACTTTTCTCTAAACAATTTTTTTCAAGATTTACGAACAGATTACACAGCACAACAATGATTTTGTTGCAGGGCAGCTGAAGGTCATTTCTGTAGGAACTTTTTGCGTAGAATCCAAATCCGAGGTCAGACTTGGCTCATCAGCTCTAGATTTTGAGATATTTGAGGTTGAAACCACGAACACTTTTTAGATTCGAAGTAGATTGCATAAATTGTTTTTAATTTTTTTACTTTATTCATCATGTAGTTCTACTCTTTACTTTCAAAATGAGTTAAAAAGTGTCGTAAGATGCTTCTTACGAATGTTATGGTCGATTTAAGATAACATTACGAAATCCATAGAATTTTTCGGGTTAGACGTTACATAGGATTTCATGATATCATCTTTAATCGGCCATAACTTTTGTAAGAAACATCGTACGACACTTTTGAAGAGCTCATTTTGAAGAAAAAGAGTAGGGCTACGTTATGAATTATGCAAAAAATAAAAAAAAGATTTGTCCAATCTGCATCGAAGCTAAAAAATTTCAGTTTTCGTGTTTTTAACCTCAAATATCTCAAAATATAGAGCTGATAGTGGCCTGAGATTCAAATTCTACGCGGAAAGTCTCTTCGGTATTAACAAAACACTTCCATGCAACAATCACAAACCCATTATATGTTGTGCAGTATAATAGTCATTGAGCTCTGAATAATGATCCATTGTATTTTTGCTGAAAGATTAAACTCGGTACCCACTTCGAACAGAGCTTTCTCATGTAAAAATTTGTTAGCAAAATACTGATCACTGCCTTCTTCCATCTCTAATGGCTCAGTTTTCTCATGAAACTTTACTTTTCGGTCTTCCAAAACAATTTTGGGCACTTATCTTAAATTTTACCAAAATTGGACTGTCTTAAAACAAGATTCTGGTTTTTATCAAAACATGATTATTTATTGCATAAAAATTCAACTTTGCTCCCAGAATAACAGCAATCACCCAATAAAATTGCGTACTGTGTGGTGCAAACAAACCTTGACCTTTCGTTTATATTCAATGTGATTCAGTGTAAGTATTTAATTTAAAAATTAAACAAAAATACACACAATCAGTTAATTTCCACAAAAAACGAAACCTTATGCAAATTATGAAAAATCCCGAAAAGTATGCCACAAATGATATTTCACGCTGGCCGGCGGGCATTAAAGCCTGTCATACATAACTTTAATATTTTCTTTTTTTTTTTGTGTCTTTTAGTCCGTAGTTTCCAACAAAACAATGTAAAAATTTGCGTTGGCGATATGTTTTTTCCTTTTTTATATTTTTTTCCTGTGTCGCTTAACAAATAAATTAAGGGCAATTGCAAATTTCAAGTGGGCCAGAGTCCTCTGATTTCCCGCTCTTAAAGACGCCTCTGATTCTAATGAAATATATAAAAAAAACATCAAAAAAACAATATCACACAACACAATGTTGATTTTTCATTATTATGGCGCCAACGTAAATTTGAGTTTTGCAAAAAAAGTTATGTTACCAGTGGCAAATGGAAAGTTTAGTGAAAATTCTTGGAAATTCACGATAAATTGTAATGTGCTTTTGTGTTATAATATGGTTTTGGCTGACTTTTGCTTCAACTGTTTATGTTTTCACGCTACAGGCTTTGCTGGCGCTCAAAGGAAATTCTTTTTTTTATGCTGCTGTTATATTTCAAGTGAACTTTTCCGTCAGAGTGAGCATTTGTTAGCTGTTTTTATAAAAGTTAGCCTTTATTCAATGGCAATGTGCTTTTCATTTGTATGACCAGGCTAAGAATTCAGTTGCAATGCAAAAAATGCAAGTACCTAACTGTTGATTGCAGTTTTAACCGCTGTTTTGTGTATTGGTAGGTAATGAAAGGTGCTATTTCTGGCTTTTCATTGGCAAAGTTCATATACTTTTTCTAAAAGTATAAGCATTTATCTTTAAAATGGTTTAAAGGAATTAATTTATCGTGATATTTGCAAAAATTAAAGCCATTCCAAAATTATTTCCTATTTAAGCACATACTACATGTCGTATGTGTAACATTTAATTACCATGAAAAAAGCTTTTTATTAACACTTTTCTGCACTTTTTGCGGTGGTGAACACTCAATAAGTTAGAAAATGTGAATAATATTTTATGAAGGGGAGAAATTCGACTAAATCGAAAAAGTATATGTTGAACCTATGGCTAAAATAGATAAAAAAATAAGTGCTTTTGGGTCTCTTTATGTAAAATATTGCAGTCCAAATGTCTCGAGCTAAGCTAATAAAATGACTAACAACAAAAACAAAAAAAAAAGGAAATATTTGCTCACTTTGAAGTTTTACCCCAAAAAGACCGTAGAATAAAAAAAAAAACTTTAAGCCCTTGCAAAAATATTGCAAAATTCAGTTTATTCACCCATATATGAATACTTATATGTTTTGCTTATATCGAATACCAAAAGTTGTTTACTTTCAATTAAGAATAAAATGTGCTAAAAAAATATGCTTGAAAACTGAATTAAAAAGTATGATTTCTGAAACAAAAGAGGAAAATTGCACTTGACGAAAGCAGCAGTAGGCAGAAGATTGAAAGTTCATAGCCTTAAGGTAGATAACAAATGGAATTTGGTAGCAGCAAGAAATGTCAAATGGTTTATTGTAACATCATTGGGTCATATGAAAAAAACTTTCTAAAGAATTAAAAGCTGAAAAAACAATACAAAATGACGCACGCATTCAAGCGATTTAATTAGCGTGGGTATTTTGTAAGGACTTCGATGATATTTTAAGAATTTTATCCAAACGATACCTGAAAATATATGAGACACTAAATATTTTATAAATAGAAATTGATAGTTGGGACGAGAAGACGAGAGAAATGTAACTGATAATGGTATACCAAACTTTTTCTTAGAAATCTCGCATAATCGAAACTTTCCTAAGAAAAATTAGACAAGTAATTATTAAATTCTGAAAAATTCAAGAAGGAGTAAATAAAGTAAAGTAAATATTAGATTTGAATTAATTAAGCATATTAAGTGATTTACCGGATATTTCAGTAAATTGAAAAATGCACAAAAACGCAAACTAAAACCATGTGAAATTTATAACAAACTATGTAAAACAAGGGTCACAGAGTAATGTGTAAAAATTTTACACAGAATCTTAGCAAAAGTTACTCTGAAATGAGAGAGTTACCGATGTGGAAGAGTAAAATTTGCGTGGACCCCTTTTACAAAGTTGGTGCGAAATTTCACACAGTTTTATTTAAAGTGCATTTATGTGATGATGACGCTTTGATTATATCTCTAAATCAGTATTTTCTAAAGTAGACCAGGTTCTTACTTAGATCAATGAAAGAAAATATTGATAGCTCATGAGATGTAAATGGAGGTTCACATATAAAGTGAATACTTAGTTACCATCAAGCATCCCGCTCATTTTTTTTTAGTTAACATATTGAAGATCATCACGGAGTACACACTTGGAACAATTGAGGCATTGTGTGCAATAACGCCATAAGTCGACGAATGTCATTTCAAGATAATTCATTTTAAAGTTTCTAAATGCTATACAAAGAGCAAACCATCAATTAAACCTTGGAAAACAAATTTATTCAATTAACACTAATAAAATGAGTAAATGATTACCGCTAACACATAATACTAATGCATATTGACAGAATTATCGAAGAAGGAAAATTTAAATTATAGGGCGTTATTGCATAAATCCATTTGACTATCACAGGAGTAACGTTAGCATTTTGTTTGGAAAACCGTCAACACTAATCGGATTTTAATGATTTTTTTTTTTTAAATGAGGTGAATGAAAAGTACTTTAGCCTCAACTATTTTAAAATGAGCGTTTTTCTTTATTTTTTTAATATTTTAATTTTATATAATGCATGCATACATTTGCATCTAAATTTGCAACTGGTAAATATTTTTATTTTTACTCAAGACCAAAGTGCCTGACGAAAAAAGTGTAAGGCATAAAATGCTTAGAATTGTCCAAGGAATGCGTGTGAATTACTTCATTTTTTTTTGACTGATTTTTGAAAAATTATAAAATGTTTCAAAAAATTCTGAAAAAATTCACAGGTATTCTTTGGACAGTTCTAAGCATTTTTTGCCAAATATGTATACTTTTTTCGTTAAGTGCCTTGGTTTTGCGTAAAAATAGTTTTTTCTACCGCAAACTGATTTATGCAATAACGCCCCAAGTCGCACTACGACCTTCTTGCACGCAACTCTTCAAACAGTATTTATTGCTTCACCACATTTTGTGATCGGAATTGGAAGTTGAAATTAAGTACACATATACTTGAGGACCCAAACTAAGTCGACTTAGGGTATTATTGTTCGCAGCGCCTCAATTGTTCTTAACAGCGCGGTAGTTGAATGAAACTAAACTTCTATCGGCCCAGACTCCTTTACTTCTCCCTATCGCGATGTACAATCCAAAGATCGCTTCTTCCTCGCTATCCGATTTCTCAGGATGACAAATAATATATTTAACCGGTAATACTCTAAGACAGTGTTTCTTTTTGGATATTTAAGCACACCAAAAATATTTGAAATTATTTATAAAAATTACTTGAGGCATAGTAGATAGTCTCTCATCTACTTCCCATTTCAATAACCTTTTCTATGTGACTTTTGGGCACTCACACCTTCTACTGCTTTATGAATTCTATCGAAGGGCTTGGCGGTAAACCTCTATGTGTAGTTTCCTTAGATCCAGAACCATGTGTGTTGCTTGATATCATTTGATACACAGAAAAAAAAAAAATATTGGTCAATCCAACCGATTTCAACGATAGAAATTGCACCAACCCGCAGTAAAGGTTAAATTGATTGTGCAGTCCAGTAAAATTACTGTAAAAATAGTACTGTACAGTTGCTGTTAAAATGTTTAGGTACTGTGAAAACAGTTAATTTAACCTATATTTTCGATAGAAATTGCACCAATCCGGAGTTTTTGTATTTTGACCGTAGAACTCTGTAAATTTACAGTTTACTGGCTTAGAAACTATCAATCGCAGTTACAGTAAAAATAACCTTCTTAAAAGGTCAGCTAACAACATAAACTGTTCCAAACAGTTAAAACTGTTTTGGAACGGTTTCATAGTTAGCACCCCAGAAGGGCTGTAACTAGCCGTTTCCAAAAACTCGTAGAAATTGTAGCAAACAACTTCTTCGGCGACACCATTTCAAATGGCAAAATATCAGTACAACTCTAGCAAACTTATGTTGATTTATTCTTAAACAATGTGAGAATTTTATGAACTTGTTAAAAACTCAATTCAAAATGTTATTCATATGAAAACAAAAAATTTATGGCATACAAAATGTACAGTTGAATTCAACTGTAGAAAAGTGAAGCTGATTCTGAAATTTTAAATTTTTGTTTTTGTTTCCTATAGAAAATTTGAAAAACTATAGAATACAAAATTTATAGTTTACCGTCAGTTTTTTTTTCTGTGTATGGACATCTGATCTCATTTTAGATGTAATTCAATTTTTGCAATGCTAATCTTTTCTGACATATGGCAACGCAAGCGGTTAATGGATTAAATTAAGCAATATGCAAGGTTGTCACAAACGACCTTATAGGCTGCTTTAAATTTTAACGACTACATCCCAGATCTACAATAGATTATTTATATACATATACTGGTAGTAGTTGGAACTTTCTTGACGTCTTCATAAAATGTCTTCAGTCACTAACAACGTTTCATCGTCCTGAAATGAAGTGCCATTGTATTTAAGTCATTTGCTTATTGTTTTGCTTACTTCTCTACTCGTATTACACTCAAATTTTCATCTCGTTGCTAGTAATAACGTAGCATTCTCAACATTTCTCAATATTTCTTTGCAACAAATGAATTTCTGCTGATCTTTTGACATTTAGTACGCACGACACTAGATGTTGCTGAGTAACAAAAGTGTGCAGTTGAGATTTACTTAATCTCAATTTTTACCAGTGATGCCACATTATAAAATTTTATATAAATTGAGGAGTGGCCGTACCAAAAGGCCTAAGTACCAAAAGTAATGTCATACTTTTTATGTGCTTTATAGTCAGTAATTTGACTGCTATAATTTTTTCAACATAATGACATGAATTTCAAACTATCAACTAAATTTTCAGTGAAAATAGAAAACAATTTTATTAATTTCTAACAAAATGTCAACCGTTTCATATAATGACACTACTTTTGCTTCGAAATGGTACTTAGGCCCTTTGGTACGGCCACTCCTCAATTGTTTTTTCTTCTACGTAAATATTAATTTTATTTTTACTTTTTTTTATTTTACAGGGTAACGGTGAAGCCGCTGTTGGCAAATATGTTGCTGGTAGTGTTGTTGGTGCTGGTGCCGATGCAGCATTGTTTGTTGCCAATCACGCTTATTAAACTAAAACAACAACAACAACAATTATTTACATATGTAGCATGGAGTGGATGAGCAAAGAACCTATGTGGTGTCAAATCACAACAACATGACCAGAACATCAACGTAAACACCACACTAACAAAGAGCAAAAGGGATAACAACCGTGAAAGTTTAAGTTGTAAAAAATTAAGTGAAAAGACCTGAAAAGCAACAACAAAAGTCGCAGTAGATGAATTTTTAAATATAAAGCACAATAAAAGTAACAACAACAAAAAATCAAACATGTTCAAGAATAAATTGTTAAATATACTTAAGTAGAAAATGGCCCAGCGCGCAAAATAAAGCAAATAAAAAAATGAAAAATGATAAAAAATAATTGCATGAAGTCTTAGAAATTCAAAATAAAACCATTATCCTGTGTCAGATCCTTTCTTCCCACCCGCCGCATATAAGCAAATGCAAAAAAAACAACAGAAAAAATTTAAACAATAAAAACTGTTTTCAGGGTTATATCTAATATCTAAGAACAAATTTTGAAATCAACATAGAAAAAACAACAACAACAATTAAGAATTATCAAGAAAACAACAACAACAACAAATGGCTGACATTACTATTATTGTTATTTCATATTATTATCATTATTATTATTATTATTATTATAATAATTATTAAGTTAAAAAGATGATGAAAGAATTTAAAGTTAAAAATTTTAAATAAACAAATTGTATCAATTACAAAAAAAACAACATATTTTTGTTGCATATTTTTTGGTGTTATCTGCATACTGGCTGTATGTGGGTGTTTTCATTTTCTACCGTTTCTACGTTTTCTTTTCAAAGGCAAAGAACAATTTTAATTTTTTTGATTTCTTTTTTATTTTCAGCTTCATAATGTTACACATAATTACCTGCATATCCTTGTAAATTACTCAAAATACAGAATTTCTCATTAAAAAAGTTTATAAATGTTATAAAAAAAAACACAATAAAACAAAGTTAAAAAATTGTGCAAAAATTTGATGTTGGATTTTATTTTATTGCTACAGTTTTTCTTTCAGAATGCTGATCGGATTGCATTATCAAGCAATCTTATACAAGAGTGTTCGAAAAAGAATATTATAAACATAAGTTCAATTTTTGAAGAAGGCCGTTTATCCCTGTAATGCTCAATCAGACCAGTAGCCATCTTTCATTAGAATCCTTCAATGAATGACCATGACAAAGGGTGTCCCAGAACTCACGCAAGATTTGAATTTGCCGCTGCTTGTGCGGCGGGAAGTGTTGTCTGTTTGACAGCTGACAGCTTAAGGTTAGTAAAACTGCATTGAAAGAAAATAGTTAACGCTTCATCAACAAAATTCAGCCATACTTATGAGAAATGGTCATGGAAAATTTCAACGAAATAGTGTCCCATAGTTCACGCAAGATTTGAATTTATCGCCATTTGTGCGGCAAAGTGCTGCGAACAAAAAAAAAAAAAAAAAAAAACCATTTGACAGCTGTCATTTTAAAGTTCGAAAAATGCATTGATAGATTAGATTTAAATCCTACAATTACTATACATTTTACTGATGTATTTAATATTTGCATCTTAGCATTTTTCATATAATTCTATACTTTTTACAGCACCAAAAATATCAGTTTTTGTTATTATTTCATATTTAAATGTACGAGCTAAATATTTAAGTACCTTTTGTCTCCAAATAATTTGAACTTAAACATGAGGAGATTCAATGCAGCATCTACGAAATTCAGCAATATTAGTGCAAAATGGTATTGGAAAATTTCGACAAAATAGTATTCCATTTGTGAAATAAAGTGTTGCTAATTAAAAAAAGGAAATATTTGACAACTGATACTTAGTATAAAAATTGGAAAAAAGTTTACAATTTATCGGAATATTTGCAGGAGTTATAGTCAATTAAAAATATAACATACCACCTATTTCATCATATGGGCATTTCCCAGGTGACAAACGTGACCGTCGCACAGTGTGAGATTTTGCCAAACTAGAACGTCAAAATTCAATTTTAGCCGTAGTTTCAAGTTGAAATTTTGTATATGTGCTTTAATTTTTTATGCGAAGGTTTGGTTCAGAGATGAACAAAATCGGACAAAATCTACTTACACCTCCCGTACAAATGTGCCTTTTGTTTTGTAAAAAACAATTGAAAAAAATTGGTTTTAATGAAGATATCATCTTGAAAATTTGTATTTACCATTTCAGTGGTAACTGAATACTACTATCAAAAAATGGGAGTGATTAAAAGAGATAACATACATTTTTTTTTTAATGATTTCAGTGCAAACGTTCATTATAACATTTCAGTCATTGTAAAAAAAGTAGCCTTTGGGCAAAAAATGGGCAAGATTTTATTTTTTAAATCTATTCTCTGAGTATGCATGCTCACACTGTATGCTTTGTCATAGCCTAACCACGCCCAACTTGTAAGTTATAGTCTATGAAAGATTCAAGATTTTTGAAATTTGTCTTAACTTTTAGCTGATTATAAAATTATTTGATTAAAATACTTAAGTGCAAATGTAAGGGTTGTGTATAGCAGAAATTTTTAGTGAAAGTATTGACCTTTAATGCAAAAAACTTTTTGCCAAAAAACAAACGCGCACAACTTCAATTTGATCGCTCAAAGTTTTGTTATCGATGCAAGCTTAAAAATTTGTTTTTGCATGCTGTTCAATAGTACGTGTTTGATAGCTATTATCATGCCAATGACATTTATTTTATTCTCTTTTATGCTTATTTTCGTAACAATTGGAATATTTTCTAGCAAATTACAATATATGATCGATTTTGAAGCGCATTGTTTATTTTCATTTTGACGTCCTAGTTTGGCAAAATCTCACACTGTGCGTGGTACACATTTAAAGTGCAAAAAAGTGAAAGTAAAACATATTTTTATTTTAGTTTTTTCTTTACATTATAGCTCTTTAGTAGTACTGTAATTAGTGGCAACTTTAATAGCAGGCGAAGTCCTGGTTCCAAGATACACGCAAAACAAAAAGACACAAAACGAACGTGACTAAAAATTGAAGTACTTTTCGTGCCTATTCAAACAAAGTCAGAATTCAGCTAAACAAGTCAGAATTTTTTAGTGCGACTAATCTTAGAATCTCATGCAATAATGTTACTTTATAATGTTTTTCGTTTGATTCATATATCTACTGTAGTTTTCTTTGTTTTGATCATAATCTGAATCGATACGTGACAATATGAACGTGACATTTTTTCCACCATAAAAATTTTAAATTGAAAATTTTTAAAAACCAGAATTTCTCAGTGAATGTTGGATCACCTTATCTTGTTAAGTTGACGTGGCATCACAAATTTTTCCAAAAGATGTCATCTATAGCTATCCATTTTATATATGTACCAAATCTCATAAATTATGAACTTCTTTTTTTATGGGCGTGGCATGGCTCATTTTCCCAGGGAACATTATTTGTCCTGGTGCTCTGATAAACATGTATCAAATTTCATTCATGTGCGATAAATATTTTCGGAGATATGATTTTGTGGGGCCTTAATACCCCCATTTTTTCCAGTACACATTATTTGGTACTCTTTACACATGTACCAAATTTCAACCATGTACGTTGGACATTTTGGCGGAAATGCCGATGAGCAACACGTCATATGAGTATCATGTGAATAACATGGACAATTTATGTGATGCCGTTTGGTGTTTTTAATGGAATGATTTATTGGAAAATGTTCCAAGCGTGTTTTGATGACATTGTAATCGGTGGAAAAGATTTTGAGAATTAACTGAAAAATCTAGAGAATGTATTTGAACACTTGGAAGCAGGTTGCCTAAAGTTAAGTGCAAAAAAGTGTTCACATTTGTAGCGAGTAGCTTAATACATATCTTGTATACTATGTAGGTAAGCCTTTTAGAAAATATTCGCTCTTGATTGCGAAAAGATGTTTTTTAAATCATTGTATACGGAGCTATTTCGTATAATAAGAAGCTAAATAGTATGTTCTATGGTCAAAAAAACCAGATGCTAAAAATGCGAATGCATGAAATCAATTTCTTTTGACAAAAACCTATTTTCAAATATCTAAACTGTGATGCAAGAAGTTAAAATCGTTTTTAAATAAGAATATCTTATTTGTGAAATTTTATCAAATTCATTAGGATTTCTTCAAATCGTTATAGTTTCCATTCAAAATAAGTTTCTTGATGCCATTAAAAATTATATTTTAGTAATGCTTTAGACAGATGGCAGCTGCATTGCACGTCTCAGACGCAGTAATATGAAACTTTTTATTGCATGATTTAAGGCATTTTTTAAAAACATATTTCATAGACGAAAAAAAAAAGAAAATTTCCCAATTCGGGGTCCAAAAAATTCTAAAACATAAAAAACAAGATTAATTAAGCATCAGAAAAGCTAGTCAGATTTTTTTGGACCCTGAATTGGGAAATTTTCTCTTAGTCAATGTCTATGAAATGTGTATTTAAAAAATGCCTAAAGTCATGCAATAAAAAGTTTCACATTATTGCATCTGGCATAAGTGTATTTATCTACAAAAACGTATATTTTTTAAAATTACACGATATGTTTTCGAACACAACATGCAGACCTACTTTGGAATACGCATGGAAAACTTTTGATATCATGCCAAAAAATGCATAAAATTGTTTATTAAAACGAAACCATTTACAATTAGTTGCAACATTTAGGCTGCAAAAACCGATGCAATTTAAACAACGTGGCGAAATCATCGATGTGAAAAATTTGAAGAAAAAAACTTTTAATGAAAAATAAAAAAATTACTTTGTGTCTGCATTATGAATGTGTTAACCACAAAAGTCAATTAACAAAAAAAAAAAAATAAAAAAATCATAGATATTTATTTCAATTTATTGACGGAAAAGGTCTTGTTTGTTGTAACTTTTTCTTCTGAGGACCAAGTTGATGAAACTCTTCTCCGGAGGATCCAAAACAAGCACTTTAACCTTTTTACCTTTAACACTTATTTGTTTATTAAATAAAATTTCTACTTCTTCATCCAAAACAAACACTTGAACTTTTTACTTTTTAACACTTATTCATTTATTAAAATAAAAATTTAACTTCTTTACTTTTACTGCAAGGTTTTACTTGCTTAGATACTAGTTGGACAAGACAAGACCAAACAAGACAAGAGACCGTTCCTTAATCGAACGGTTTATTTATTAGATAATTTCCGATCGCTGGAAAAAGCTCTAAGTGTCGTGAAACGAGCTTTTCACCTCGTTTCGTACCTGAGCTTGTTTCAACCTTCGGGAGACGCTGTGAGTTTGCCTTGCTGAACACCAATTGGTTCGATCACGTACGCGACTTCCGATTCTCAGGCTTTTGCTAGACACATTCCGTTCAGGTGTCCATAGCAAAAGCGTGTTGTTTGTGTATTTAGTAGTCTAAATTGCTTTGACTAAAATTGAAATCACACGATTGACGATGTTGGATACATTCCATTTTGGTATCCCACGGTTTGTCTTTAGCTGAAACTCGATCAATCGATGTGCAAGCAAAGGAATGTTCTGTATTTAATTAGGGTGTATGTATAAAAATATTTAGTAGTCCCTTTTTGAATGAATTATGAAATAAGTGCTTAGCAAACTCACAACATCCCTCCCCCCTTAGGAAAAGAAAAAGTTATCGTTAGGTAACTTTTTCGTGACCATATTTTCTATACTTTAAGTCTTATAGTTAGCTTAATATTATTATTGAATGATTAGTTATTGGAATGAATTTAAATATACGATTAAAATCCTTCATAATTGATTCTCAATATT
The DNA here is from genome assembly GCA_951812925.1 of Calliopum simillimum. Taxonomy (NCBI): domain Eukaryota; kingdom Metazoa; phylum Arthropoda; class Insecta; order Diptera; family Lauxaniidae; genus Calliopum; species Calliopum simillimum. Next base: position 9,489,032 of record OX638368.1, read on the forward strand.
ATTTAAATTAGGACTTTAATTAAATGTTAATTTTTTTTAAATGTATTTAAAAAAAAATAATTTCAAATTTTTCCTAATTGATTCATAATTTTATCTTAATTAGGATTTTAATTAATTGTTAAGTTCTTAAATGTATTAAAAAAAAATAAATTCAAATTTTTCCTAATTGATTCATTATTTAATTTTAATTAGTACTTTAATTAATTGTTAATTCTTTAGATGTATTATTAAAAAAAAAACTAAATTCAAATTTTTCCTAATTGATTCATTATTTAATTTTAATTAGTACTTTAATTAATTGTTAATTCTTTAGATGTATTATTAAAAAAAAAACTAAATTCAAATTTTTCCTAATTGATTCATGGCTTGACCTTGGTTACCCCGGTTGTTCGGCTCTGTATTGATGTTTTCTGGTAGGTTGTTGGTTCTGCTTCTTCTCTGGGAAATACATTGCTGTTGTAGTAACTCTGCTATGTGCTCGGCGTTGCACTAGACGTCAGTTGATTCACCTTGGATGCTCTGCTCATTTACTCTGATGGTTTACTTTTCTTACTTTCTTCATTTCATTTAATCGCCAAACTGTTATTTTTCCTGCTTTGATAACATTCTTCTTTTTATTCTCGTATTCACTTCAGCTTGTTGGTAATTTTAAATATTTCAGCTTCAATCTCTTCATTTCCTGTTATAATTTGGTCCATCTTGTTTATGGTTACTTCGGACTATTATAATCAAGATGCTGGATTCTGTTGAGTATCACTGGGATTTCTTTTGTTGACTTTGATGCTATAGGCTTGGCTTTCTTGATGCGTTGTTCTGCATACTCCGCTTACTTGCTTCAAGTATTTCGGCTTAATTGGCTAAACCCATTACAGATATTGGAGATAATTGTAGTAGTTCACCGCTCGATTTGTTTGATGTATTAAGTTATTTATTGGTGATTTGCCCTGATGATGGTTCTCTTTTGCAGTTTGTCTGAAGAGTGTTTCCAGTATTGATTTATTCTTGATTTTCGTCGGTTTTCTTGATTATTTGGAAAATGAGCATTTCTGGATTTCCTGCTTTCTGCTGTTTTGTTGTCATATGAAATTTTTGACAACACGTTGAAGATTCGGCTTCTTCTGCATTTGATTGGTTCTTGTTGACCTCTCGTTTTGTGTTTATAACAACAAGTAGCTTTGTTGGCAATGTATCTTCCCCTTCGGATTCATTTATAGGCTCTTGATGTCTTCATTTACGGAGTTTGTGATGAATGGTGTCTTCTGCTGGACTCGTTCAATTTATATTTCTTCTTGTTATGATGTATAAACCATGAATCATATACTTCTAGTTGATAGATACTAATTTCTCTATATCATTTCTCTTAGATTTAAGTGAATTTAAATTCCAATTTAGTTTAAATCATTTCAATTTGATATTCAAATTTCAATTTTGATTCTATTCTATATTTTTTCCTTTATCTAAATTTTCATTTACTTGTTATTTATTTCAATTGAAGCTTAATTATTTGCAACCTTTATATATGTGTATGCGTTTTCCCCTTTAGCATACAAATATATGTACTTTACGGCATTGCATTCCGTTTAGTTAAAATTTTTAATTAAAATTTTCTTTTGTTTTAATCCCGTAATAATTTTATTGTTAAAATTTAGTTATTAATTTTTAGTTTAGTTTGTACTTTCTTTATTTAATTAATTGGTATTTTGGACCACTTAAAAAAAAAAATCTTTTTATCTCTTGTTAAAAATTCAAGGAATAAATATGTATATATATTTTTTTTTTTTCATTTTCGTGTATTTTATATATGTACATATTTTAAGTTCTAACATTGCCCAAAAAGGGTTCTTTTTTATTTATAGGTGCTGATATATGTATATGCATTTATATCAATACGTGCATACAAATATATGTTGTTGCATATATTTTTAAATTCTTGCAAATGTGCAACTTCAGCAATTCACGTGACGTGAAATGCCTCAAACCCAAAATTGTGTCATGACAGCATGGTATCACTTTTCATAACAAAATCTTGTTGTTTATATTACCATTCTGTTTTTAACATTCCATAAAAAAAAACAAAACAGTAACAAATTTTATTATGCCATTACATTTTTTTTTTTTTAAATAATGACTTGGCTTTTGAAACTGTGTTACACACTTTTTTACTTTTGTTAGTGTGTCGTCATTTAATTTAATTAATTGAAACCTGTGCGTAAAACCCGAATTTGTTTATATATTCAGTTATGTTTTACTCCTCTTTTCCATTTTTACGCAGTTTATCGACTTACATATGGAATTCCATTCCTTGGGAATGGGGTTGTCTGTACTGCCTATTTACTTATTACAGGAAAATTTTCGTCTCTAACAAATGTTCCTTTCTGCGGAATTCATCGTTGAGACATAATCTACTCGTATATCTTTCAGTTAAAATTTTTGATTTTGTTAATTCCTCTTTATCTATTACACTCTCATCTTCTCTATGTTACATGATTCTAATGTTCCTATATGATTTTTGTATTTTCTAACACTGACAAATGATTAAATAAGACTTTTAATTTTTTTCCTAACTCAGCATAATATGCTGTTCCTACTTTAATATTTTACCTCTTTACTTCCACAAATATATAAATATACTTTTTTGTTTTATGCATTGAATAATTTTAGCAAATTGTTATGAATTTTCTTCTTTTTATTGTTAATAATAATTTCTGTAGTTACTGGCCCTGTGACATTTGTAACTTCGTAAGGTCCTACCCAAATTTTGGAAAACTTATTTTTCTTTGTTTGATTTTTCATTAACACTTTGTCCCCTATTTTGAATTGCACTGGATTAGTGGAGCTGTCATATTGTTTTTTAGACAACTCCTTGGCCTTATCTTGATTTTGCTTTACTAATTCATGTGACCTTTGAATTTGAAACTTTAATACCTTCGATTGATCATCCACGTTGTACACGGGTGTACATTTTCTTTTTAAATTTGTTGGCATTTCAAAATTAAACCCGTAAAGTGTCTGAAAAGGTGTTTTCTTTGTTGAAGTGTGTACTGTATTGTTATGTACATGCATGGCTGAAGCCAGCCATTGATCCCAATTAGAACCATCTTCTTTTGCAAAACTTCTCAAGTATTCTGCTAATGGCCTGTGACTTCTTTCTAATGAGCCATTAGCTTGCGGGTGATAAGGTGTAATGTGCAATTTTTTAATTCCAAGCATCTTACACGTATTTGAAAACAATTTTGAAGTGAAATTCGTTCCATTGTCAGTGACTAATATTTTCGGAATATTGTATCTGGCAATGATTTCATTATAAAATTGCTTTGAAACTGTGCTAGCTTCTGCGTCAGGGATCGCTACACACGACATGTATTTAGAGTGATCGTCTTGAAAAGTTAAAATGTATTTATTTCCTGATGTAGTCTCTGGCAGTGGCCCTACTATATCCATGTAAACTTTGTCAAATGGACGGCTTGGTGTATCCGTTAAAACCATGGGCATTTTTGTTAATTTGGAACTTTTGTTTGCTTGGCATTTAATGCAAGCCCTTACGTAGTTTTTCACGTCTTTTTGCATTCCTGGCCACTTGAACTGTTTTCTAATTCGCATTAAAGTTTTTACTGCCCCCTGATGACCTCCAAGTGGGCTATCGTGAAAATCTTTTAATATTGTCTTTATGTCTTGTGGATTGCTTAGTATTGTGACATTTGGTTTAGCTATTTCCTCTGCAGGAGTGACCTCATCAACTTCGTTCGATACTTCTATTTGGTCATGGTCATTAGTTTTAGTCTTAGATCTTGTTTGTACTACAGTTATTTGCGTGTTTGTTTGTGGTATTCTACTAAGCGCATCAGCATTTAAATTCTTTTTCCCTGGTTTGTATATGATTTCGAAATCATATTCCGACATTTTATGTCTAAATCTAGCTAAGCGTGAAGTTTGATCTTTTAAATTTGCTATTCCACGTAGTGGTTGATGATCTGTGAAAATTTTAAAATGTCTGCCAAGTAAATAAGCTCTAAAATTTTTGGTTGCCCAAACTATTGCAAGAAATTCTTTTTCAATGGTAGAATATCTCTTTTCGGTTTCACTTAACGCTCTACTAGCGAAAGCTACCGGGTTATCCTTACCAACTTCCCCTTGCGAAAGAATTGCACCTAGTGCTTCATTACTGGCATCTGTTGTTAATAAAAATTGTTTAGAAAAATCAGGATATATTAGTATCGGTGGAGATATTATTGCTTTCTTTAAGTTTTCAAATGAGTTTTGGCATTCTGTTGTCCATAAAAATTTTGCATCTTTTCGTAGAAGTTTATTTATTGGAAGTGCTAATCTCGCTGTGTCTTTAATAAACTTTCGGTAATAGTTGACGAGACCCAAAAATGCCTGTACATCTTTTTTGTTTTTGGGCACTGGAATGTTTTTTACGCACTCTATTTTTTGTGGGTCCGGCAAAGCACCGTGTTCAGAGCATTTATGCCCAAGATAGATTACCTCCCTACGCAAAAAGTTACATTTTTCAGTGTTTAATTTCAAATTATTTTCCCTCAGCACAGTAAAAACTTTACGCAATCTGTTTTCATGTTCCTTTAAATTTTTGCCGTATATCACTATGTCATCTAAATAAACAAAACATTCTAAACCTTGAAGCCCAGTTAAAATATGGTTCATTATTCTTTGAAAAGTTGCTGGTGCTCCAGTTAAACCAAATGGCATTCTGTTGAATTCAAAATGTCCTAATCCTGTGCTAAACGCTGTTTTTTCCTTGTCACCTTCTTTGACCAATACCTGGTGATATCCGCTTGCAAGATCTAAAGTTGAAAAATATCTGCTATGTCCTAATTGATCTAGGATTTCATCTATTCGCGGGATGGGAAAAACTTGTTTTATGGTGGCTTCATTCAATTTTCTGAAATCAATTACAAGTCTCCATTTTTTCTCTCCATCTTTTCCACTTTTCTTTGGGACTAGTAACAGTGGTGAATTCCAAGGTGAAGTACTTGGTGAAATAATACCCTCATCCAGCAATTTTTCCACCTGTTTATTTATTTCCATTCTGTGGGAATGTGGTAAACGGTACTGCTTTTGGTTAATTGGTGGTTGACCATCCAATGTCGGGATTTCGTGTCTTAACACTGGAGTGTATGTTAATATATCTCCTTCTAAGAGGAATATATCGTGAAATGATGTGCACACGCTTTCAATTGATGCTCGCTCTTCTATGCTTAAGTTTGGATCTAAATCAATCGATTCAAATAGTTTATTCAGTCTTGCTCTTACATCTTGTTGATTTATCGTGTTTATGGAACTATTTGTTATATCTTTGTACTCATCGTACAAAGAAAATTTTGCTGAATAATTTTGATTTATTATATATTCCTTCTCAGAGGAATTCAAAATTGGGACGTATGCTATCCCATTCTTCACTTTAGTTAAAGTTTCTCCTAAATAAACTCCTTGTGAAAGCTCTTGTTTATGTACAATCACTTCTTTAGCCATGGTTTGCACTCTCAATGGTACTATTTTTGCAGTACGAGCCTCAATTGCTGTCACTGTGTTATATAGTACATTATTAAATGCATTCAATGAATCTAGTGTGAAAGACATTAATTCCTTATTTTCTTCATCAAAAAATAACAATTTCTTTTGGATGGCATTTAGGACAGACCGGTTCCACAAATTGTCCCTACCTAATATCCCATCAGCAGGTATCCCGTGATCTAGTGATACCACATGTAGTGTTAAACTTAGATCTGGTTGATAACTATGCTGGATAGTAGTAGTTCCTAATGTAGTTATTTGGCCCCCAAACGCTCCACTTAAATTCTTTTTAATAATCCTGTCGGTTCTCGTAGAATGCGACATCGAATTTTGTTTAACTAAGCTTGTATCGGCTCCCGAATCGACTAAAAGAATAAGTTTTCCATTTTTGGCTTCTCTACAGGGAACTTCTATGAACACGTCATTCTGCGTTTCGCAGAGTCCAATTAGGAATTTTTTCATGCTATAGTTTGCAGTGCATCTATCAAACGTATTTTCTGTAGAATGATTTCTTGATGCTACTGAACCTTTATTAGCCTTTCCACAACTCATAGTATTTTTACCGACCGTACTTTTCGTAGGCTGATTTATTTCTACTACTGGAATGCTGTGGTTCTTATCCTTTCCATATTCTATAGTTATCGTACCAACCGTATTATTTTTAGATTGGTTTATTGTTCCCAGCTCGGCACTATTTGTAGCCGTATTCTGTTTAGCAGTGTATATACCATTTATGTTCTTTTGATTATTTAATTTAATTTTACTATTACTTTTCTTCTTCGTATGATTCACTTTTCCATTTTTGGGGAACGTGTCCACTACAATACTTTGCGTATGACTATTCGACCCCATTTTACTTTTACCAATTTTACTGTTTATTTTGGGTTCCCCGACCATTAGTATTGGTTGGGCCCCATTCGGTTTCCCGAACCAAATTTTTCTCTATCAGTACAGTTATTCATTGCCTGATTTTTGGAATTTTCCTGTTTTTCTATAAAATTTTTATCCTTTCCATTCAATAATTCATTTATTATTTTTTTCATATTTTGTATTTCTATCTGAGGTGCATTATCTGGTGGATCCTTTTCTTTCCATTTATATTTTGTGCAACCTTTATTGTTTTCATGACCATATGTTTGGCATTTTTCACAGTAAGGCAAGTTCTTTCGCTTAAGACATTCGTCTCTCAAATGTCCTTTCATATTGCAAAATGAACACCTGATGGATGGTTTTTTAGTACTAGTTTTAGCACTTTCATCCCCAATAAGTTGTCTTTTTAAATTGTTCACTGGTACTTTATTAAAGTGTAAATTTTTATTGTAAGGGTCTGTATTATCCGACTGAATGCCGTTCACTGCCGGTTTCCATTCTTGGTCTTCTTGCATAAGATCATTTATTTTAATTGCCTCTTTAACTAGTTCGTCCAAATTATCCTCCTTTGACATTAGTGCAGTTAATTTTAGAGCATGATTTTTCAATCCCCGTTTAAATGCAGTTATCACAGATTTATTTAGCTCTCTTATAAATATGTCATCAGATACATTTCCATAAATTGATTTTATTGTATCTAATGCTTCTGCCCGTAACGCACCTAAACGCCTAGCAAACGCATTGAGTTCTTCTTCAGGTCCTTGAGTGGAATTCTGAATTTCACTTCTGATTATATCTACAGATCTTTCTTTGATGTACGCGGTCTTCAAAATTTTGTGCAATTCCTCTATTGTATTAAATTGATAACACCTAACCAAATCGTATGCATCACCGTACAATCGAAGTCTAACACAAGATACAAAAATATGTTCATCTTCAGGACAAACTACCCTTTTTACTACTTCACACGCCTCCGTGAATCTATAAAAATCAGCGCGACCACCAGAAAAAACAGGTATTGTATCCCGAACTGATTTCAAAATATGTGTCAAACTTCTCCTTGAGTCATCGCTTTTTAATCGTGTGCTTATTTCTGTCTGTTGTTGTTTTTCCTCTACCGCATAGGCTTTTAATTTATTAGTTAATGCTTCTTTATAAAAGTTATATAATTTTTCTGACCGATTGAACATACTTTCTTTAAAATAATCGTCACTTCCTGAACCTCGTCTCATGTAAATTTCACGATCCGTTTCTGTGATTTTGGTCCATAACATTCCTAACTTTATCAAATTGTCTACAAAATATTCCATGTTCTGTTCTTCCGGTGAACATTTATTAAAACTCTCAAACTGTTTTTGTAGCAATCCTATGTTTTCTTTTTGCTTCGCAAAAAGTTCCGCGAATTCCCTCATTCTGATTTCTGCATAGTTTTCGTAACTGGTTAGTGGTTCGTTTGCATTTTCAAATTCCTTGTATAAGCTCAAATTATTTTCTCCGCTTTCTGTAGTGAGTTCCCTTTTATCGAAAGGTAAGGGACTCCCGCTTAAAAGACTTGTTCCTTGCCCATAATTATTCATTATTTATTTGTTTTCGTTACAATTGAACCACGAATTTATTGAAAAATATTTGGTTATTTGTCTTTGTTGTTTCACTGTCATGGACAGTAAACCAAAAACTTCCAATTACAATTACACTAAAGCAATTAACTGCAAGCAAATGATATGAAAAAATTGTTGACGATATTTTGCATTATACATATGAATCTTTTAAGTTTCCATATGTAAATTTGATTTAGTTTTCTGTTTTCTTTTTCCACTGCTACGGATGAAAACAACGAACAAAACAAATTCAAATGACCAAACTAGAGCTTTAAGTTACGTTACCGCAAAACAAAATTTTATTTGATTTTCTATTTATTGTTGCTACTGTCGTTGTGGCTAAAATATTTCCTTAATGCTTGCCAACAAATAAACAAAAGTTTCAAGTTACACTTGCACTGAGGCTGATAAATGTATGCAACCGTTTCGCCAAAAATTGCTGATTTTGCTTTTTTGAGTGCAATGAACTTGTCTTGAAGTTTATTTGCGTTATTTTTCGTTTTTACTTGTCCCTGACCTATCGCAAAATTACATTAAACAAATTATTCTACATAACAATGCTAAAGACCAAAAATTGAAATTTTTACTTCTTTGCTTTTTGTTATTCTTGCTTCAATTTGTTATGCATAAAAGCTTTTAGTTGCTGATCGGTAGCAATGAATTTTACTCTATTTCTTCCGTGAAGGCAGAAATAGTTTTACCAAATAAATACTCTTTTATTTGCACTCAAAATTTTGCGTAATCTTGCTGATCGATACGGAACTCTAGAATCACTTGAAAATAATTCTTGAGAACCCAAAACTAAACCAGCAAGATTTCCCGGTTATGAGAACAAGACTTCAATGAAGACTTTACAAACTTCAGCCCCTCATGAAGTGGCTTTAAAATTTGTAAACTGTTCAAACAAAAGAATTGCTCTTCCTCGGCAAAGATAGCACCTTAGATTTGCCTTTAATAGCCCTTCACATAAGATTCCCAAATCCCTAGTAATTATTTTTACCAAGAACTTCTGAAATCTTACACAAAGACCACTATTAAAACCAAATTTTAATTAGCTATTGCCGATCAACAATTAAAAAACAATTTTAATTATGATTTAAAATTTTCCGTCTTTACTTTTTCCTAGGGCAATGGACTTAATCCAATTTACAATTCAATCCCACAATTTTCTTTTATTGTACTTTTTTTTTCTACTAAAAATGAAAACGATTTCGATTTCACGCAACTGAATTTTCCTGAAGTTTACCGGTGAATTAAAATTTTTAAAACTCCTATTGTAATTATGATTTATGCATAAGAACTTATTCAACTTTTCGCTAGATGTTACATCTATCGAAAATCAAACGTTTTATTCGTTCTTTAAAAAAAAAAAAATTTTTTTTCTCTAATTTGTTAGATGTTACATCTACCAAATTATCGACGGATATTCTATTTTTGTAATGGTGGAAAATTTTTATATTTTTTTTTTTTTTTTTTTTTAAAAGGAAACCCTAATTTTACAAATCCCTATCCGTGTAGTGTATTTTGTGTATTATATGCGCACCCGCTCATTCAGTTTAGCCACAAGGCTTTTCTTCTTTTAACACTCACCACTCTAACTGCTACCACCGTGTCCCACGTTGCCAAATGTTGTCACTGTTGCTGTTGTACGTGGCCCAATGTTGATTCTCCTGCCAAATGTTGTCACTGTTGCTGTTGTACGTGGCCCAATGTTGATTCTCTTGCCTTAGGTTGCTGCTGTTGCTGTTTATGTTGGCCAAAAGTGTTGATAATCTCCTGTTGTTCGCGTATTCCTGGCTCGGAATACCGGCTGCGCCAAATGTTGTAACTTTTTCTTCTGAGGACCAAGTTGATGAAACTCTTCTCCGGAGGATCCAAAACAAGCACTTTAACCTTTTTACCTTTAACACTTATTTGTTTATTAAATAAAATTTCTACTTCTTCATCCAAAACAAACACTTGAACTTTTTACTTTTTAACACTTATTCATTTATTAAAATAAAAATTTAACTTCTTTACTTTTACTGCAAGGTTTTACTTGCTTAGATACTAGTTGGACAAGACAAGACCAAACAAGACAAGAGACCGTTCCTTAATCGAACGGTTTATTTATTAGATAATTTCCGATCGCTGGAAAAAGCTCTAAGTGTCGTGAAACGAGCTTTTCACCTCGTTTCGTACCTGAGCTTGTTTCAACCTTCGGGAGACGCTGTGAGTTTGCCTTGCTGAACACCAATTGGTTCGATCACGTACGCGACTTCCGATTCTCAGGCTTTTGCTAGACACATTCCGTTCAGGTGTCCATAGCAAAAGCGTGTTGTTTGTGTATTTAGTAGTCTAAATTGCTTTGACTAAAATTGAAATCACACGATTGACGATGTTGGATACATTCCATTTTGGTATCCCACGGTTTGTCTTTAGCTGAAACTCGATCAATCGATGTGCAAGCAAAGGAATGTTCTGTATTTAATTAGGGTGTATGTATAAAAATATTTAGTAGTCCCTTTTTGAATGAATTATGAAATAAGTGCTTAGCAAACTCACAACATGTTCTACATTTTCAATTTTATCTATTACAAAGACAATTTAGGGGCCATTTGTCAGTGCATAGTATTAATGAAGTCAAAGTCAAGTTTTGCACTTGACTGTAACATTGATATTAATTTTAATGGAAGGCTGAAAGACTTTATGTAATATGGTAAGAGGAACAAACTTGCATGTGTTGACTTATCTTTGATCTGAACAAAAATTAAATGCTCTACTCTGTACACCTTAAACAGTTAAAGTTCCGTATTTATGAATATATTTCCACGTCACATTATTCAGATTTGACAAATTTTGAATTTTGAAGATTCAGCTTGTATTGGAGCTGCCATGCCCTTTTGTTCGAGTTCACAAGATTTTTGCAATTATGGGTTATTATGTGAAACTACGTAAAAGCTAAATATGCATTCCACAAAAATTTAAATATATGTAAAAATTAGCAAAATTTTCCCTAACATATTGTACTTTAAGGATCAGTGGAATAGATGTTATTGAACCCACACTTAGCCCTTCGTATTTGTTGTTAGAGCGGTCAATCGTTCAAGGAGCTTAATCATTTGGGAATTCAAAAAAATACAAACTGTCCCACTTGTTGGTCACGCTAGCTAAAGGACACGCAAGTTCTATTTGTTATTTTGCAAAAAAATAAGGAAATTTATACGTGTGTGAATCACATAGCTATAGAACTATAGAACAAAAGTCAATGGCCTGCCTTATCTTTCTCTGTTTTTTTTTGCATATGTGTCATTTTTACAAACTCATAAAATTTGATATAACATCACAAATGTAGCAGCAACAATTAAAACTGTCATTAAATTTGGGTTATATAATTATTTTCTTGATACGTACATATGTATGTATATATTAAATTTATGTTAACGACCCACTACCAACTAATGGAATTTAATTACATTAAATAATCACAATGAAAATCGCGGAGTCGTTAAAGTATTTTTAACTTTGATGAACAGCTCCAAAAAATAAAAAAAACATAAAGAAAATTAAATTTGTGAGGTGAAACATTTTGTCATGAACATTTTACTACTGAATTTGAATCAGTAAACAGAATTTTGAGATATTTTTCCTTCTGAGTGCAAAAGTCGTCGTATTGCGGCTCATGCCATACTTTCACAAAAAAGTGTGATGCATTTTTGTCAGTTCCTCATAAAACTTTACCATTTAACTGTTCTTATTTCAAGTAACAAACATATCATCCTGCCCACTACATAGCGACACCAAATGAATAAAAATTATATGCCCAAAAGTCGGATCAAATTTGCGCAATTCGACTCATGTCTTTTGACCAAATGTATATTATGCAGACATATAAGTATTAATGGAAAACTAGAGACCTTATCTGACTACAAGTGAAGAAAGTAAATTGATTTCATCATTTGGAAAAATTATATAAAGAAAAAAGTAAAGTGATTATTTTTGACAAAAAAAAAAAAAAAATTTTGTGGGTCGATTGTGGGCACCCTCAGAAAATCGGCTAAAAATGGGAAAATATGAAGCTTAACGCAATCAAATGAAAAAAAAAGCATTATTAGTTTATTTTGTATTTTCCGCCATCTGCTCCTCGGTCCACTTGTCTGGAAACTCAATACAGAGATTTTTTACAAAGTGGTATGCCACTTTACCACCCACACTTAATGAAAACAACTTTTTTTCTGTGATATCTTTAAAGAGCCTATTGATTCTTTTGTTTCCACTAAAAAAAACGTAATATGGATAAGAACACCATTTTTTGTTAAACTGACATCCACGACAATATATCAGTAAAAAAAGGGGTGCCCACAACCGACTTTGACAGCCACTTTGAAAAGAAATAAGCAAATTCTGTTGTGTGAACATTATGGTTGAATTCGGTGTTTGAATCACAAAATATAATAAATTTACTGCGTGAATATAGATTGCATTCAGCTTTTCGATTGATTCACTTTGATTTATCGCACTTGGAAAATTATTGAAAAAAACTTTTGTGTTGACTTTCACTTATTCAAAAATTATTTTTTTCTCAGCACAAAGCAAATACGTCTTTTTGCTTTGGTGTACGCACAAAAGCTTTGTGCTGTCATAACACGCGTTTAATATTTGTCAGAACAGCCGTATTTGTTACTTGTCAAAAGTTAAGGGGGAGTGCCCACACCTGACCCATCATGCCCGCAGGCAACACTCTTCCCCTATATAATGCTTGCACAGTGGAGTGATATTCAGGGTGGGCAGGGAAACAGTAGAATACCGGAAAATTTAAGATTTCTGGGACTATTCTGAACAACTTTTCTTAGTTCCTTTTTGCGAAACTCGTTGGCTTTGCAAATTTCGAAAAATGGAACAAAGATAAGTTATTCCGAATTGTCTTAGGATTCTTACATTTTCCGGTACTCTACCGATTCCCATCCACCCTGTTTACTTAAAGTTTAATTTAATATGGAAGATAAAGAAGGCTATTCGAAGCCATTGAAAAATCGAACTACACCTTTTCCTGGAACTACGCCATATGCCTGAAAACAGCGCATTCTGCAATTGCAAGCAAGGATATATGTGCAATTCTGTCATCGGATTCAGATACAGTGCACCAAAATACGTATAGATTAGACTGATGCGAAAAAAAAAATTTTATTGAATTTCCACGACTACGCCTAATAAATCTGAGACAAGTTGTCAAAAATGTGAATTAATGCTTTAAGAGGCGCAATGCCTATTCATGCAAAATCTAGGCTTGATGCGGTTTTTATTTAATAACTATCTCAAAAATGCTCAGAATGTCTTAAATCAAGGTGTATAAAAAAAATAATTATTCGAATCTAAAATCAACGGAACATTATTTTTTTTTTAGCTAAAATACCCTCAAACAAGTTTTTTCGGAAAATCACCCTACTGTAAAACTCTAAACATTCATTTTGGATAAAACTTGTTGTCACAAGGTTATGATAAAATCACGCAAGGAGCAATTTTTTGAGGATCGTATCGAATTATATTCGGTTGTTTTAAGTGATATCACCCACGCGTTTTCTTCTGGATTGGTATCTGGGGACCTTCAGGTATAATACCCCGTTTTCCATAAAATCGTTCATGTGGTCGTTTTTGAGAAATTCCGATTTAAATAGAGTTTCTCATGTAATTTCTAAAAATTTTTGAACCTTTTATAAAAAAATCTGGGTTAAAGCATCAAGCTGAGATTTTGCATAAATCGGCCTTGCACCACCTCTTAATGATCTTTAAAAAATTTAAAAACATCTCAGCTCATTTTGTGGACACCCTCTTTCAAATTTTTGGGCGTAATCGTGGAAATTTCGCATAAGTCTAATATAGATAGATGTGTCTGGTCAAATGTACAGACCACTTACATTGTTCTGTGTGCCGAAGGCTTTACAAAATTATCCCTAACTTGGACATTTTCTAATCAATTTTCATGTTAAGATTTAATTAGACGTATTACTTTTATTAGGGTAAGGGAGGGAAATATGAACCACCAATCTTTCTTTCATAAATAAAACCCAAAATACATAAAACAAAACAATTAATTTTATGTCAATCATTAAAGGAAACAATTTACCTTTATTTTGATTCACTTTTATATAAATATCTCATCAGGATGAAAAAAAAAAAATTAAAAAACTGAAAATACTCAAAATGAAGATAAAAAAAGTGTAGTGTTATATGGACTATATAGTCCATATTGCCCCACATGTCTATTTGGTACAGAAGTTGCATATAAAAATGTCACTTCCACATTCGAAACATTTTTCATGACTCCAAGAACGTAAGATTACACATTCAACCCAAAACTCGCCATGGCGATTTTCTGAGTAAAGGGTATTACATTATATGCATTTTTCATCTTTTTTTTCCTTTGTAGTTAACGAATTACAAATAATGACCTTCAGACTTGTCATGAAAACTACAACTAGATTCCCCATCTGAAAAAAATGATAAATATTTTTGTTTTTGAGGCTTTTTTCTTTGGTGGTCCATATTACCCACATCACGTGTTGGTGAAATAAATGGTTTTTTATCAAAAACTCTTGTGGTCAATGAACTAATTTGTGCTGATAAATTATAAATGGTATTCACTGACTTTATATAATTAACCATTTATTTAAAAACGCGATGTCTTTAAAGTGAAATAATGAAATATACTCACTAGAAAAAAATTATCACTGTTTTTTTTTGAAAAATCAACTTTACAGAAACATTCGACTTCACCGAACGCTAAAAACGCCCTATTATGAGCTTTAGGTATTAGCGTTAAGTTTGAACATGAATAACTGTAAATCCTATGTATGCAGAGGGAAATAACCGTGTGGTCCATATTACCCACGTGGTCCATATTTCCCTCCCTTACCTTACTTTTTTCAGCAATAAAATTAACAGAAACGATTTTTAAAAATATGTTCTTTTTGTAGAAAGGAACCAATACCAACATGTTACCTTCAGCGCCTTAGAAAATGAAACCATGTTCAAAATTTTCGCGAAAGCCAAGGTGGGCTGAAATTTCATAACTTCATCTACGTGACTCAACATACGTGATGATGTGGTATTACTATGGACCTTTTTGGTCTATGTGTGGCTAATTTGCCGCCACTTAAGCCTACCTTACCTAAGGTGGTTAGCCCAGAACTTGTTACGCTAGTCATGGAATGGCTGTAATATAAAAATTTTAATTTCCTTCTTTATTTCCGTGCTTATGAGACCCATATATAACGCCGTTCTATATATTCAACGACTTTGATGTCTAACTTATGTTGACTCACAAATTTCTATATCATTTATAACCCAGTAAATGCGGTAGCTTGCGTGTTGATGATAATAAAATAAATTACATTTGGTTATATAAAAAAATAAAGATTATTTTTAAATAGATGATACTAATAAAGCGAGAATTGAAAAAAATAAAAACATCGCTCGACTATAAAAGAATCTCATAGGAAAAAAGTCATTAATTACATTTAGTAAGTTCACATCTGATATAACGTGAGGTCGGTGACATACTTTAGGCATGATTGCTACTGTGTCTTGTTAAGGAAATTATTGAATAATATCCAAATGTCATAATTAATATTGTCATACGAAATTACATACGCACAAATGTAAGTCAAACACTTTGCGTGTGTATACTCGCCACCTTTGGGGAATCCTTAAGAAAAACAAACTTGTCAAAATTATTTAGGTTGACAACATGTTATGCACATACGTATGTATATTTGTAATATAAACACTAATTGTTTATGACTTAATGCATTCGATATATTGCGTGTATATCATGATAATGCCCGAAACTTTTAAAGCAAAATGTTCCGGGAGTAGCGGAAAAAAAAGTGGTGCTTTGTTTGTAACACAAAGAAAATAAAATAATAAATGGCTATTACCATAAGTGTATAAACAAGAATATAAACTACCAAATCAATGATGACTACCTTACGTATTAACAAGAAAATAAACTGCATCAGCAGCAAAATTTTACATGCAGAGTCAACTTATTGAAATGCAACGCACATCTTTAGTAAAAATGCGTGGGTGTTTGACGCTGACTACAGTGTGCAACATGGAAAAAATTCAATGTAAAGAAACTGTTATTGAAAGATAAAATCAATTGAAAAAATATATAAAAAAAGTTCCCCATCTCCGGGAGAATAAAAAAATGTTCACCGACCTTCATTGACTTTTCCTCTCCGATATTTCTTTCAAACATAAACATACTACCCCATTTTTTCCACCCCTTAAAGGGGCTTCCATACAAAATTCAGATAGAAATATGAATTTTCTATGGGATAAATTAATGGGGGTCTGTGAACATTTTTAACCCTACCGGCAATGAGAATTTTTTTGGTATTTTTATCAAAATTTTGTTTGGGATCCACCTTAAGCGGTGGAAAAAATTGGTTAATATGTTAAGAAAAATTGTGGAGAGGAAAAATTAATGGGGGTCTGTGAATATTTGTATCTTCTCCCGGCAACGAGGAATATTTTTTACAATAATCGAAGAGTATAATCATTGATAAAAATAACAATTTAGTTTTGAACGTAATAAATTCAATAAAAAAATTATTCAAATAATTTTTGTTTTTTTTTATAAAAGTTTTCTTAAAAAAATTTCATTATTCGGTTGACTACTAACGGAGTTATGAGCATTTGTTTTTGCAGCTTTTAAGTTTTTGAAAATTTATACCTCTGAAACGGCTCGATGGAAAAAATTTAAAAAATCATGCATGCTAATCTCAAGGGTATGTATTGCCCCATATACTTTAATATACCTGCCATTTCGCATATGATGAGATTTTGCACATTGTAATTATATAGCATTATACAAATTGAAGTAAAATTAATGTCATAATGTGAAATGGCTGACATTTTGTTAGAAATGATAAAAATTGTGCCAGAAAATTATTATACATTCACAATATGACATTACTTTTGAATCACTCTGTGTATCCTGTGTATGAATATATGAACTTTATATATAAAAATATTCTCAAGGCATTCAACTGAATCAGTTTCCAACTGATTTGCCAAAATGAAATTCAAATCCCTAACATAACTTACTGACGAAAACTGTTACATTAATAAATTGGAGTTAATTCAGGTGGCAATAAAATAAAGCAATCAATAGCAATTGCAACACAATTCCCTCCCACCGCTACCCCACTAAACATGGGGAATGCATTTAATGGCGAACATTTGTAGCCATTCAATATTTTATTGCAAAGCTTGAAAGTCAGCGTGTATCCTGTGAGCAAATAAAATAGGATGTAGATTGCAGGAAAACATTGATAAATGGGAAAATTTCCAATATAAAATGGAAAAGTAAAAAGAGAAAAACAGTTGAAAATGAGGAATTTCACTGCCATTTTGTTTGGGGGTTGAGCGGGTTGTTCTCGAATTCTATGTAGAAAATCGTCATCATTGCGAACGTGCCTTAGTTTCTATTGCTACAATTTGAGCAGCAATAAAATATTGCAATGCATTTAAATGTGCAGCATTTATTGCATGTATATTGGCAACAACAGTGACGACGACAACTCGTTGCAATTTCAACAACAACGCCATCAATGGCAGTAGCAACAGCCATAAAACTAATGTTTTTTTTCCCGGTTTTTAGCTTAAAAGCAAAGTTGAAATTGTTTTTGTAGGAAATTGTTTAACAGCACTTAAGTGCCAGTGTTTCTCTTTATTTGTGGATAACTTTTGCACCGAAAACTGATAAAATAGAAAAAAATTGCAAAAGCGTGTGATTTATTGTGCAGGGGGTTTTATTGTTTTAGCGTTTAATAAAAAGTTAACAATTTAAAATGGTAATAGTTTACCAAAAGTTCCATAAAGTTGTAATAAATGAGTAGCAAATAAATATTTCGAGTGTTGGCATCCTGAATAGTTACATAAAATCTTCTTAACGATGTCCCTAGAGTAATGTCACTCTTTCAACGCTTGTGGCTTAAGTGAACAGATACATGTGTAGGTGCGAAACATTTTGTATTTGAAAACAGCACCGTAATTTAATGACTTTAGTTGGCAATGACATTTTCAACTTGTCGTTTAATCCCAAATGCACAATTTAGCAATTGACATTTTGATAGAAAATTAAATTTCCTTCAACTTAATTTCTTAATTTTCTTGAAACTAAACGTTTTAATAAGAATATGTATGTATATTAGGGGTGTTTTAGTGCACGAATTTTGGATTTTTATACTTGACACCCCTCAATTTTGTGAGGTTGGAAAAAAAATGAGTTCGCAAAAAAAATTTTGGGGGTGGGGTGAGGGTAAGGGTTGGCGCATAGAGGTCAAAGATGAGAGAAAAGGAGAAACAATTTACTTACAGCCCTACAAGAGGGGCCACCTCTAGAGGTTTGAAATGTATGACCGACCCACATTTTTTTTCTCCCCCAACATTTTTACTAAACATACCTACCACTTATCTCTAACCCCTAAGGGGGCTTTCATACAAAATTGACATTTTTAGGAAATTGACCCCCACCTCTCCCAGGGTGTCCCTAGAAGGGTCAAATGTATGACCGGCCCCTAGTATTTTTTCCTTTGCAACATTTTTTCCCGCCGTACTTACCCTCTATCTCTAGCTCTTTAGGGGGCTCCCATACAAAACTGACGTCATAGATATAAAAAATATGGAAAGAAAATCGTCAAACAGGCCCATAACTGCCCAGGAGTCTCTCCTAGGGGAGTCAAATATATGACCAACCCCCATTATCCCCCCTCCAAAGTTTCACAGCTTACCTACCCCCTATTTCCAATCCTTAAGGGGGCTCCAATACAGATTTACGGTTTTTTTAAAAACTGTCCCCACTGCCCTAACTGGACCATAACTGGACCATGGGTACCCCTAGTAGGGTCAAATATATGACCGACCTCCATTATTTCTAGAGAAATTTATTAAAAAAAAAAAATGTATGGCGGCCCCTTTCACGGTTGAAAATAGGGGGTAAGTATGTGGCGGAAAAATATAAGTCGCGAAAAAATAATGGGGGTCGGTCATACATTTGACCCCTCTAGAGGTGACCCCTAAACATTTGTAGGGCTGTATGTAAATTTCTTCCCTTTTTCTCTCACCTTTGACCTCGATGCGACAACCTTTACCCTCACCCCACCCCAAAATTTTTTTTCCAAACTTATTTTTTTTTCCAACCTCACAAATTTAAGGGGTGTCAAGTATCAAAATGTTGTTACTAAGGATCTCCAAACATTCTTAAAACACCTCTAATATATAAGTATATCAGAATTTTTACACTTTACCTACTATTTGATTTAAAAAAAAAAAATATCATTCAAGAATATCTGGCACCTTAATTTTATTTTAAACCTTCGACATGAAAGAACAAAATTCTTATTACTTCATATGTGATTTTAATTTTACAATGATTCATGATCCAACGACCAGAAAAATGTTGCTATTCCATTAAAATACAGCTGTGCGTGCTTCACATAACGCTGCCAATAACATTTTTTTAGATAGGGGAAAGTGGGGTAAAATGGGACATTTTTTTTTGAAAACTAATTATTTTTTCATGTTTCAAATTCCTGTAGCAAAGAGAATTAAATAATGAATGAAAAAAAAAACATAAAAAATTATTTTGTTGAAAAAAATTAAAGTGTGTTTAATTAAACAAATTTCTAAAATTGTAGCTTATTCATCTTGATCTGAAGAAACATGAGTCAAAATGTGGGAAGCAGAAGAAACTAGTAGTGGGATTAATACATTTCAAGTAATATGTATGTATGTATGTATTCTGCTTTAACTCCTAGGAGGAGCATAGGGCCAAAAATTTCAAGTTATATAGGCGTTGACAATCCTTTTTATTTTGCGAGTTAGCGCACTCAACCAATTTTTCTTCGGTCAACTCACTTTTATCAATACTCCAAGTTCAGGAACAATACAATACAAATTGGAATTTGGCAAGTGGTAATGCTTTGAAACAGCAAAGACTGATTTCTCATCAATTTTGTTTGCTTTCAACATGTCCAAGAAATCATCGGGATCTGGAGCTATATAATTAAGTAGTTCTTTTCAAGTATTTTCTCGCCAAAATTACAGAAAATAATCAAAAAACGTTTAAAATACATGCACAACACTTATTTGGATTATGATATAGTATATAACGTTGACAAGTGGGGACGAGCAATTATCAAATAATTATTCCCACTTTACCCCATACAAACTTTCCCATTTTACCCCGGCACCACGTTTTGCAAAAAATGTGAGCGTTATTATTTCACTCTATGAACCACACCGGAATCCTGTTGTATTATCAAAACAAAGACTTCAAAAAATGTTTTCAGTGTACTTACAATCAGCTTATCTCCAAAAACTCTAAAAATTTAAAAATTAAATGTCAAAATCACTCAAAAACTTTGCAAAATTCCACAGAGCACAAAAATACGTCTGCACGCGTCGGTCATTAGAAATACATGTCAGTAGCGTATAACAACTATTCTTTGATAGTTTGCCCGGAAAGGGACATTTCCCACTTTACCTCATTTACCCCTATATATAATTATTGCTTTATTAAAACATTTTTTTGCTTAAAAATTAAAAAAAAAACCGGTTTTTATTCAAATGAAGTAATCTTACGAAAAAAGTGTATAAGGTGCAAAATGCTAAGGATCGACCAAAAAATACTAAAAAATAATTAAAAAAATTAAAGCGTCTAAAAAAATTCCCAAAAAACTCAATGGTATTACAAACCATTTTATACCTTTTAAGATTTTTTTCGTAAGATGCCTTGCTTTTTAGTAAAAATATAAAAATTTTGCAGACCGCTGGCGTTCAACAGCCGAGAGCTTTCAATAAACGACTGAATTTTATCTTTTCAAAGCTTAGGAACCGAGATTTCATTTGTAGTATTTTTTTCTTAAAAAAAGGGGGATTTTTGAACCCATTTTTGGCCGCTGTTTGATTATTCCAACAATCAATTTGTTCGTTTTCAATAATTTTTTAAACTATGAAAGAAAATGATATCAGAAAGGTAGCAAGTGTCTTACATAACTTTGATCTTTTGGCTGTTCGAAAATAATATTTATCACTACCCCAACTCCAGTATTTTGAGGGAGGTGGTTGAAATACCTTGTTTATAGACCTTTTTATAAAAAAATATTAAAAATATAAGATAACGATAAAACAAAAAATTAATGATGAGGTTTTATAGCAAAAAAAAACAAACTATCTCTTGCAATCCAAAAATAAACACCTGAATGACCCAGGCATGAGTCAAAGTGAGGTGTTCTATTAATCGAACGTTGACCATTAGCCCATACCACAAGATCCCATACAAATACGATCAAACGTGGTTGTTGAACACCTCATAGTCCGTTAGCCGGAAAGCATATATCCCCATAGTGGGGAGGGGAAAAGGGGTAAATTTTGGCTAATCTTAGTTGCACGAAGGTTATGGCCAGCCAAATTTCAACTGGTATCGACGATATTTACATTCCCGTTGACGGACTATGAGTTGTTCACCGACCACGTTTAGTCGTACTCGTAAGAGATCTTGTGGTATGGGCTAACGGCCAACGTTCGATTAATCGAAAACTTGGTTTTTCGACATAACGGTAAAACGAATGAGGGTAAAAATTTTTTCATGACGGATTTGGAATCAGGGTGTACCAATTACTCTAAAAATATACTTTATATCAAAAAATAAAATAATTTTTGCAGTATAGCCGAAAATGGGTTAAATAATGCAGGAAATACTTTTAAATTTCAAAAATTTTAGTGAAAAAATTTTATTTTTTTTTTCAAAAGTTGTATTTTTAATAAAAATAAAATTTAAAAATTAAAAGGATAAGTTACCCAGCAAACAATTTTATAACCTTTTAAATTTTTTAGCTTGGAAAAAGTTAATTTTCATATGTTTTCATAACCAATTTATAAACATTTGGAAAACATTATTTTTTTATTATTTTTAAAATTGATTTGCAAAGTTAAAATCAACATTTGGAGAAATGTTTGTTTCCAAAAGTTTCAGTAGCTATTTCCAAACATTCGAAAATTTTTTATTTTATTTTTTCAATGACTTATCGAGCTAAGTAAAACACAAGGCATTTGAATCATAATTGGCACGTTAGGTCAGTTGATAAGATTGTCGAGTCATAATTTGGAAGTCATAGGTTCGATTCTCAATAAACAAAAATGTTCTTTTTGTATTTTTAATTAAATTAAAAATGTTTGGAAAATGTTTGAACTTAATAAATACTAACAAAATGTTAATTGAAAAGTTAAAAAAACAATTTAAAAATATTGAATAAAAAGTTTGGAAAATATTGTATAAAAACATTTGTAATAAGCTTGCTCCAAATGATTTTCACAAGCTTGCTATGAAGGGTCCAGTTTCGATTATTAAATAATTAAAATTCAAGAATTTCCAAACGAAATTTTTGCTTCAGTAAGCGTTTAATAAGTTATTTTCCAAAGTTTTTTGTTTGTTGGGTACTTACAATTATCAATTTACAAAGTTTGATGTAAGTTAAAATTTTTTGAATAATCAGTCTTTTTGAGGAAGTCACCAAAATTGCCGATTTCAACAACCTGTAATTTAGCAATAAATAATGCTTGGAAAAAACCCTTCCGCACTTATCAGTTCCACATTATTGCAAAATTTGTGGTATATTCAAAATCGGTCCCATCAAGTGGTACACTTGGTGTATTTTCCTTCTTACACGCCATCAGTTTAATCACGATTTTATTTATTTCAATATATTTCGATAAACCTTGATGTATTTTTTCGAAGCCAAAACTTTGTTGTATTCTTCTAGTTAGAACCCTACCTATCACTGTAGTTTGTTTAGTGATGTACTTAAAAATTTTACTTCCTAATACAATGTGTAAAATATTCATAAGTCATTACGTAATTTCTAAAATAATACTCAGAAAAATTAAGCACATTTAGTGACCTTCGTCAACAAAGAAGCCTTCTTACGATGCTACATCAAAATAACTTCCGGGAATCCCTTAAGTAATGCTTATTGGTAATTTTGTTTGATTTGATTTATGTGTTTACAATTATGTGTATATACGTTTTATGTTCATAGCCAAAATATTTATGTTGATTGTATCTGGCACATCACCCACTTTGCAGTATATTATATAGAGTAAGCGCAGGGCTTAGTCACATGTCATTTAAATTCAGTTTGGCAACTTATGATCGGTAACTTTATATGATTTTTTTTTTTTATTATTACGGTTATCGAGAAACATTAAATCATAGCTCATCATTAAAATAAAACGCAATTATTATTCAACATAGCGCAATTCTCATAAAAACGGCATGCTTTTAACTGTGGAAAATTTGCATACTATGCGCAGTATATGCGCAGCATATTAATTGCGCATGCGCGTGCTTCTTGTACGCGTTCTCATCAGGTAATGTTTATTTTTTTTTTAATTTTTGCTGATCGTAATTTGATAGAGGGGATTTCTATATTTGGTAAATTACGCAAGCTTTTGGCGTTCTTTTGTGGTTTATTTTACGTACAAAACGGGAAACTCCTTTTTGTGTGCTTTTAGCAAGAAATTGACACTAAAAAGTTTAAATGAATAATTTGAATAGGGAATTTTAATTTTAAAAATAATATTTTTTGCCGCTTTGCATGATGAACTCAAAATCAATTAGAAAAATTGGAATAAAACTTTAATGACAAGAAAAAATTAACTTAGAAAACGAAAATTATCGTCTGGGGGCACTAGTATTCAAGATATGACTAAAGTGTCTAAATAGAAGTTGTTTTGCTCAAAAATATCTTTTAAATGAGGTACATATCACTGTGAACGTTAGTGATATATCATTGATTGTTGGTGATATATCACTGATGTTAACTGTGATATATACATTATTTTAAAGGTAATTATTTTTGCTACAAATTCTTCTGAGAAACTAAAGTCATATGTTGCACATAAAAGTCGCTAATGGTCTTAAAGTTAATTTTGTGTGGTGGAAAAATAACAAAAAACATATAATATCCTGTAGAGACGCTAACATCCAAGATATGTCCTGAGCACCAAAGAAAAAGTTGTTGCTTTAAAAAATATCTTTCAAATGAGCTATATATCACTGTTAACCTTAGTGATATATCACTGATTGTTGGTGATATATCACTATTGTTAGCTGTGATATATATCTTATTTTGAAGGTAATTGTTTTTGCTAAATATTTGCCTCAGAAACTTAAGTCATACGTTGCATGCAAGTAACTCTAATGGTTTCTGCACAAAGGATATAATATATCTTTATACTACATAATACTATCTTTCGCTCATGTCGGAAATAATTAAGTTGTCTACCTAAATCTTTCTTAAATGACACAAAAAGCAATTACTTAGCAGAAATTCATACACAGAATCTGTTTCATAAAAATCCTGTAACTTTAGCTGCTTGAACATCTGTTGTTTTTGTTAATATGATCTGTACTTCCTAAATTTACTTTATATTTTACCATGATACATCTAACAAGAGTAAACCAAACACTTTGATGTTCATTGATAACTAACCAGCAAAGTGATCACAGTGATCAATATTCAGTGATCAGTATAATTATCATCCGATCTTTTAAGCAAGATTATAACAAAGCACACAATTGACTAACCTCTAGTTGGGTGTTCCGTATGTCAGAATCTCTATTACATCTTGTATATCCGTCCAAATTGAAGAATTATTTCCGTTTTTTCACATAGTACTTGTCTAAATAAATAATGATCATCTCATAAACTAAAAAAAAAAATTATACATATTCATAAATAAATTAAATTTATAAAAAAATCTATCGAAAAAAAATCACAAGTCATCTCTCTTTTGTATCACACTCAATAATGAGGTCAATGAAGCTGTTCAGGTGCAAGTTTATTAAATTTCAGTAGCACTCTGATGACGTTGATACCTAAGTAGTCCGCTCAAAGATGATGACGTACAAGATTAAACACCTTTGAGTCTGCTAAACAGCTGCTTGTGTGAAAACTGCATTTTATCCGGAAATAGTATGATACGTGTACTTAAAGCACATTTTGGTAGGATACTTACTCATATATATGGTATTGGCCCTTTATCACAGCAAATGTGATCTTTCTTTAAGGCTATGCAAATGCTTTTAGGGTTTAAGCTTTGGTTTTTTTGATTTTTAAATTTTTTTGACACACTTTTGTCCATATTTTTTATATAATTTTTTAATGTCAATTTTTTTCTCATGTTACACAGGTGTGAAAGAATACAAAAAAGTTTTTGAAAAAATCTGGATACAAAAAAAATTATACAATGAACCCTTTTCCATAAGGTTAATAACTTGCATAATATGTATTATAATCATAATAAGGTTGACGACCGACATTCGATGTATTGCCAAAGGACTTGTCGGGCTCCTTGTAAGCAGCTGATCAATACAAGAGCGTTACAGTGGTTATATAAAGCTCTGAAATAAAAGAAAAAGTTAAACTTTTGTGAAACAGTGAACATACAAAATCTATTTCAAAAGATGCTGAATTAAAATGTCATGACATAAAACGTCACTCAATTTACAAGAAGTAAACTGTTCTAAAAGCGTAAAATTACATGAAAAAACCTATCTAGAATGATTTGAAATCTCATGAAAAAAATCGCACTTGGCAAAAATTTAATTCAAAATTTTATGACACAAAAAAGCTATGTCATATTCAAAACATGAAAATATCATGTCATAAAAACTTCCAGCGACTTAAATGTCAAGCAAAATAACTTTCCTTAAGAGAAATGTCTTTAAAAAAATTTTCAAACAATGTTCATCAAGGCTCATTAAAAAAATCTCATGGAATACATTTTTAAGTGACCAGAATCTAAGAAAAATAAACCTAACGAAGGACCCACAAAATAAATAAGTAAGTAATTTGATTGTTAAAAAATAATGCTGTATACAAAACTAGAATAAAAAAATTCATCAAAAATATCATGATAGAAAAATGTCATGCAATTTTCCAGACACAAAAATATCGTGATATAAAAATCTTTTCAGAATAAAATGCCAATAAACTCAGAAACAAAAAACTCAGGTAAAAATATCATGACACAAAAATGTCATGCGATTTTTAAGATATGAAAATATCTTGTTATGAAAATCTTTTAAGACTTAAAGGTCCATAACGAAAAAACCAGAAACAAAAAAAATTTTTACAACTTATTAAAGGAAATCTCATGCAACAAATTAGAATAAGCCTCACAAAAGACAGTTAAAGTAAATAAATATAGTAAGAATTACACAATGAAAAATTTATCAAAAATTATCATGAGACCAAAATGTCATGAGATTTTAATGATATGAAAATATAAAAATCTTCTTAGACTTAAGTGCCATCAACGAAGAAAACATAAAAAAATTTTTCAGAATTTATGGGATTTCATGTAGCAAATTTTTTTGTGGCAAGAATCTTAGAACAAGCCTTACAAAAGACACATCAGGTAAATAAATAAGTGGTTTTTAAATGTTAAAAAATTATATTATATCATGATACAATTATGTCATGTTATTTTCAAGATAAGAAAATACTGTGCTATATAAATCGTTTTTGAAAACAAACAAAAAAAAAATTTTTCACAACTTATTAAAAGAAATCCCATGCAACAAATTGTTATGTGGCAAGAATCTCAGAATAAGCCCTTCGAGAGGCATACCAAAGTTAAAGCAAGTTTAAATGTTAAAAAATTGTATTGTATACGAAACTGGGAAACAAAAAATTCGGCAAAAATATCATGAAAGAAAAATATCATGCGATTTTGAAGATATGAAAATATTGTGCTATAAAATCTAGATAAAATAGAGAATTAATCTAATATATTGCTACAACATCTTCATGCTTAGTCACTTGGTACATTTTCATGAAGTGTAGCCGAATAGCGTTTTTTCCAACAGCTTCTGTGACAAGACTTTCTGGTAATTTCATAATATAGTTTTCTATGGAGAGCTATTACTGATAAATAGATGAGGTAGCTTTTTGTCGATGGATGCTGAGAGAATTCGATACTCTGGATATACAATCTTGTAGCATGTAGTCAAAACTACTTATATTCTGGAAATTTTTTGGTGCAGATTCAACTGAAATGTCGAATTATAGACAAGATCCGTGTAAAAGTCAAGTCAAACGAAAAAAATATAAATGTATCGGTCACTCAAATGGAAGGCCTTTGCCAAGCATTGAAATGTAAATATAGAAAATACGATCGTCCGAAGTCATTCAGGAATGTTCTGAAATCCGATTGTCTTCGGAATCGGAATGAAAGCAATCTTTAAGAGCTCTGCGTTGCGATAAATAGGATGGAATCGAATTTGTCGTTCATCAAATAAAATTTGTTGATGATTTCTTTCTGATTTATTGGAATATAAAACCGATTTGATGTTAATTATAAAATGCGGAGCTTTTGAAAATTGCTTTCATTCCGATTCCGAAGTGAATCGGATTTCAGAACATGCCTGATTATTGAAGCGATTGCTGGAACAAGAAATATTTAGAACCCAGAAAGTGTGGATTTGCATTTGCGCCGCGGAGAATTTTTATGAAAGACCTATGCTTCAAAAGAAGATGAAGAACATAAAAAATCTAAAAATTTTTTAATGCCAAAACATGTGAATTATAATAAAGGGTTAAACATTTATTGCTACTGTGCAACATCTTCACTTGATTCTTTTCGATACATATATTATAAGTATAACCATGCAACCTAAGTTAATAAACCATTGTTTTTGTGCTTTTGCTTCTTTTGTTTTTGGCTAATAGCCAAGCTTATTAAATTTAACATACGTTTTACTGTATCAAATTACATGAGTGTCAAAGCCGAGACCACAGCCTTTGAGCAGTCAGTCCGTCAGTCAGACATGGCAGCTATACAATTCCTTGCCAGAGGTCAAAACACATAAGTGTGCAAAGCACGTTGCCATGCAGAAATTGATCAACAACGAAGAAGAGACAACAATCAAACATAAGTGTTTGCTATGAAAGATATTTGGCACGTTTGCTGCAATAACGTCATAAGTCAAAAAGGTAAAATTTCGAAAAAATTTCACAGAAATCAAACAAAAAACAGTATTGCTGTTATAATAATGAAAGTATTATGATACTTCTTCGATAAGAAACTTATGAATGGAATTTGTGTGTAAGTTGTATCCTGTTGACAGGTCGAAAACTGACGATGTTTCGAGTTATGACGCTCTTGTATCAAACATTATGTTATGATTCACTTGATACATATCATCAACAGTGCGATTTTGTAAAAGAATACAGTTTCCTTGAAATAAGGAGCCGCAAACAATTGTCTGGATTTTTGAGCAATAACGTCACAACTCAAAATATGTCTCATTTCAAAGTTTTAATAAAAACATGTAGATCATTGAGTTGCTATAATGACATAATACGAAATGAACATTTTTTCTATTTCTTTATTTTATTATTCTTATGCATTTTTTCATTCTTTCATTTATTTGCATTTATTTTTATTAATTAAGTTAAGTAACTTAATGAACATACCTATTGTACTGAATTGAAATTTGCCACTGTCACTCCTGGCACGTCAGTTCCGTGAAAAATCAGTCAGGCGCTCCAGAGGAGCAGACGGATCCGGAGGAAACAAAGCTAATTGTTAGCCGTAGTAGTGAGGGCTGTAGCAGTAATTTACAAGACTTGAAGTGTGCTGACTTGTTGTGCAAACTTAGGGGCTTAGCACTTAGGCATAGTAAGTTGGTTGAAACACGAGTTGGATTGTGGGGACTCACTTGTTTAGCTGCACTCACACATCAGGTGCGTTACCACACGGGGACTCTCTTGTTTATGCTGTGTCTAGTGGCATACAAAATGAAGTGTGCCGATTTATTGCGCAAACATAGGGATTCCGTACATAGGCGTAGGAAATTGCTTTCAATACACGAGGAGCGTTTTTGTGAAAATTCGCTTGTTTTGCTGTTTCCGTACATAGGAATTCCGTACGTAGACGTACAGACGTAGAGCTTTCAATATACGAGGAATGTTTTTGTGGAAACTCCCTTGTTTAGCGGCTTCCGTGGATACAGGAGTTTAGGTCCGCCGACTGGTTGCGCAAACATCCCATTCGTACAGGACCTGAAGTAAGTATGTCGGTTTATTGCGCAAACATAAGAATTCCATACTTTGGCATAGAAAGTAGCTTTTGAGACATGAGGAATGTTTTGTGGAAACTCACTTGATTCGCTGTTTCCATTGATCTACGGCTTACAATGCGCAAATTTGTTGTACAAACTAGCTAGTAAGGGTGTGAAACTTGAGTCGGGGAGTTGTCATCCATAGTCAAAAGAAAGCAGGAATGCCACTACTACGCTAGGAGATAGGGAAAGGTTAACAAGAAGGAGTATCAGCGACTGACGTTACGTATAACTTTTATTTAATTAAAGCAAAAAGTGGTCTCTAAATCAAATAAATTTTGGCCACCGGCGAGTCAGGACCACTGGCTAAAGTGCCGTTACAGACTTTATTATATTCTTCGACTGGCTTGATTTTTTTTCCACAGTACCAAACATGAATTAATCTTAAATTTTTTTTTGAGCCATGACGGTTTTGCATCAAACGAGCGATTTGATTTTGAGTTTTTCAGGCAATGCTTTATTTTTTTCGATATCATATCACTATTACACTTGAGTTTCTGTAAAAAGTCGAAACAAAGTTGGATATTTATAGCATTTCTATCTCTAAGATATTGAATTTCCGTCATATGTATGCGTATATACTTGATGAAACTCTGCTGGAATTTTAATCTCCATTATTTTAGCAAAAACAAATGAATATTTCTTACAAAACACTTGATGTCAATGAAGCTAAGAGATATTTTGCACTTAAAAGCTTAAGAATTTTTATAGTTTTTAGCTAAAAATACACTGGCAGCAACACTAAATTTTTCCTCAAAATACAACATTTTTGTCAAAAACAATATGAGGATATGAGCAACATTTTTGCTTCTCTTTGTCACTCCAACAATTAATTTTAATTATAATCTATTTGTTTTTTTCAAAATACTTCTGGGTTGATAAATTCAATATATTAAGGTTTTTGACCTCATATCAGTATTAACAACAATAAAGAGTTGTTTAATCAACTCAGCTTGATTGGTGGGATAAATAGCAAAAAAATACATTGTGATATTGTCATCACCATTATTGAGTGTGTTGGTGGTCCCAGCTGTATGTTATTATCCTGCTGCTGCTTTATAGAGAGCTGGTTGTGATAAACGAAACTTTAACCTAAGGATAATTAATACAGACTTGACGTCTGTATGTGTTACAATTAAGGAAAATGAAAAAAAATTTTACTTTATCCTCGCAAAAAAATTGAAAGAACCCTTTTGTTGCAAGGAACTAAACGAAAATTTATACACAGTAAATAGTTTGGGCGGAAAATTCAAACACAATTGGAAAGAATACAAATTCACACCAAACTTGGTATAAAATCTATGCTACAAATTGGTATACAAACCCTTTATGCTTTTTCGTATAAAATTTATACAAATAAAGTATTATTACAAATTCAATTAAAAAAAAAAAACGACCGCAGGAGGATTTGAACCTACAACGCGTGTGTTATGGATAGAAACATTTTATTTTTACTTACAATTTCCAACTCGTTAGACCGCTACACCATTGACCGATGTGGTGAAGAGGTATAAAATTTGTAAATTAAGCAAAGGTTGTTCAAACAAAATTTTATATTCGAATGCCTTACAATAATTCTGTAATCAATTTCAATTCATTTAAACAAAAGTAAATAAATTAGAGGAGAAAGGAAAATAGAAAAGGGATATGAAAAAAAGTTAAATAAAAAAATTTTAAAAAAAGAATATAAAAAAAACAAAAAAAAAAAAAAAAAAAATGGAGGATACGAACCTACAACCGTTCGTGTGATACAATTACCAACTCATAAGACATCTACGCCATTGACCGATATGGTGAAGAGGTAAAAAATTGTATATTAAGCAAACGCTGTTCAAACAGAATTTGATATTAGAATTATCCAATTTTAGTATAAAATTTATAGAATTTAAACGTTTTTGGTTTAGAATAACTTTTTTGAAAAAAACATTTTATAAATTACTTATATCAAAAAATTGTAATACATAAGTTTATAAAAACAAATGGTATAAATAAGTTTATACTTTATCCTCAAACTTATTGCTGTGTACGCAAATATTTTGGTAAAGGAGCAACATTCTCTAAGAAAACTTTAAGCAACCGTGCAACAATTTTTATTTTAATGCAGACAAAAGCTTGGAAATCACATGTGTTTAATAAATTTATATTTTATAATGATGTTTTTTTATCGTAAACATTTTCCAATAGACAACTTGGGAGAGTAAAACCTTTTACTTTTATGTTGTTTCCACTCATTGAAAGAAATGACCTTTAGATTTTCTTTTTATGATGTTCTAATATCTTATTCATCTTATTTGCACACACGCCAATATTTTTGACTTATGACGTCATAATGCGTTAATGATACTTCATCAATTTATGAAGTATATTTGATACATATGATATCTTAAATAAACATATACATCAATATGTTTGCGTACACGTACACAAGTGTAAAGTGAATTATGCAAAATGGCTTAAAAAATCTTTAGCGTCGCGATTTTTCGTGTATATCATTAAGGCGTAGGACTGTTGCAAGAGGACAAAAAACTTTTCCAAAATACTTGACAAAAGTAGTGCCATAATATGAAAATGCTGCCATTTTATTAGTAATGAAAAAATCAAGCCTTGTTTATACTTAGTGCTTATATGGCCAATTCTGCAAAAAACCTGACATATTTAATTCTTATAAAAAGCGGGGGGCTTATAGGGGGGTTATAAGGGGGTACTTGGTAGTTGAAATCATTTTTTAACATCATTTTCAGTTTCAGAGAAGCAAAAAACCTAAAAATTGATTTATATTTTATATTTTTATGAAAAGTGGAATTTTTACCCCCTTGGAGAGGGTGTCAGTGATACTAAAACTATTTTTTTCTTCATCTTCTGTTTCAGCCCACTAAAAAAACCTACAAATATACATTCCTTATAAATTTTTATAAAAAGCGTTATTTATCGGGGGCCTATAGAAGGGCTGCTAGGAGGTGACTAGGTGCTCCAAATTATTTTTTGCCATTATTTTCGCTTTCAAAGCACCCAAAATCCTAGCAATATGCACACATTTAAAATTTTTAAAACAAGTAAAGCTGAAACCCTTAAGAGGGTATTAAGCGGGCGTAAGCGGGAAGACCAAAATTTTTTCTAAAAAAACGATTTTCGCGCTCATTACATGGAGCCTGGGGGTGTAACGTCTGGGTCTTGACCTTTTTTTTTTGTGTGCCAGTATTATTTTTGTCCTTTCATCAAGTCGCTGCTAAACGGTAGAGTTTTTAATTAAATTTTTGAGGGAGGAGTCTAAAATAATTGAAAATCTGCTTACGTAAACGGCCACAAACGTAATAAATGTCAAAAATCACCTAGAAATTATATAATATCTATAGTAAAGCCTTGACACCGCAAAGTGCTCTTGGACTAAAATGAGCATAAAAGCTTCAAAATAATATGTTAGGTTTTTTTCCGCTCAAGATATTGCCTGTATGTATTAAGGACATTTTAAAAAAAAACTAGTAAGGGTGTTACCTTTGGCCTGACCAAACATTAAATACCCTACACTGCAGTATTTTGATAATTTTGCTTATATGGAAAGTGTCACGCCCTCTTGTCTAAGTTCACCCAGTTTTTGCTCAGAGCTTGCACTTATAGTTCTTAGTATCTGTGTGCAATTTAGTTGGATTGTTGGAGTATAGCGTTTTGAAACTTTGCTTGTATCGGAGGTGCCACGCCCTCTTTTCCGAGTTCATCCAGTTTTTCCTGAGAGCTTACGTTTATAGTTCTTAGTGTCTGAGTAAAATTTAGTTGGGTTGTCTCACAAAACGTTTTCAGTATAGCGTTTTGAAACTTTTGCTTATATAAGAGGTGCCACGCCATCTTGTCTGAGTTCATCCAGTATTTGCTCAGATTTTGCATTTATAGTTCTTAGTTTTTGAGTGAAATTTAGTTGGATTATCTCAAAAAACTCTTTCAGTATGGCATTTTGAACCTTTTGCTTATAGGAAAGGTGCTGCGCCCTCTTGTTCGAATTCGCCTAGTTATTGGCCAGAGCTTGCGCTAACCATTTCTATTATTAATGTGTATTATGGTTGCATTTTTGTAAAAAATACTCTTAAAGTTGCATTTTGAATATATTTTTTATATGGGCGGCATGCGTGTCCGTTGACCAATTTCACTC
Organism: Calliopum simillimum; assembly: GCA_951812925.1. Taxonomy (NCBI): domain Eukaryota; kingdom Metazoa; phylum Arthropoda; class Insecta; order Diptera; family Lauxaniidae; genus Calliopum; species Calliopum simillimum. The sequence continues at coordinate 9,522,351 of OX638368.1, forward strand.
ATTTTCAATCCCTCGAGCTAACTTTTACGGCAAATCCATTGTTCCCAATTTCATTAACTTATCTTGCGTAGTTTTCCCGTAAAAAATATTTCCACAGAGGAACAGCCAACCAGCCAGCCAGACAGACGGACATGGCTATATGCACTCAGGAGGTGACGCTGATCAAGAATATATACACTTTTCTATACCTGCCACGCCTCCTTATTTGCGTTACAAACGGAAGGACAAAGTGAATATACCCTTGGTGTAGTGTATAAAAAAAAATCAATTCAAGTTCCCTGTAGGACCACGGACTATTCCAAAACTAGTTTGCAAACTACTGCATGGGAGAAAACGACTAGTCCAAATTCTGGTTCGGTCACATTTGAAGTTCTATTTACGTTTTACATTGTTTCTCATTGGGTGTAACCAATTGTCTCCTTATGGTTTACAATCGGACCAATACAAGATCAATTGTCTCCTTATGCGTTACATGCGGACCAGAAAAAGACCATTTTTTTATTTTTAATTTATAAATTTCAACAAATTAAATTTGAAATTCAAATTTCTTAAGGTTTCATAGTTGAATGTGCTAAAGAGTTTGTTATCTGAGCAATGTGTTTCGGGTTCGAATCTCAGTGTGAATGAAAATTTGTTTATTAATTTATTATTATCTTGGCTATGTTGGACATATGTCTCATTTTTTGCTCCAAAGACTCTTGGGACAAAATATGTACAAATTAAAAGAAATTTAAAAATTGAATTTGAAAATCAGCAAGTGGAGGATTTGAACCCGGTCCTCTTCACGCAGCACTTCTTCGCAATCGACGAGCTGCCAAACAGTATGTAGTCAGTAACGTCATAATTTCACTGATAAAATCGATACTCAATTGGACCACTTTTGGTACTAACGATGGATTATGCATTACATTTGGACCATTTTTGATACAATTGACCGACTTCGCATTACATTGGGACCATTTTTGATGCAATTGATAATTTAACTGAATTTATTCTAGTTTTAGGTGTAGTCTTTTATGGACTACTTACAAAAAAACTAGACCAAAAATTGGACTACTGAGACAAATGACTATGTTATTCCTACAGAGTGTGCTACCCCTTAAAAGTTTAATTTGTGAAACAAAACAATTTCTTGAAAAGCACACGATCTTACCGTGAAAATCTGTAGAAATTTTGCAAAAAAAAAATAAAAATACTTAAAAGAAAGTACGCAAAATACAAACAAAATGTTGACATTTTCTTTTTATGCAAATATGTATGTATATTCATAAAAGCAAAAAAATTCACTTATAAAATACTTGTAATGTTAACAAACAAGCCCCATAATCCTACAGAAAAGATAAGATAAGGCAAAAATTAAAGGAAAAGTATGCCGACTTTAATGTTAACTACATAAGGAGCCTTTCACATATTACGTAACGCGCCAGGGTGAAAGAAGTTGGAAAATTTATTACGAAATGTAACATGGGGGAAAGGGCCATCTACGTTGCGTAACGTCGATTTTATAATTTAATGCGAATATTAGGGGAGGGCTAGTAGGTTTTTTTACGTTGCGTTACGACTGGGGAGAGGTATTAAAATTAGTCGAAAATTAAATTCAACGTACATATAGTATTTTGCAACCTCGAATAGTTCGAAAACTATATTTTGAAAGCTATTGGAATTTTTTGAAGATCCAAAAATCAAACACATAAAAAAGTAAGTCTTTCTGAGCATAGTTATAAAAATATTTTGTTTAATGAGTTAATACGTAAGTCTCTATCTCCAATTGTTAAATGGGCTTGCATACTTCTCTGTCTGAAATGACACATGTGAGTCAGAAAAGACTCTTTTATGGATGATATTTATTAAGAGCTTTCAGTGATGAAACAATTTAAATGAAAATAGGATCTTCCAAAGCATTTTAGGATCATTTCTAAGCTTGTTATGAACTCATTTGGATTATTAAGCTTAAAAAAGTGAATCTGCTAAGGTATTTTAGAGCACATAACATAAGTATGTTTGGCCGGGGATAAATCAAAAAACACAATTCGTATAAATATTCGTGTTTGTATGATATTTTGTTTAAAAATTTAAAATTTTATAAAAATTCAAGTTAAAGAGTTTTTTTTACACCATATACACACATGCATACATTTAAAGCAATAAACATGTACACAAAGATGATATTCCTTTTGGTGCTGATGTCTACGTCGCGTCGCATTGGCAGTGATAGCATAAAGAAGGCAGCTTATGTCAGGACATGAACATACACCCACATATGTATACACCACCACATAACACATACTTAAATATACATTTATGAGTTATGGCAAGAAAAACCACAAAAGGTATAAAAATGTCTTGGAATATGAGAGAAAATTACTAGTATGTGAAAATGTTAAAAGGAGAAGAGTTGTTTTTTTTTTTAAATTATGATGAAAGAAATGATAAGAAGAGTAAGAAAAATTATGAACAATGCACATAAAAAGTGTGAAAAATTTATGAAAATTTCACAGCATGAAAAATGAGAAGAAGAAAAGAAACTTTTTTCAAAATCATAGCTATAATGTATTTCCTGAAGATGTTTCATAGGAGACAATGAACTTGTTGCAATGGAAAAATGAAACATTTTTAAACCGGTGTTTTGAGAGTAAATTTTAAAGAAATTATGAACTACTTATGTGTTTGCGCAGGCAGGGGTATGTAAATATAAATAAAAATACGTATACTAAATACTTAAGCGAAACGATAAAAACTAAATAACTCTTCCACCTAAATAGATAAAAAGTTGTGCCAGGCAATGACAATGTATTCTTGGCATTGACATTTGCGCTGAAGGAAATAAAACTTTGTAATCAAAGTAGCAGCTATTGACAGTGGCGAAACTAAGGGGTTCAAAGAGGGCTGTAAGGCTTGTGAGCTGCAAAACTGTTCTCGGTTTCATTATCACGAAATGAAATCTACGAATTAAAGTTATGAATTTTCTCCCATTCAAAACTACAAATAATTCTAGTCTCTTTGAAATGTTTCTCTATTTTCAACACAGAATGAATAACATTTACGTTCTCAACATTACAAGCAATCACTTCTGCACAATTTGATCAAACTGATATGGAACTACTGACACTTTAACATTATTGCACTACAGTCAAACCATCAACCAAGGGGAAAAGAAGTGCTTCAAAACGCTTCCGCTTCGTAAGAACTATTCTTCTTTTTAACATTGCATGCCTTAGGATGTAAGCCCTCTTAAGCTTAAAAGGGTTTTTGAAGCGCTTATTTGTAATACAGCTGTAAGCGGTCTTTCAATAAAATAAAAAAAAAAAATAAGAATAAAAACTGACCATCGCGGACCATCCGTGTGATAGATAGAAACACATATTTTTTCTAACATTTACCAACTCGTTAGACTGCTGCACTATTGCCCGATACGATAAAGGGGTATTAAATTTGCATAGTAAGCAAATGTTGTCCAAACAGCTTTTGACATTCAAATGCTTGCTGCAGATTTACATAGAATCACTGTGTAATCAGTTTCAATTAAATAAAACTACATAAAGTAAATAATTAAGAGAAAGCAAAATAGAAAAGTTAAATAATACTAGTAAGGGTATAACCTTTGGCCCGGCCAAACATTAAGTACCCTATATTGCAGAATTTTAAAAATTTTGCTTATATGGAAGGTGCCACGCCCTATTGTCCGAGTTCATCCACTTTTTGCTCCAAGCTTGCATTTATAGTTCTTAGTGTCTGAGTCAAATTTGGTTTGAATATCTCAGAAAACGCTTTCAGTATAGCGTTTTGAAGCTTCTGCTTATGTAGGAGGTGCCACGCTCTCATGTCCGAATTCGCTCAGTTTTTTTTTTTCAGATCTTGCGCTTACAATTCGTAGTATTTATGTGTATTTTGGTTGCTGATGAAGAATATATATACTTTTCTATATCAGCGACGTCTCCTTCTCTGCATTACAAACGGAAGAACAAAGTGAATATACCCTGGGTGTAGGGTATAAAAATGTTGAATAAAAAAATATATTAATAAAAAAAAATAAATGAAAAAATAAAAAAAAAAATCACCCATGCTGGGTTCGAACCCATGTTGTTCTTACTATAGCTTTACATGTGATCATTGTGTAACAAGTTTCAATTCAATAAAACAAAAGTAAATAAATAAAAGAAAGGAAAATAGACAAGTGAAATAAAATGATATTGAATTAAAAATATTTAAATAAAAAAAAAAAAAAAAAATCACCCGTGCTGAGTTCAAACTCATGTCGTTCTTACTGAAGCCTTACCAAAAATCTTTGTTGAATTCTTCTAAATTTCTATGGAGACAAGGGCTTTTAAAGTACTTGGCTCAAAAGTGCTTGCAATTTTTCCTCTTGGGCATGCACAACATAAATAACAGTTCATTCAATAAGTCCGTAGGATGACACATAGATGGCATTACTAGAATTTTTTCCATATGATTTTTATTTAGTACTAACTTTCAAACGATTTGTGTATAAATTTGACAGCAATTGGACTATTGATTCGTGAGTTATAGCATTTTGTGTGAAGCAACTTTTGTTAATAAAAAAAATGGAAAAAAGTGAATTTAGAGTTTTGATAAAGCATTGCTTTTTGATGAAAAAAAAAATACAGTGGAAACCAAACAATGGATTGATAAACATTATTTGAACTCTCCTCCATCGATACAAATGAATTGCAGACATTGTAAAGATATCAAATGGTAGTATTTTTACCATTGTACACGAACATTTGGGTATGCAAAAGCTCTGTGCAAAGTGGGTGCCGCGTGAGCTCACAGTCGACCAAAAACAACAACGAATTGATGCTTCAGAGTAGCGTTTGGCGCTGTTAAACCGCAATAAAATCGAATTCTATCATCGATATGTGACAATGGATAAAACATGGCTTCACTATTATACACCAGAATCCAAAAGACAGTCAGCTGAGGCCTATTTTGACGAAAAAGAGAAATCGTACTATAAAAGTGGAATCGAAATGGTTGAAAATCGCTATACTCGTTGTATCGCCCTCGATGACAACTATGTTGAATAATTAAATCGAGTTTGGTCAAAATTTTTGTTCTCCTACTTATCCTACGGACTTGTTGAATGATCTGTTAGCATCGATCCCCATACAAAAGAAAATAAAGTTCGCTGTAAGCCACCTATTTTGAAAACTTATCGGTTTTAATTTTTAAGGAAAAAAAAATTTTTCTTTTCGACCCCTTTTTCCTATTGCTCCGCCATTTGACGTTCGATCATTAAGTATTGTATATCATTGTAAATGTGTCAATGAGCTATATTTCATTCATAAAAGTATTTTATCTCAGTTTTTACCACCCTTAGGTGCCAAGGGCACTTCATAGAACAGTGGTCGGCAAATTAAAGAGAGAAAATTTATGTTTGAGACAAAATGGATATAAGATAGAAAATTATAGACAGAGATAGATAGATATTTGAGAGCACAATTGTGGTATGGAATGCAATTTACACCGTGCAAAAAATGTTCCAAAAACGCCACTGACTACAAGTATCCGTACTATGAGAAAATGTTCACCAAAAATATAAACTTTATTTTGATACTCAAGAGAAAGCACCAAAATAATCTAATAAACTACAAAACCATGCAAAAAAATAATTTCTTATTTATAAAACGTGCCAAAAAATTATACCACAAATATCTGAATTTACTTTTAAATAGATATCTTATAAGTTTCAAGCAAATACTTTTATAGCATATCCTTCTTTCACAAATAAACATTAACTACATTCGCAAATATTGACTTATGATGCGTGCATAAAATATATTTGAATAAGAAAAAAGAGGGAAAATTTTCTATTTACCAACCAATAATTTCCGACCCAATTTCTTTTGCAGTGCGGGATTGGTGAACTGATGAAAAATTATTATGCAACATCACGCACTATCACACGCACACACACGCACATGTCGCACACACACATTTTGTGGTTGTATGATAGACAGACACACGAAAATAACGAAAAATAAACAGACGTTTAGCAGACTGGCAATACGTATACCATAAAATAGTGTCAAGGACTAATAAAGGATTTGTGGGAAAATAGAGCTACTTGAAGGAAAAACAAAAACATAATTCAGTGTAAATTTCATTTAATGTTTTTATTAGAGATTTTGTTGCTAAAAAAAGAAATCCGTGGGAAGAATGGAATGATACGGTGGTTTTATCTTTAGCACAGCAATGTTCTTTGGTTGCTAAATGGCAATATTTCGTTCACTAAAATTCAAATATCTGATGGTGCAGTTTTATAGAGAAATGTTTCACAAAAAAGCTGCTGTTACTACTTTTTCTAAGAAGTCATATTTTTACATCGATAAAAATCAGTCAAAGTCACTATAAAATTCTAACAGTATACAAATAAATAAAAAAAGGAATCTTACATAGTTTTTGGGGGTGATTTTCGTTTTTGAAACATCCTGTTTTTCATATTTTATACTGAAGTTTTAGATTTGCTGTAACTTCTTCAATTTCAACAATTTAAGGAATTTTTGTAGGGATGAATTTTATGATCTTTTATGGGCTTCAATCCTATGAAGTGCCCTTGGCACCTTAAGTCGGTAGAAACTAAGATAATGAGTAAAACTAGTCGAAAAAAACATTTGAGATAAATTACTTCTATAAATTATTATAGCCCACATCAAATAGCGTCTTATTTAGAGGTCGAAAAAAAAATGTTGTTTCTTTAAAACCAAAGCCGATAAGCTTTCAAAATGGGGGGCTTACAGCGAACTTTTTTTTTATATGGGAATCAATACTATCTATTGTATACGTCAAACTAAATCTATTTATTTAGTGATGAGCAAACCAAGACCAAGACCAAGACCATAGCAGTCTTGGTCTTGGTCTTGTTCTTGCACATTGAGTCTTGGTCTTGGTTTTTATATTGAGTCTTGGTCTTGGTCTTGATCTTGCTCATTAAGTCTTGGTCTTGGTCTTGAAAAAATTTTCAGGGATATTGAATATTCACAACCATATTTTTCCAAAGCAGTTGGGTTTTTAAGATGCCAAAATTCAAATCGAGAGATGATTTTATCTTCAAAACGGACATGAAACAACTTTTAACTATAAATTAGCAAGACTGAAAAGCAGTCTTGGTCTTGACAATTATCGTGAGCAAGTCCAAGACCAAGACCATAGCAGTCTTGGTCTTGGTCTTGCAAAAATATCAGCATCTTGGTCTTGGTCTCGCAAAATTAGCAAGACCAAGAACAAGACGCAAGACCAAGACTAATTTTGCTCATCACTATTTTTATTATGAAAAAATTGAATATGAGAACTTACTCCTTCAATTTAGGTTAAAAATTTTGTGACATGTTCGCACCAATAGAAAAACTCATGACTTTTCTGGAAAAGGTCATGTGATTTTCAATGCAAGTTTGCAATGTAAGTAATTGTATATGAAAAAAATGTGTTGCATATCTTCAAAGTTAAAGAATTTTAGTACATTTTCTATGAGAGCTAGGCGTGTCTGTTGGCGTATCATGCCCATTTTAAGAATTAAGAGTTTTCAGTCTATCATTGACCCTATCAATTTGATACTTTTCCCGATAAGAGACTCAAATTTTTTTAATTTCTAATTTAATTTGCTAGTTAAATTTTACTTCAATCAAATACTCAGCGAAGTTGTTGCCATGCGCTGCATTCAAATTCGATATTCCGCACATTCGCCCTTTCTGTCCGTAAGGTATTGAAGAAATGCATTAAAATTTTCACACACAACAAGAGAAACTTGGATTTGATTTACTTAAACTTTTGAAACTTTCAAGTTATTTCGACAAGAAACATTTTAAATTCAGTTAGTGAAGATATTATTCTCATTAATTAATGAAAAGTTTTTTTTATATTTCATAAATACCTATAATGCACACTTTTATTGAAAATATCAAACTTTGATTTTTATTATAAATTACTAATTAATTGAAATTTGTATGAAATTATTGTGAAACACTTTTGTCTATAAGTGAATTATTAAGAAAATGAGTAAAAATGGAAATAAGCAGTGCTTATTATAGGCACTTAGAAATATGAAAATATTTTTAAAAATATTTCCTAAACCGTATTCTATAGCTTGTATTTAGGTATATTAATATTTTATAGATTTACTTCTTCTTCGAATCCCATACATAACACCATCCAGTGAAGATATCATTAAACATGATATTTAATAATCATTATCACCATTTCAAAAAAAACATGTTGCGAGTGTAGCGTACTGTTGAAAAACCCGCCTTAAAGTACCTATGCAGATTTGTTTAGATTTAAACAATCGATGTAAAATGATCACAGAAATAATCAAAAGCAACTGCCGAATACAACAAAAAGGTTCGTGTATGTTATAAAGCGAATTCTATGTAGTAGAGAAGGAGATTCTTTCCACTAGATGGTTTAGTTAGTTGTTACTAGAACCATTGAGAATGCTTTTAGTTATACTCAGTAGATGGTATCTAAGCATTTGTATAATTTGTTTTATTTGCATTATGGTAAATGTTTCTACTTTAAAGATAATACTTACCATTAAATATTTATTGTATTCTTCAATTATCAACGATATTTAGTATAGATGTTATTAGCCCCAGCATTTCAAAATCAATAGCGCCATCATAGTAACTATAAATCGAATTCTGTGTGGAAAAGACAATCTATTTCCATATGACTAATTTTGTGAAAGTCGATACATTTTGCGTAAGTCGTAAAGTCTGCAGAGAGACAAAAAATGTTGAGAAAGCGGAAAAATTTTGCCCAAGTTGAAAAATCTTGAGGAAGTCGAAAAATTTTGCAAAAGTCGAAAATTTAGAATGTCGAAAAATCTTGAGAAAATCGAAAAATTTAGCGAAAGTCGTAAAATCTTGTAGAAGTCAAAAATTATGAGAAAATCAAAATATTTTGCGAAAGGTCGAAAAATTTTGCAAGTCTCGAAAAATCTTGATAAAGTCGAAAAATCTTGAGAAAATCGAAAAATTTTGCAAAAGTCGAATAATTTTGTGAAAGTCTAAAAATCTTGAGACAGCCAAAAACATCTGTCGAAAGTCGAAAAATCTTAAGAAAGACGAAAAATCTTGAAATTAGTTAGCTTAGTAACTAAGCAATAACTGTTGTTTCTAGAACCATCAGAAAGTTCCAGTTATGGTCAGTGGGTGTTTAAGTATCTGCATTAGACCTATCATATGTTATATATGAGGTCTGATATCATATGTTTTATATGATAGGTCTTAATTAAATATTTCAAGAGATACGACAAGTTTCGGGTGTAGGGGCGTGGCGCTGCCCATTTTTTACCCTACACTTAGGTTGTAACCACTTTGTCTTTCCATTTGTAACGCAGGGGTGGGAGATATAGAAAAGTATATATATTCTTCATCAGCGTCACCTCGTGAGTCGATATAGCCGTCTGTCTGTCTGGCTGGGTGTGCATGGAAATACATTTATTGGAAAAACTGATTAAGATAATTCAATGAAATTTAGAATACTGCCTTCGTTGTTAAAGTTTGCTTGTGGGATTGAAAATAAGCTAAGTCCGTCAACGGACACGCCTACCGCCGATACAAAAAATATGTTCAAAATGCAACTTTAGGAGTATTTTTCACGACAATGCAACCACAATACACACAAATACTAAAAATTATAAGCGCAAGCTTTTTTTTTTTTTTTTTTTTTGATTTTTTTGGTTTCGGCCCTATGCTCCTCCTAGGAGTTAAAAGTAAGTAAGGGTGTTACCTTTGGCCTGGCCAAACATTAAATACTCTACACAGCAGTATTTTGAAAGTTTTGCTTGTATGAGAGGTACCACGCCCTCTTGTCCGAATTCACCCAGTTTTTTCTCAGAGTTTGAATTCATAGTTCTTAGCATTTGAGTAAAATTTAGTTTGATTATCTCAAAAAACGCTTTAAGTATAGCGTTTTGAACCTTTTGCTTATATGGGGGGTGCCGCGCCCCCTTGCCCGAACTCTTTTGGTTTTTTGTTCAAAGCTTGCGCTTACAATTCGTAGTATTTATATGTATTTTGCTTGCATTATCGTGAAAAAAACTCAAAAAGTTGCATTTTGAATATATTTTTTGTATGGGCGGTAGGATTGTCCGTTGACCGATTTCGCTCATTTTCAATCCCCCGATCTAACTTTGACGCCAAAGGCTGTGCACCGAATTTTATAGAATTATCTTGCTTAGTTTTTCCAAAAAGTGTATTTCCACACACAGCCAGTCAGCCAGCCAGCCAGCCAGACAGACAGACGGACATGGCTATATCGACTCAGGAGGTGACGCTGATCAAGAATATATACTTTTCTATATCTGCCACGCCTCCTTGTCTGCGTTACAAACGGAAGGACAAAGTGAATATACCCTGGGTGTAGGGTATAAGAACAATATTTAAATAAAATTCATTACATATATTTTTATTGATGAAAAACAAAGTATCTAATTTTTATGGGGCAGTTCTTAGTTTCAAAGGTTTATTGTTTCCTTATTTTCATATAAATAGCGTTTTACCGACCATCAATAGCCTGGCGGCACGGGCAGATATATTCCGGTCAATACCAAATTTTTTTGCCTTGGTGTCTATACCAAAGACACAAAAATAAAAGATTAAAATACTGCTTCTATACCGACTAATTACTTTAAATTGGTTTAACATTATTACAGTGGCTTCGCTTCACTTTATCTGAAATCAAATCTTATTCATCTGTGCAAAATAGTTCCAGAGGTATACAAAATTTGGTTATTTATTTATTTTATGGCTCCACCCATTTTTTACTGAAAATGTATTTTCAAGTGCCAATTATATAGGTATGTACCGAATCTCATTCCCCTGAGTCCAATATTTCCAGGGAGCAACGAATTTCGGGTGGAAAGGGCGTGGCATCGCTTATTTTTTTTAATGGATGCTATTAACCTAAGTATTGTTCATTTACGTACCAGATTTCATACACATACGTCGAATAGTTTCAAAGATAGGATTAATTCTATCGATTGAAGCCACATATTTTCATATAAATAGCTTTTTTCCGACCTTCAACGGCTTTGGGGAACGCTGAAATATTTTCCGATCGGAACCAAAATCTTTATGCTTGATACCTACTTACACCAATCGGAAACTTTTTAGATCCTGGGAGCAAAATTTTTTATTTTTGCGATGGGTCTAATCTGCATGCTATGTTGCAGATTTGGTTTGATTGCAGCGCTAAGGTAAATGGAAATTTGTTTTATTTGATATAATTGAGAAAATTTTTAAGTGGTTTTTTAAGCAAAGAGAAATATTGTAAAGATTATAATAAAAGTGAACTGAAACAAATATAGCTCCAAAAAATTCAAACTATTTGTAATGGTGATTGCATCACAATCCAAAAGTCGAACTCTTAAGAAGCGTTAACGAAGTATTATATTAAAAATCAACTGAAGAACAATTGCTTTATTGAAATCAGTGTCAATTGTTGAAAATATTTAAGGAAAAAAACTGAATGTCCTATCAAAAGCCTAAGGCTGCACAAAAGAAAGAAATCGATTCTCAAACGTTAACTTCCCTCGGCATGCAAACTACATTAAGTCAAAAGAAATCAACATTTTTCTATTTTACATATCCTGTGAAGCATTTAAAGTTACGACTGCAGCTGTAACTAAATACAAAGGCATAAAAATCGACGACAAAAACGACAACGACGATGATGATGACGACGAGAACACTCCTTCCGGTTGTTCTATTTGACATTCGATGCAGCGCACAACAACAAAAAACCACACAACATTTTCTTGCGCTTGCAGTGACGTCGGTGCCAAGAAGAAGCCAACAACAAGCTGCAACCTCAAACCCATGAGGCCGCAAATGTTACCACATTGAGGTAGCAACAACAGCAAAAATCATTTTGTATTGTTGAGGTTTGTATGTCTGCTTGATGGTGATGAGCATGTTGTGCAGAAAGTGGATTTCGTAGAAGAGCAACAACAAAAATAACAATAAAAAGCCGGCAAAACAACAACGCGCAACATGCTGCGCACGAACTGCAACATTTCTGTGTGGGAGCTAATTGTGGAAACTATTCGCCGCTGCATGGTATCCTTTCGTTTTTTTGCGACTATGTCAAAACATGTTTGTACACGTGATAAAATGACATGCACGCGACATGTTGCAAGTTCGACACCAAAGTGTACAGTTGGGGAAACCCCCAAAAACAGCTGTGAGTTTGTTTACACCACCTGCGTTGTATTTACTGCGCATACTACAACAAAGGTTTGACACATACATGTTGCATGTATGTTGCAACACAAATTTTTGCTGCTGCTACAACTACTAACTTGGCTTATAACTTTGCAAGCACAGTTGTCGTTGGGGTAGCACAAAGTTCAAACGCGCACACAACGGCAGGCAGCAGTGGCAGGATAATAGCAATCAAAAGAAGAGGACGAAAGGAGAAAAATCATTGCTCACTTTTCCATCAAACCACACACGACGGCCAGCGAAATTTGTTGCTTGAACTTGACTGCCGACCGACGCCGCTGCTGTAGTGCAATGCTGCTGCTGCTGCTTTGCAGGATTTTTCTTCAAGTTAAAAATTTTAGTCCTTACCGACTTGTTGTACCTTACGCAATGGTGCAAATTTTAATGCGGTAGTGAAAATTTATTTTAAAAGAAAAAACATTTAAATTTGAATTTAAATAAAAAAATAAATTTTTAGAAAAAAAAAAAAGAGCAAAAAATTTAATGCAAAATTTTAATGAAAATAAAAATAGATAAAAAAAAACAAAAATTCATCAAATTAAATAAAAAAAAAGTTTTATTGCCACAATTTCTTAACAAAAAAACTCAACTCAAGGTCAGCAGCACATCGTCTCCGCCGCCACATGCGGAAAATTGACTTAATTATTTGCTGCATGTACCGTGTAGCATTGTGCCAGTGTTGTCGCATGTCGGCTCTCAGTTGTATAATTTTAAACGTCTGCTGTACTTAACACTTTGACCGACTGACTGACTGTCATGTTGTCTGTCATGCATAACAATTATAGTTATCATGAAAATATAAAATATTAAATACAAAAACAAAACATACTTAAAGTAAACAAACAAGCAAACAAAAACGTGAAAAGTGTACGCTCTAGGCATTTACCAACACTGTGTTGGTCAACGTTAATTTTATTGTGCAATAAATTAAAAATACAAATTTGTGCATTTTTGGTCTTTGGCATTTTTGTAACGATTTCGTGAAATTTTATTGCTTGGTGTTTGGTCTTACTGTTAGCATAATAAGTGAAGTTTTTGCAGTGTAATATAAAATATATTTACTTATAAATACAATAAAAAAATAAAATAAAAATTAACAGTGTGACGTTTAAAATATCCACTTTTATATATATTAACTGTGGAGCAGAAATCATTATCTGTGCTGCATTTTGTAAAACAATTATTGATCGTAATATAGGTAAGTTTTAAATTTTTTTCAAAATTTTAAACCTTTCTGGATGTGTTAGAAAAATTTGTTTTCTAGCAATTTAAGCACCAAACATTGAGAACTCTATATCTGAAGTAAAAATTTTCTACATGGAATTAATTTACCTAAAAAGAATGCTATTGTCTTGATACTCGTTCATAGTTTATTTATAGTCTAAAGGCGTTTCACGCCTCTTTTGAGCATAAAATGATCTCTCAATTCAAAATTTGGTATCTTAAAAATCCAAATGCTTTCAAAAACTAAGGTTTGGAAATTTTGAATGCTCAACAATCTTAAGAAACTGTTTTTAGACCGGATCAAGACCAATGCTAAGATTCAGTATCTAAATCAATACCATGACTCAGTGTCTAAGGCCAAGACTGCTATGGTGTTGATCTTGGTCTTGAATTGCTCAACACTAATGATGATCGATACACGGTAATAATCTTCAGTGATATCAGTCATGGCCGATTTGTTTGTTAAAATGAAAGTCTCTTTTTGAAAACCGTTTCTATTTTTTGAAAGATTATTCTCAAAATAACAGTAATTTTTCGCTCCTTAAATACTTAGTTGCGAAGGATTAAAAAATTTTTGGATTTGCTGAAACAAGCAGAGTGAAAAAATCTATCTTTTCAATAGATATTATTTTTCCCGACGGCCTTTTGCTTTTAGATATGTACAAAATTTCATTCAGTTTTGGGGGCATCTCACATTTATCTAGCTTTCTTCTATTAGTACCGACACATTTCGTATTTTACTATAGGTCTTTTTTACGATACTAATACATTTAAAAATAGTTCTTTATATGGGTGTTGAGATACCTTTACTTCAAGAAATTAAAATTTGAAAAGCAACGGTCCCATTGAAAATCTTTGAAAACAAAGTTTGATAAAAATTATTATGGCTACACTGTGGAACAAAATTTTGTCGAAAAAAGTTAACTCGGATCTGACGCTGCGGGGTGAAAATATAGGTAAGAAAAAAATACCATTTGGCCCATTTTGTTCATTTTGGCTCTAGTTTTCGAGAAAAGCCGTTTGAATTTTGGACCTTGAACTATGTGGTTTTTTCGATGTATCTCTTAAGCAAATTAAGTTTTATTACATCTGATGATAAGGTTTTGTTTGTCTTGTCTATATCTACAACTTTTATTAACAAATTGGTCCTTTAAAATGCATTTCCGGCAAGTTAGAGCACAAAATTCCCAAAAAAGTGATATTTTTCGCCTTTTATGACATTCGGCTCAATAGTAATCACCCGAGTGGTGGATTTATGCCTTTAAACCTATAGCTGAGATCCATAAAAACACTTTGACGTAACACATGTGGCATATGGGCAAGAATTTCTCAAGTGAGCCACCTAAGAAATTAAACGTAAAAAACGCTTTAACAAAATTAAGTTTTCTGACAACTAAGAAAGATTTTGCAAAAAATGTTTTTTTTAGAGATTTTTAGCGTAGGTCGGGAAATAAAATGGTACTTTTTTTTTGGACCAAAATTTTTAATTTATTATTGAAAATTATTATTTCAAATAGGTACATAAATCTAAACCAACTTCTCCGCCTCTGAGAAAACTAAAAAAAAATATGTGGGCACTCTCCACTTGTCAAGAAACTATATCATAGAAAAAAACTTGGGGTAATCGATATTGGTTCAAAGTTATTAACAATAGAGTAATGTCGTGCAAGTCTTTTTTCAGCATTAGAGAAAAACAACGTATCTTACGAAAAAAGTGTATATGACATAAAATGCTTAGAATTATCTAAGGAATATGTGTGAATTTTTCCAGAATTTTCTGAGACATTTTTAATTTTTCAAAAGGTCCGAAAAAAAAATTTGATATGTTCCAAAAAAATTCACACATATTCCTTAGATAATTCTAAGCATTTTGTGCCATATACACTTTTTTCGTAGGATGCCTTGTTTTTCTCTAATGCTGAAAAAAGACTTGCACGACATCACTATATTGTTAATAACTTTTGAACCAATATCGATAACCCCAATTTTTTTTCTGGAATATAGTTTCTTGACAAGTGGAGAGTGCCCACATATTTTTTAAAGTTTTCTCAGAGACGAAGAAGTTGCTTTATTTTTATGTACCTATTTGAAATAGGGATTTTCAATAATAAATGAAACATTTTTTTACAAATCAAAAACACCATTTTATTCCCCGACCTATGCTAAATATCTCTAAAGAAAACATTTTTACAAAATCTTTACTAGTTGTCAGAAAACATCATTTTGTTAAGGCCTTTTTTACGTTTAATTTCTTAGATGGCTCACTTGAGAAATTTTTGCCCATATGCCACATATATTATACCAAAGTGTTTTTATGGATCTCAGCTATAGGTTAAAAGGCATAAATCTACCATTCGGGTGATAACTATTGAGCCGAATGTCATAAAAGGCGAAAAATATCATTTTTTTGGGAATTTTGTGCTCTAACTTTCCGGAAATGCATTTTAAAGGACCAATTTGTTGGTAAAAGTTGTAGATATAGATGAGACAAACAAAGCCCCATCATAAGATGCAATAAAACTTAATTTGCTTAAGAGATATATCGAAAAAACCACATAGTTCAAGGTCTAAAATTCAAACGGCTTTTTTTTTACCTATATTTTCACCCCGCAGCGTCATATCCGAGTTAACTTTTTCCGACCAAATTTTGTTCCACAGTGCTATTCAATATTATAAAAAAATATATATTTTCAGATTTTTCTAAATGCATTTCTTGAGCTCAAACCTAACGGAAAATGCCGCCATACTCTTTTGCATTTTTTATTAAGGGTCTGTCCATAAAAACTTTGTGTAAATTCCGCCAAACTTCAATACATTATTCTAACTGAAATATTAAGGCTTTCAAGAGCATTAGTTCCTTTTATTTTCTGCGCTGGCCCGACATTGGGCGTAAATATTTAGTCAACGACGGTTGTCACCGTCCGGACGGTTTTTTTTTCTGGTGGCCCCTAGTAAAATTTTTTTAGAATATTTTTGGAAATTTTTTTAACCCATTATAAACAAGTTTTTGGAAAAAGGGGTCAAAAAGACACTTAAAAACGCGTTATAATGGGTTAAGATGTTCTAAAATATAGCTTCATGCCTGATTTTACATTAAGTTATGCAAAAATCTTAGCCCATTATATTGCCTTTTTAATGGTCTTTTTGACCCCTTTTTCCAAAAACTTGTTTATAATGGGTTAAAAAAATTCCAAAAATATTCTAAAAAAATGGTATTACTGGATTTTTTAGGAAAAATCCTAACAAAATATGTATTTCAAATTTTTCTAAGATTTTTTTTGTTCAATTGTGGATTGCTTAAACAGGGGTTTTCGAAAAATTTCGACTTTTTTGAGCTGAAAAGTTCACTTAACGCCAAAAATGGACGTTTAATCAGAAAAACTAATGGTGCCATTCGATTCTACGAGAAAAAATACATAAGAATTCATGTCTTGGATTTCAATTTTCGACCTACTACGAAGCTGAGAATTGATTCACTTCGGACCTATGAGCATGCATTTTTGATCCACGTTTTTCAACCTTCAAAAATATATCGACACCCCTTCCCGTCATCTCTCAGAGCTATGGTGGTGGCAATCTTCATGTCGATAGTTAAACTTTACAATTCTGCCGGTTGCGCGACGATTTTAAAACTTTCGTCCAAAACGCACCGGTCTAGTCTATATACCACATTGTGCCACCATATATACCACATTACCTACCAACTTTTTGAAAACAGCTTTTTTGACTTTTTTCAGATTTTGCTCAATAACTTTTTTTAATGAAATCGCAGACATTTTATTAAAACGTATTTTGTAGCCAATACTTCAATAATTAGTATAAACAAATTTGGATGAAATTGATCCAACTGTTCTCTTTCAAATTCCACCTAAACATTAGCTATACCACAATAGCATCAGTTCCCCTATTGTTCACATTTTGTCTTATTCAGAGCTTTATCAAAGATGTCATCAGGAGGAATATGTATATAAATGGCAACAGTTTGTTACGCAAAACACTACATCTAAAACCATCGTAATACCCATATGCTTCATCGGGAGGCTTAATTGAAGGTTGTGCTATAGTTAACAAAAATTAGTTGAATAAGGAGGCACTCGCATCATTGCTCGGAACTTATTCCTCCGGAGTTTAACGTAATTTCATACACGTAAAATAGATTTCGTTGAAATCCTGCTTGTTGGATTTGATAAAGAAGAAAAACAGTTTTTGCGCAACAATCACATTTGTCAGTATTTTTCATGGAAAACTAAATTAAACAATCCATTTTCAAGCGCATTAATTTATATTATCACATATGAACCCACCATATGGACAAACTATATAATAGAACAAAAAGTTTAATAAACATGAAATTAATTCTCAATAAATATTTAAAAATAAAGCTTAGTTCAACGCTACCGTTAATCAAAGCAATAGTTAACATGTGCAAAAGAAAAATTCTGGGAATAGTAAAAATAGCTTAAAAATATGCAATACAAAAAACACAAACTATCGCTTGTTATCACTAAATGGTGTGGTGCGAATTCATATAGAATTTCATTGCACATTTTTAGGCGCTATAATAATTAATTGATGTTACAATACATTTTCTATGAAACGTAATGGTTACAGGAGTTTTATCTATAATCAATCGTACTTTTTGTACTACATGTACGTAAATGTCAAATTAAACAAAACTATCTTATTTAATCAATTATGTCAATTTTATTAATTAATATACATGTGTATGCACATAATCTATTGATAGAACATAACATACGAGTAAATTCCAAGAAAAAATATGTTATGAAAATATTTCGTTTTATATAAAATGTTATCTTTATTGTTATGACAAAGAATTGGCACGTAATCAGCAATCATATCTATGTGGATATCTGTCCAAACTCACTCTAATATAATAATAGTCGCATGATTGACTAGACAGATAGACTTGGAGCAATGAATTAATATTATTGTATAGAAATTAGATTTATCATTTATATTATACTAGCTGTTTTACCCGGCGTTGCACGGGTTATAATAAAAAGCCAGATTGCACAAAAAAGTTAATAACGAAAACTTTTTTTTATTTTTTAAAACAATGTGCCACAAAGAGATTATTTATTCGGTAAAATTCCAAAAGTATCGCAAAATATTAAAAAATACATTGAAAAAATCGGTAAGAGTTCAAGTTAATGGAAAAACGTCCGGTATCGGTAAATGTCCAAAAGCATCGAAATACACCGAAGAAATCGGTAAAAGCCCAAATGTATCGAAAAACATCTAAAATATCGGCAAAAGTTTAAAAGTATAGAAGAACATCTACAGTATAGGTAAAAGTCCAAAATTATTGGAAAACATTAAAGAAATCCGTGAAAGTCCAAATATTCAAAAGGGTCCAAAAGTTTCGGAAAATATTGAAACACAACGAAGAAATCGGTAAGGTCCAAGTTTATAGAAAAACATCCTAAATATCGGTTAAAGTCCAAAAATGTCGAAAAACATATATCAGTAAAAGTCCGAATGTTTTGAAAAATATTGAAACACATCGAAAAAATCAGCAGAAGTCTTAGTTTATCGAAAACCATCCAAAACATCGGTAGAAGCCCAAAAGTTTTGAAAAATATTGAAACACATTGAAGAAATCGGTAAAAGTCTAAAAACAAAACATCCAATATATCGAAACAAAATCAAAAGTTTCGAAAAATAGTGAAATATGTACATCGAAGAAATCGGTCAAAGTCCAAGTGTTTCGAAAAACATGCAAAATATCGAGAAAAGTCAAAAAGAATTAAAAAAAGTCAAAAAGAATTGAAAAATATTGAAAAACATGTAAAACATCGGTAAAAGTCCAAAAATATTGAAAATATTGAGTTGGCATCACTGACGAAATCACTCTCATTTTTGCTCTCATCAACAACACAACATCAAGAACAAAAAAAACAATAAATGAAAGAGACGGAAAAGACAACAACAACACATAACTCATGGTGCAGCAAGCTATAGCGACTGAAATGCAAACGATCATTTTCATGCAAGCATTGAATATTTTTTTTCAACAACTTCATACTAAAAAAAAATGGTTTATCTTATAAAAAACCAAAAAAATAAGTATACAATCCCGTTCCTTTTTACACGTAGAACGTTTTAAAAAAAAAATTATTAAAATCGGTTCGGTATATTTTGCACTAAATCGTTACATAGGGTTTTCATATAAGCAATTTTATATAAATGGTATAGATTGTAGTTTATTTGGAAAATAAATTAATAAAATTTTATTCATTTATTTTCTTCAAAGCAAAAATCTGCTTCACCGCAAACTTTTCAAGCCCAAAAGTGCATAAAGTAAAGAAAATAAGTTGGCAAATTCAATTAAAATATGCTGAAGTCCTTTAAATTACAACAATGACTTGCAGCAGAATTATATTTGTGTGAAAGAGAGAAAACTATAAAACACAAAAGTGCTAAGTTTGTTTTTCCTTTTCACTAAGCCACCATGACACTTTTATTTGGAAAAGTTATGCTATGTAGATATCACAATACCCGCTTCTGTCAAGTTGTTTTTCTAAGAAACTACAAGTCCTTGAGCAAAGTTGGTTTTGCCAGCTTGTAGATCTCAACGAGAACAGTACCTTGAACTAGATATATAACTCGTCTTCACAAAAACTGTTTGATGCCAGGTTTTGCCATCTCAGCATAGGTATGGTCGAAAAAAATATTTCTTAAGATCCCTATTTTGTATCTTGCAACTCCTAGGGAAACATATGACTTAAATAAATCATCTCAATCAAATGCAGTTCTTTTCCGTGATTTTGATTTCTGTGTTAAAATATTCCAAAAGTCTAATTGAAAACAAGTTCTTTATACTTAAGTATGTATACCGCTTGTTAGAATTTTCTTGAAATTTTCCTGCTTTTGAGGTAAAATTCGGATTTTATATCATCCCTACACAAGTATTAAGTCTACTGACTTTTCAAGTTTTGTGATTTGTAATGTTCAAAAAATTAAATTAAAAATGACCACTTTTTTAAATGGGTCTTATCAAACTAAAGACTATAATATTTTGTACCAAAAATACCAAATAACTCAAAAGTAGAAAAAACTGAATAAGTGCTTTTCACTTGTAAAGAGGTGATATGTTAAAGATCTCTCTGTCAGTTATTATTTTTAGTATTTTTGATTGAAGTTTGCCTGATTTATATAGTACCATCTACATGTTACTTAAAAGTATTCAATGATAGAGAAGGTCCGCTATCTCTAAAAACTTCATTGAAAGTAAAAACGGCTTAAGCTAATTCAACAATACCACGAAAAATAATCTCCAGAATATACTTACCAGATAGATATATTTTTGATGGCAGATGAACAAAATTTAGACTGACAATTAGAGTTAATATACTTATAAAGCTGCTGACCCAAAAAGAACCTACTGTTATGATACGGCACCGGGCAATATGTTTGATAGAGATTTTTTCGTATTCACGGCATAGACTTCAGATGATATCCAACGTAAAATTAATTGTTGTTAGGTACACATTGAGAAAAAAATCTAATTAAAAAGTTAAACTATCAAGTTGTATAGTGATGGCTTCATGTAAATTACCAAAGCTACTCACTACCTTATAGGAATATGTAGGCTAAGAAAATTTTGAATAACATATTGATAATTTTCGATTCCTGATTACGAATCTGGAAACTGTTTTTATCTAAAAGGGGTAGAATTCGAGTTATTCTTCTTTTAAAGTGCAGTAAACGCTATTTTCACACCAAAGCTACATATCCAGGAAGTAACTGTAGTTCACTTTTTTCAGCAACTTCGAACAGCCTTAATCCTTATCATTAAATCTCACCTTTTAACTTTTCCAATTATATCATTACTTTCGAAATATAAATCATTCATTGAAGTGAAATTGCGATACGTTAGTTTCAATAGGTGGCATCTTGGAAAAAATTATGATACAGTTGGAAAAGTTAAAAGAAAATGTTTACAGGAGAAGATTAGGGATTTTCGAAGTTGTTGACAAAATATAACTAAAATAGTGCCATATGATTGAAAAAAGCATTTTCTGCACATTAGATCAAGAATATTTTGGATACAAGACCTGATAGAGAAAAACGGTTGACTGATTCGAATTCAGAAGCAAAAAAGGAAAAATTTCGTGTTTTTTAGAGAACACTTATATCACCTTTCCACCCGAAATTTATAAGGTTATTTATGTCTGTTTCGAGATTTAACTCTAAATCTCGAAGTAAATCATGTGATTTATAATACAGAAATATTTAAATCTGCTCATAAGTTGCAGCATAACTACCAATTTTGGCTATTTTGGATCAAGTGGCATCCCTTATCTTTGAAAGTTTGGATTAAATTTCATTAAAAAAAAAAGAAAAAACGCCCGCTTATGACATTCACGGTCAAAAATAAATCTCTTCGGCCGGCGGAAACAAGGAGGATTAAGCGACGAAAATTATAGATCACATCAGAGCTTAATTTACGACGGAAACGTATCTTTATGTCCTTTATCTCTTCTCACAATATTCCAATTCCTTCCATCATTCGCCAACAATTGTGCTTCTTCTTCTAAAGAAAGTTTTCGTAATGGTTTCCTGCTAGCTTGGAGGTCCGACTCTAACAGCAAACTTCTATTGATGGTTTGCGTAGTCTGTGACCCATCCATTTCCTTTTTCGCCCACTGAACTTGTTAGCAGTTGGTCAATATTGGAATGATCTAGGGTGACGAAGCTTTTGCCGCTGAAGTTTATAACTTTTGCGCTGTATTCGCTTATCATAAAAGTTCTGTTAACACAGGTCAGATAGAGTGAGGACTTTTTTAATGGGATTCCTATAGGGTGCTCTTAACATAAGTTACAAAAGTAGGTACTGCTGGTGGTGGTGTGAAAATTACAAACACTTGAAACATTGCAATTAAAAAAATCTATAGAAAAGAGAGTGCGCGCTGATGATGTAAAACGTAATCTTAATTGAAACTCAGTAAAATCTGGTTCAAACAGAGAGCACAAAAACAGTTGGCAACAATGGCAAAGCATTTCCGTTTCCGTTGCAAGAAAAAGTGCGCATAAAACTTACGAGAACAAAAGAACAAAAATAGTAACAATACGAATAAAGTAGTAGAAAAAAAAGTAGTGAAAAACAATAGAGGAAGAGAGGAGGTAGAAAGGAGCTCACACACAATGATTGTGATAAAACTTTTTAATTTGCACACAAATTAAACACAAAAGCAGAAAAGATTTCAAATAAAAATTACAAAAAGACAAAAGAGAAAGTAGCGTTTAATAAGTTGGCACTTGTGGTTCGCTCTGTCCCAACATTTTTTATATTTTACTTTACGCTTATAAATGTACAATGTACACATGTATACGAGAGTGCGAGTGCGTGTGTGTATGTGTGTGAGTGTGTTTAAGAATAATTACATTTAATTAAACACAAAACAAACAAGCGCGACAAAGCATAACGACGGATGTCCTGTAAGTAGACTAACAAACAGATGACATCACTTGAAGGGAGAGAGAGAGAGAGGGAGTGCAAAGCAGCAACGTAAGAAAGGATTAAATGGTGCTTACGTATTGCAGGAAGTGCGAGAAAGACAAAGACATGTTAAGCTTTCGGAAGAAAGGAATTTATGCTGTTGTTGTTATTGTTGTAATACGCATTAGTTTTAATTAGTGCGACAAATTGTGGATTATCACAGTTTTGTTTACACATTACGCGCTCTGCTACGAACATAAGTGAGTGTGGGTGAATTTACTTGAATGTGTGTGTTAGTATACAAGCCTAATGTACATAACTTTCGTTAGTTAGTTGAGTAAATGTTGCACAATCATGATGAATGCCCACGGGAGTAAATTAAAGTACTGTAGGCTTCTTTATCTAAATTGTTTCAAAACAATTGCGCAATATTTTTGGATTTTGGTTTATGCCAGACAGTTCTACCAGTTCGCAGAAAGAAGAAGGTGAGGTTACCAACCTATCTTGGTTAATCGTCAAATAGTCCCAGACTAGTCAAAGCTGCATGAGGTATGTACTCGAAAAAAAATAGTCGCAGTAAACAAAGAGTACCGCGTTAATTATTACAGCAAAAGCAAATGTAATAAATGCAATCGTCTTAAAATTCTTTATCAAACATTTCTTCATCATTAGTTTTTTAGAATTTTGAATAGTTTTCAAAATGCGCTTATCAAAAGAAAATGTGCTAGATTTAATTGTGCACAAAAACAGGATTTTCCACATTTGTCTCACAAAAACATTGCATGAAGTGTAAATATTGCAAAATCTACGGTAGTTTGCATACTTAAAAGCTTAAGTGAACTCTTAACTACGGAATGGAAAGTTGAAAGTTTTTGAAAAAAAGAATTTACCTCAGAAGAAAGGCAAAAGAAGTGTTATTAACGTGCCTATGAAAATAATACTCTCCATTTGAGATGTGGCTAAAAAAGTGCATATGTCGCCCGGAAACGTACAGAAAGTTTGCAGAGAGAAAGGTTTTTAATCATATTAAGTACTATTGGCACCAAAGAGGAATGATAAGCAAAGCACAGCAGCCAAAACTCGCTCACGAAAGCTCTATGACCGTTTTGTACACAATTTTGAATTCATTTTAATGGACGACGCAACTTACGTCAATGCTGACTTTAACAGCTTCCGTGTCAACTTTTTAACACCGCAAAAAAGAAAAGCAATGTTGCGCTAAATTTAAAGCAAAGAAAGTGGACAAGTTTCCAAAAAAATATTTGGTTTGGCAAGCAACTTGTAAATGCGGTTTGAAGAGCTTAGTATTTGTCACAACTAGTACAATTAACCACAAAATTTATGTGAAATAGTGCTAACAGAAACGTCTGCTGGATATGATACGCCTTCACAAAAACCCTGTTTTATTTTGACCAGATTTGGCGAGTTGCTACTATGGCAAATTGGCCATGAATTGAAATGAAGAGAATGGGGTCACTGTGGTACCGAAAATTGCAAATC
Source organism: Calliopum simillimum (assembly GCA_951812925.1). Lineage (NCBI taxonomy): Eukaryota > Metazoa > Arthropoda > Insecta > Diptera > Lauxaniidae > Calliopum > Calliopum simillimum. The sequence continues at coordinate 9,546,783 of OX638368.1, forward strand.
CTCCGAATCGCCCTGAGCTTCCGCCGATTGAAAAATACTTGGCTATAATGAAGAGAAAAATGGCTAAAAACAAAGAAAGTTGTCAAAAATGAGAAGAAACGAAAACAAAAATCTATCAAGGTATCATCCCGGGTCTCCCAATGTGATGTGCAGAGCCTAATGGCAGGTGTTAATTCAAAGTTATAATATTTTGCATATATCTCGACCAAAGTAGCAAAACTTTTAATTTTCTTATAGAAATACCCTTGAGCTTTAAAAAATATATTACTTTCTTTTTCTTTGGTCGAAAAACAAACTTTCACTAGATTAGAACGGGGCAATGTCGTGCACTCAACTTTGACATGCTCGTCAAGCCGTACATCTCAAGCGAATGCAACGAGTAAGCATCCGATCGAAAGATAATTTTATTGGTTGCATCCATGTGTAACAACATTTGTGTAGCGAGAAATTGTGTTTGTGTAAGTGAATGTGCACGACATTACCCCAATGGTCGCTTTAAAGGTCAACTTCGATAACTCGGTGAAGCCCAAAATTTTTTTCGAAAACCAAATACTTCTTTTCTTTGGCAGGATATTTTGTTTCAGAAAACACTTACCTGGTATATTTTCCCGCAAGAAAAATTATTTTTCTGACTTGATGAAAAACACTTTTATCGTCCCGAAAGCGTGCGTTTTGAAAAAAAGGTTACTCTGTAGAGACGAACTGGTGAAAATTGTTAGGATTATATGCATAAGATCAGTTGGTAAATCATTCAATTCTTTGGGCTAAAACAGCCAGTGCACGACATTACCCCCTGCACGACATTACCCCGTTCTACTCTACTCATTTTTTGTCGACTACTTTTTTTCGTATACATGCCTTGAACGTTAAAAAACATCGTGTTTTCATTGTTTTTGAAATTATTTATATGATACAAAAAGTTAATTTTATGCCATAAATCTTGTTGTTGAAAGTATTTTCCTTTTTCTTTAAAAGTATTTTGGAATTATTTGGATATCTATTTTTTCACCGGAATATGCCTACCTTAAAATTTGGTGTCTACGTTACCAAGCATTGCTTCCTGGTTATCGTAATGACGATGGCTAGAAAATATAACTGAAGATGATTCTGTTACCACAGAAGTCAGTTTTCATCCGTAGAATCCATCTTTCTGAGTCATACCTCACTGACTTTCCAACACTAAATTGCAATGTTTATTCATTGGTAATTCAATTATCATGCATATGATTTATAGTTCGAAAGGAGTTTATGTAAAAATTGCGTAAAAATAACAATCTTAGATATGAAAAAGCGAATACTTAAGTTTGAAGCTGCTTAAGCGTTCGTGCTTACCAAATGTGGGTCTCTCCGAAGTTCGCTCATGCAAGAATTGTAAGCACAAAAGCAACAGCAGAGTATGGGCTTAATAAATTTCCTTTCGAATAACAGCAACATTCATCATTTATATTGCATTATAAAGTTTCCAAGCTACATGAAGATTAAGGAAAAAGTTGAAGTACTTTTAAAACAACAATCTCCGAGTGAGGTTGTGAATTTTTTCATTCGTCCTCAATGTATGCTCAGACTAATCCTGACGTTCCTGACTGAAACTAAGGTAGTAAGATTATGTATTCGGTATGTATGAAATACTTTAATCTTTTTCATATTCGGGCCTTTTTTCAGACCTTTTCAAAAAAAAAAAAAAAAATTTTAAATTTATATTCTTTCTTCTTCCTGTTGTGACCTGAAGTTTTTTCGATTTTCTTCAACACTTTACCGTCAAAAGTATTTTTTGTAAGTACTAGCGATCGTTTCACGATACCTCTGGACGGACACTTCTCCTGCTATCTTGAGACTTCTAATTCAATTAATACCTTACACCCGACTTCTCTTGGTAGTTTTCATAGTATGTGAACAATTCATTTCCATTTCCGCCGATTGATCTGATGTAAGCATCATCTGGGTCAGCAAATTTTCAAAAATCGTTGAAACCATTAGACCTCAATAATAGATTTTTTTAATTTTTCTCAGTGTTATATCTATGTTTGTAATTTTTTTTTTTTTGTATTCATAGCTATATAAACAAAATATTTATAGAAAAAGAAATATTTTTATTTGAAAACTCCAAAGAAATCCTGCAAAAATTGTCATTCAATGCTATTTTTAGTCACTGCAATAATATCACTGTGAAAAAAATAAACGAAAAATACTCAATTTATCATAATGCAATTTGCAATGCAACGCGCACTGTTTATCATTATACTAAAATCAAAATAAAAACACCACAACAAAAATAACAACAACAACAAAAACTGTTATCAACCACAACACTCTACGTGTTGTTGCTCAAAATTTCAGCAACAAACAATAAAAAAAATAATAAAGTCATCACCAGAGTACAAAGTCGCCGTCATCGTCACCATCATCACCATCATCCCCATCACCATCATTATCACTATCGTGACAGCATACTGACATGACTGTGTAAAGTTTTCTATGCAAATAAAATTATTGTATACACCAAGGATATATTTGACAACAACAACAACAAAAACAACCACAAATGTTGCTTAAAGTCAGCTGACGAAAAAAAAAAAAACAACATTTGAATTATATAATTATGGCAATGCAGGACTTTGATGTGTAAACTTAAACGAAATTTTGATACCCTTTATTGCTTTTATACAATAAATAATCCAAAATCGAGTTTGATTTTAATTCAAACCAAAACCTTTATCTCTCGAGTTCATTCTATGATTCGAAAAAAAGCTATATTTCTTTTGTCTCTTTTGAGGGCATAGAATCTTCTGTATCATGCACGGTGATTAGATTCAATTATTCGCAAAATACCTTCGATTCATATGTTTCTTCTTCAAGTACTCATTCCCACTATATTTTCGGACTGCGGCGTTTCCTTATACAAATACGTATCTTGACGGCAAACTTTCATTGATGTTTTTTACAGCAATTAAACATTCCATTCCCATTTTCGCCATTTCATTGATTTGATTTTGTCGACAACTGTTTACTAGTTCCACGTTGTTGATGATTTTGGGTCACTAAATGTACAAAATTTGTTGAAAACAACTATTTCTTGACATTTCTAATACTTACAGAAGAAATTTTGAAGTATGTTCTCAAAAGTAATGATAAGTCCGCCCATTTCAGGATAATGCTATGGATATTTTTGTGCTCAGTACGCAATCTGGAAGAGAATCGAATTTTGAGTTTATTTTGTTGAGAAAGAGCTTTGTTCGCCTGCGTAGTTTTTGCATAGCAATGAGCCCCTAGAATCTTTAAGCAGATGGTGCTCCATAAAAGGCCTTGGTATAAATCCATCAAAAACCCAAGTAACACTTTTTACCAGAAAATATAAAATACCGACTTTCAGGTGCATTTGTATCAATTGAATCACCATAAATTTATCAAAAACAGCAAAATTTCTAGGAGTGATTTAAGATCACAAACTACATTGGAAAGGAAACATTGAAAAACGAGTAGCAAAAGCTAATAATGCCTTCAACGCTTGCAAGCCATGTTTGGTCGCACTTGGGGCTTAGAACCTAAGGTGACACACTGGATATACTGCTCAATCGTTAGGCCTATATTGTTATATGAAGTAATTGTCTCGTGGAACGCACTCGAAAATAAATCTCTCTTAAAACCATTAGAAAGAATTCAACGACTTATGTGCTTGAGCACTACGGGTGCTCTAAAAACTACATCAGCAGAATCATTAAATGTAATACTCAATATGCTTCCTATCGACTTACATGCGAAAAGAGTAGTCTTTAAAACTGCACTCCGATTGAAAGAAGTTTTTAGCTTCCGAGAATTCGGACACAGCAAATTAAGCTCTGCCTGTAAAAAGTCGACTGACTACTGTAAACCAACACTGCATCTTGATAGGAAGTTCTCTGTTAACGTAGAATAGAGATATTTCTGGGTTAACCGATCTTCAGACTCAATGAATTCTATTTATATTCACATGGACGACTCTAAACAAGAAGCAGGGCTGGGGTTTTCATTCCAACCTATAATACAACATTAAGGTATAAATTGGCATAACACTTTAGCATCTTTAAAGCTGAGTTCGAGGCGATTAGTAAGGCAATGGACCATGTAATGGCGAGCAGTGGCGACGATTGTTTTATGATGATAGTCAAGCTGCCCTGAAGTCTCCCACAAACTATATTATTAAATCCAAGTCAGTCCTTCGATGCTACAATCTACTTCAGCAGTAAGTTTGAAACATGCCTGAACTGGGTATCTGGTCACCAAGGTATAGAGGGCGACGAAATTGCTGATGAACAGGCAAAAGCAGGTAAGCTACTTGAAGGTGAACCGTTAAGCTTATCACTTCCCTTACAGCCCCACAATGTTATATATCAGAAAGCGCTTTACTGTGAGGCTAACCTAAAATGGATCAATTCAAATACTAGCAAAATAACCAAAAATGTAGAACTATTGGAGAAGCCATCACTAAACACTGTCTCATTGGTTATCATGCTCACAGAGTGGGCAACCTAACAGATGGTAGGGGTCGGTGGTGTGATGAAAACGAAAAACATCTACTGTGTTTTTGTCTACTTCGATTGGATAGTGGGTGTCTAAGTAATCATCCATTGAAATAAAAGTAGCTCCAATAAATATAAAAGTCTCACTTAATATGCAATTTTCGGAATCCATTATTATGAAAAGAAACACAAAAAAATTGTTAGGTGGTATATTCTTGATAGATATCTTTGAGTGTATGTATTTATCGATTTCAAATGACTAGAGAGGAGTTTGATATTCATGAATTTCTTGGGGATATCTATTCTGGACTCCATCTTATAGAAAAACTAAAGGAAAAAATTTATTTTTTGTACTTCAATGAAATTAATCGAAAAAATTAAAGTCAAATAAAAGTTACTTCATTTTATAAATAGAAATTGGTAGCTGCTTTTAGCGTGCAAAATGCAAAGGTTCGGTACGTACTTGATGACTTAAGTCATAAAGAATGAATTAAAAGGGATAACGTCGTTATTGTTGTTGTTGCTATTGTGTGTGGCACTCTATGAAATGAAATTACTTAACAACTACAAAGTACATATGAAATAAAATAACGGTCATAATAAATTAATTTCACACCCATACTATCACAAAATAAAAAAATAGAAAAAATGAAATTAAAGCAACAATTGTTCTAATGAAAACAAAACAATAAAATGAACCAAGACCTTGAAAGTGAGACAACATTTTATGAACTGAATAAGGTACTAGTATGTACTTAGTAAATAAATTTGCTATAAAGTTAAACTTTTATTTACACATAAGGACTATACAGGACGAAGGTCTATTAAATTTCAAACCATTAAACTTTACATGCAAAAATATACCTTTCTTTTGGAGAGTTGCGTTTTGAAAGTTTTTGAGAAAAACTTGGGTCAGTCTTAAAAACTGTGGTATTGCCTAAATTATCACATCAAAAAGGTGGTCATGTTTTGATCAAAACTGAAATAATATGTCAATTATCTACACACTACTATAATACATTTTTTTCTAGATGCTATAGCTTTTGAGAAAAAAATTATCTAAGGTTTTCGAAACAATGACATAACCTTAATTATTGCTTCTTCCAGATGCAGAGTTTTTCTGTCTAAAGTCTTTCCAAATGAAATTTTGAACTATATGAGTTATTCTTAATAGGTCACCCTGTATGCATAAAACTGCGGATCATCATATAAGCTAGAAGTGGCATAGCAACAAGAGAAACTAGCTAACAAACTAACTAAGTAACTACAATAATCATAAAATAAATAAAAAGTAACAAACTGACAATACACAAACTTATAAAACAAGCCCATAGTTGTACAAAACTAAAGTTCAAGTTTAATAACAACAACAACAAGTTCAAAAATCGATACAAATGAAAAACCTCCTAGGGGAGGGTACGATAAAAACGATGGCAAATAAAAGTCATAAAATATGTATTACGAACTAAACAAAACGAAAGGATAATGAAATCGTATAAAAGATTTGCAATACCAAAAACCAAAGAAATAAAAAGTAAGACCGAAAGAAATCAACACATAACTTAAGCAAAGCACTAAGAGAACTCTTCATGAACACACATACCTCCTAAAAAAAAAGGATAAAACGCCCCAAACATTGGCATCGTCGATTATATCTTGGCGATAAAAGTCGAAAAGTCATCAAACGAACAAAGGCGACCACCAAAAAGGTGATGGTGATGTGTTCTTAACTTTACTCTGCTCTGTATAACATGCAAGGATACCAACAACAACATGAACGATTATCAACGTGGTTGAGCACACAGCGGCACATACAGATAAATGTATAAGGATACACCCCGAATTACATGCTGGTGAACAATACAATTTGGGTGCTCAAAAAGAAAAGTTACGAAACAAACCTGCGAAGAAACACAAGACAAAAATATCTTGAATGGAATGGAGTGCACGAAGAGTAGTAAGGATACAGTGGATAAATTAGTTGTTTCATAAGTAACAGCAAGTTCAAAATAGGTTTCAAAGAAATATTTTCTGCACCCTCTTTTGCTTCATAGTAATATTGAATTGATGAAAGTTTTGGAACTTTGGTTAGCGAAAAAATAATTGGAATTTTCTAGAGTTCCCAGTTCATTTACGTCCTTGCGAGAGGGTTATAACTTGTCTTGTGCTTCTTTGTGAGCATAAGTCGAATCCGCAAGCCCAAATTTCGAAAAAATCTTCAGTATTAATACTACTTATGCCTGAAGAGTTTACATAATTCATCGTCTGGTTTTATATGTACTTCGAGTCAGAGTCATTCTTTTTGTTACTAACTTCAGGTTTGAACATTTCTGTAATGCTTAAGTTCGAATTTTCTTACATCTAAATTAATTTTTACATCAATATCGTCTCCAAACATTCTCAGGATAGTTTTCTTCACCTGGAATAATAAATTAATGTGAAGAGAATAAGAACGTCCATTAAACCTGAGGTTTGGACTAAAAATACGAAATTTCTAGTTATCTCAAAGGGACTTTTTTGATGGTTTCCCATTTGAAATAACTTTCAATGCTTAAATGCATGAGATTTTTTGATGCAAATTATGGAAACAGCTTGAACTCATGAAATTTTCATATTTCAAAAAGACCGTGGAAACGAGCTTCATCAGAACACAAGCGAAAGTTTAAAATCAGTCTCTCGGTATGTATGTTTCTACTTTGAAGTATCCTTCAATGCTATAAAACTTGCGAATTGTTAAAGAAAATTTTGAAATAAGCGTGACCTCATGAAATTTTGATATTTCGAGAAGACTTTGGAAAGAAACTTCAAAACGAAGTTAGCGCAAGTTTAAAATCAGTTTCTTGGATATAATAGTTCCTTCTTGAACAGGGTAACCAACCACCCAGGCTTTTATGGGACAGTCCTGAATTTCGTTTCTCATCTGGACTCAAAATACCGGATATGTCACGGATTTTCATTACATCCCAAAATTGTTCTGCATTTAAGATGGACGCAATTGACCATATACCATAGATTATGTACCAAGGCCCACATGGACTACAGACTATAATGGACTGATCATAGACCACATATTATTTACAAAAGACCATAAAAGACAGATTGCAGACCATAAGGGACGTATATTATACCACAAAATTATCAAAGAAATAGTCATCCTACCCTTAAAGTATCTTTTAATGCTACAAAGCATTTGATACTTTACTGTATTATTTTGAAAAGACTATTGATTGACCATTGATTTTAAGACTGAATAAAAATCTCAAATACAGCAAAATTTAAAAAAAAATTTTGATAATTTTTGAAATTCCATAGCTATTTAGCAGTTCTGGGGATTAAAGTATTTTACAACAAAGTTTCAATCCCAAAAACAGTGGGAACTTACCCTTACCTATGGTTATGCCCAGCTTAATGTGTGCGCATATGTTGAAGATAGCAAGATAATTGTTACGACGCTATTTAGTCACGCACACTGCCAACAGAAGGATGACGATTTTCATGTTGTTGCTGCTGGTGTTGGTGTCTCACACCTGCTAACCCAGTGCTGCTTTTAAATCACAAAAGAAATGACCAACAAATATAAATTCACTTTGAGAGTGTGAGGTGCCTCCGCGCTCCTTTTGGCGAAGAAGTACAGGTGCGGGGCATAAGATGGCATAAAAGTTATTACATGGCGTTAAAGAAAGTTGAGCCACAGATTAGGCGTCGTCATAGACGTAATGTTCATGGTGTTGGTTTACTTGTAAGGAAATGGCGTTAATTCAGTTGTGAAGGTCAACAGGATAACATTAATAAATAATGTTTATTGCGATGAGGAAGGCTTTTATAGCGTATTAAACAATTAAGCAACAAAAACAACAACAACAAATGAATCAATATAATTTATCTGAAAATGTGCCGTACACGATAAGAAATATAATTGAAAATTTTATTATTATTGTTGGTGGTGGTGTCACACATAAGATAATGACATTTTGAGAAATCACATAAAGTTGTGGTGATATAATTGTATCCTTGTCAGATTAAAAATGACAAAAGAACGTTAAAGATAAATGTATAATACTTAAAATAATTATGTTCTTTAGATAAAGTATGACTGTAAATGATTAGAAGTGAAATATTTGAACAAGTATAGGTAAACTTCTTCGGCGGGTACTGCTTATATCAACTCGAACTTACGCATATTTTAATGTCAGCATTTGTAGACATGTTCCTTTCATCCTTCTGCTATCCTTAGAGGTAATAGGTGTATGTGTGTGTTGGAACAAAGCATTTGCATGACATAATTTGTTGCACTTAATTGCGTTGAATGTGACTAAAATATAAAATTACGTGTACTTTTGTATTAGAAAATGTTTCTTTACCCTTCTTAAGAGCTTTGACCGCGGAAATTTATTTCAATGCCAAGTCTGTTCTTTTAATGTTTTGTTTATATGCTAATGTGATGCGTCTGCTGCTAAGGGAATTTAGATAATTAACATGGTAATTTGTTCTCAAAATATAAAAAAATAGACAGATTGCTGTAATTAAGCAACATTTTTATTCGGCAATATTTTTTGCAGTTTGCTGCTAAAAATGTTTCTCAACAATGTTACTTAAACAATGTTGCTAAGAAATGTTTTTAAACTTTGTTGCAAAAATAAAGTTGCCAGATATATTTTTGCTTAAAATGTTGCCAATTTTGCTTAGAAATATTTCTCAACATTGAGACAAAATAAAGTTTCCTGAAATAATGTTGCTGATATAATTTTGCCTAAAATGTTACTTTGAAATATTTCTCAACATTGGAGCAAAAATAAAGTTTCCAGAAATAATGTTGCTAGATTTGTATTTACTTAAAATGTTGCTTAACAATGTCGATAAGAAATATTTGTCAACATTGATGCAAAAATATAGTTGCCAAAAATAAAGTTGCTGGATACATTTCTGTTTAAAATGTTGTTAAACAATGTCGCTTAGAAATATTTTGTCAACATTGATGCAAAAATAAAGTTGCCAAAAATATTTTTGGTAAGAATATTGCTTAGTATTGCTGCATAAAAGCTATTGTTTAGAAATGTTTCTAAAATTATATATTAAAACATATTTTTCATAAATGTTTCTACACATTGTTGTTTAGAAATGTTTCTAAGCGTCGTTGTAAAAATGAAGTTGTCAGAAATAGTTTCGTTATAAATGTTGCTCAACATCGTTGCTAAAGAAATGTTGCTTGGAAATGTTTCTAAACATTTTTGGAAAGATAGGATGTTGCAAAAATAAAGTTGCAAGAAAAATTTTTTTATGAAAATATTCCTAAAAGTTGAAGTGGAAAAGTTTCTAAACATTGTATTTTCATTTTATTGTTGGAAATATTTTTGCACAAATGTTGCTACAAATTCCAAAAATATTTGGAAAATTAGAATGTTGCAAAAATAAAGTTGCAAGAAAAATGTTTGATGGAAATGTTGCTAAACGTTAAAGTGGAAATATTTCTAAGGATTGTACCTTTACGTTGTCGTCGGAAATATTTGGCAAAAATGTTGCTAACGAATATATATGTATGTGTATATATTGCAAAAAGTTTGTGTTAAAAAATAAGTCAATAATTCTAAAAATAAGTTGCTTTAAATGTTGCTGGTAATCCCTGCTGATTCAAAACTTATTTAAATAATTTTATTGGAATATGTTGCTTCTAACCCGTATTGATGGGTGTTCAATCATTGTTTCAAAATCTGTGTTTATGCCGAAAAACAAAGAAGTAGAGAAAATTTCACTTTGGAAAAATGTTGCTGAGCAATGTTGCTTAGAAATATTTCTCATATTGATGCAAAAATAAAGTTGCCAGAAATATTTTTCTTAAGAATGTTACTGCGTAAGTGATGTTGCTTAGAAATGTGTATTAAATTAAATATTCAAATATATTTCTGTTGAATGTTTTGCGCAGTTGTAAAAATAAAGTTGTCAGAAACAGTTTTGCTAAGAATGTTGCTCAACATTGTTGCTTAAGAAATGTTGCTTGGAAATGTTTCCAAACATTTTTGGAAAATTTGAATGTTGCAAAAATAGTATTGCCAGAAAATTTTTTGATAAAAATGTTGCTAAACGTTAAACAAATTTTGCTAACGACCTTAACATTCGATAATATATGTACACATGTTGTAAAGGATTTGTGCTAGACATAAAGCCATTAATTTAAAAAAAAATTATTCAAAACTAATTTAGATAATTTTATTGGAAAATGTTGCTACTCACCCATGTTGACAAGCACTTTCAATCATTGTCTCAAAAATTGTGTTTATGCCGAAAAACAATTAAATGGAAAATTTCATTTCGCAGCGCATAATTAAAATGCAATTTTACTTTAAAACTTGCAAAATTTGATTTTGGCCATGTATGTTCCATTCACGCGCATGTATGACACTTGTTAGCCATGTTAATTGCCCATTAGATAGACACCAGCACAAAGGCGCGCACACACACACAACACATTTTGACAATAACGCGGAAAACACAAAATGTTGTGGAAAATACTACACCACGTACGTTGATGCTTAGCAAATTGCTGGCGCATAATTAAACTTTGCACTTGATGAAGTCAAACCAAAGAGCAGTCAAATGAATGCATGACCATTTGACTGACACACAAACTGACTAACTAAATGAAAAGCCGACCGATATGACAACCAGTACAAACCCTAGAGATGTCATTAAAACCTAAACGAAAACCCAACATTTGATGAAAATACAACACAGCACACTTAAATGATCCCATAATGATGGATGAATAAAAGAGTGAACGTTTTCAGAATGTGTATGTCGATGCTAGTGTTGCATATGTGTGCATTAGGGTGGAATATCTTTTTAAGTAATTAATTTAGAATTTAATTAAAAATCGTTGGTGTCGTGTAAATTATCACAAAACATTTTAGGTTCGAAAGCTTCAGTATTATATTTCATTCTATGTAATGTTGCATGTCTCGGAATGCGTATTGTGCTCAAGTTTGAAAAATATGGCGTAATTTATAGGACCTTGACATATGAGAAAGTTATCTTTAAAATGATAATTGAGGGTATACACCACAAAACATTTTAATTGAAAAATACAGTTCTCAAGAGTTGAAGTGGAAGGTTGCGACAAATTTCATTGCATAAATTTAGGGGTATGGGAGAGAAATATGCAACGATAAATAATCCAATATCGCTCATCACTGTACTCATAGCTTATTTTTGTGAGAAAACACAATAGAGTATGAGAGAAAGAAGAAAGAAGAAAGAAGAAAGAAGAAAGAAGAAAGAAGAAAGAAGAAAGAAGAAAGAAGAAAGAAGAAAGAAGAAAGAAGAAAGAAGAAAGAAGAAAGAAGAAAGATGAAAGAAGAAAGAAGAAAGAAGAAAGAAGAAAGAAGAAAGAAGAAAGAAGAAAGAAGAAAGAAGAAAGAAAAAAGAAGAAAGAAGAAAGAAGAAAGAAGCAGTTGCAGAGCTAAAAGAAGTACAAAAGGAGCGCCAATGGAAATTTAAGGAGCGCAGGATATAGCACTTCTCCTCTCGTAGGAAACATTAAGCGTACACAAAGATTACAGAAGTGCATTAGAGATGAAAAAAAAAATGGTGCAAAAAACATAAAGTTAGTACTTATTCAAAAACATCTTAGTTCTTTATATACATCCACACACAAAATATCGCCTTTCCTTTAGAACGATGAACACGTAATGCTTTCATGTTTTGTCAAATTTAAGCGCATTCATGTAGCATCTAAGGCATTTTCTTGAAATTGCGAAAAATGGCAACACTGTTGTGAACGCCAAAATGAAAACGTAACATTTTTAATGAAAAATTTGCTCTTTCATTTGTACAAAGTCATATATGCGTAGTATCTCAGTAGGTATGTGTCCAATGGGGAACAGCAACAGCGAAATTGGTAGTGTAATTACGGTACACGTGTCTGTGTTTGATTGAATGGTGATGGCTGGTGGGCTAATGTGTGTTGTGTGTATGTGTGTACGTGTGCATAAAAATATCAAAGGTTCAAAAATACGCTTAACATGTAGTTAGTTAACCATTTAATTACAAATTAGTTACCGCTGAAAGAAAGGAAACCACCGACACAAAAGTGAAAATTTAAATTGCTGACTAATGGTCGACTTTTATTAATCTTTAGTGGATAATAAACGAGAAACTTGAATAAAACATTTCATATAAACTGATTAATTGAATGTTATTGTAAAAAAAATTGCAGGATTGCGTCAGGATTTGAAGAAAAAATTATTTGAATAATTGTTTTAGAAGGGGCTCATCAGAAATTGTAAATATTCCGCTCTTCGTCATATTAAGTTTTGTTGAAACTCTACCAGATGGTGACGAGAATGGTGAAACGATCTTTGAATTAATTTCAGTAAATTTTTTTCCAAATACTTTACATATTAATATTACGCTAATTATATTATATTCCAAAAAAAATGTTTTTTTTTTAATTTTCTTAAGGGACATGCTGTAGCATTCTCACACACCGTTATCTTAACAAAGTTACATTTTTAGCTTGAATGTTTAACGCAAGAGCATTAGTAAGACCGCTGCCCATAAGAGGCTGTAGATAACGTTACAGTAGATTTTTTTTTTAACAAAATTAACACTTCGATCATAGTCTACGTGGAATAGCGTTTTTTGTTTTTTCTGAAGATTTTCGACTTCTTCAATAATTTTTAAATTCTTCAATATTCTGAATTTTTTTGACATGTTACGAAACTTTCAAAGTTTTCTGAACTCGTAACTTTTCAAAATTTTTTCGACTTTTCGAATTCTTTGACATTTCGACTTTTATCTGATTTTTCAATCACATATCAAATCAATCTATGAATTTTTTAGCTTTTTCAAAATTTTTCATTCTAAGTATTTCGCGTTTTATGATTTTTCAATATTTTTCGAACTCTTTAAGTTTTTTATACTTTCCATCTTTCTACCACATTTTTGCATTCGTTAATTTTTCCACCATTTTTGTATTTTCCATCAACATAATTTTTCTTATTCGACTTTTATAATAATAGATTAAGAGCCAGCGAGGCTGAAGTTTTTTCTATTACAACTTTTCTAAATGAATATTTTCTGAACTTTAAGACTGAGAACAATATTTTTTTGTAAGTAAGTAACCGTTAGTGAGACACTGATTTGCTTGAGCACAGAGCCTGAATAACTTTTAAGTGGCAGTTATCTCGTTCTCGAATTTAAGTATCAACTTTTAAACCAAAAATCAACAAAAAAAAAAAATAATAATAATAATAAATTTTTGGATCAGAAAGTTCAATTTCTATTGATTATATCTCATAAATTATGAATCGTGCGAAAACAACTTACACAATTTTTGAACTATAATATTGTTGACCAAATTTTTGACTACTTACAAAAGAACTAGACCAAAGATTGGACTATTGAGACAATTGACTCCGTCGGCCCTACAGGGATGATACATTTGTTTTACAAAAAACAAAATGTTTTCTTTTCGTATTGTAAATTACTAAATTCCTATAAATAACTAAATAAAAAGCATTTAAAATTAACATTATTTCTTTTATGCATAAATAATAAAGTCTGATAAATTTACACGTTTTTAATTTCCCATAGGAACATTAACATTTTTCAGTTAAACCTCCTGTCATGTTTTGTGTAAAACTTTTAATACGTTTTCCACAACTGAACAAACTCTTTACGTTATGTTTCATGCCATCAAAACCCAAAAAAAAAAATAATTTTTTGCATGAGTGCAACAATAAACAAAAAACACACATATCCATGTAACCACACACACATATGTATATATACGCACATATATTTATACGCACAAAGTCGAACGGTGCGTGCGACAAATATATAATTTCCCGGATTTGATAACACATTTTGGGATGGCTGATGCCGCTTGGTTAGAAAATATTTAATTATGGACACCGCAAAAGAGTTATCAGGGGAAAACATTGTTGTGGAATTTAATTAAAATAAGTGAATTGGGAGTTCATGATGCTGCTTTACTGTATAGTTATTTATTAATATAATGCTTGTTTTGGGCATTAAAAAAGCATTTGCAGTGAATTTAAAATTTGAATTTTACAAAATTGTTAACAATAAATCATAAAATATTTGCAGCAAATCTAGAGATTTAGTTGGTAACCACAGGTGACGATTTCAATTAAAGGATTAAAACAAAATTGTTTAATATTTGCAATTACCTTTATTGGGCTTATGTTTTGCTTTACAGCAATGACCTTCGCACTTACAGAATAAAGTACACTGAAAAATAAATTACAGTCGACAGTTGTTATAACTTTTAACGAATTGATTTCAAGCACACAGTTTTTTCTTTTCATTCGACCCAATTAAGCTTTGTTCTGCTTATAACGAGTTTCTCTATAGCAAATTATTCTGTACAATGCACTCTTTTTGTAGCTGGAAATTGTACTTTTAAGCATTTTGATCTTCATATAAAGATTTTTCCAAATAAGTTCCCTGCAGTCAAAATATGAGACAGTCTACAAAAAATACTAGCTCACCTTTAGTACTAACCCGAACCTAGTGAAAAAGGGATACAGTGAGGATCAGTTTGTAGTTTGTAATAGCAAATAAGTTTGAATCGTGGCGAAAATGACAAGTTTTGAAATAATTTGTTTTTTTCTTTGTCATTTGAATTGTGTGTCTAAATAAATTTTAAGAAAAAAAATAATCAAATCAAGAAAAAAAAAAAAAAATATGACTACACACGTAATCACTGGTGTAGGACTAGTCGGTAAATGACTAGGTACTTCATACCACAACTAGTTCCGGACTGGTGTGAATGTTATGCAGAAGAGGTCAATTGATATTTCATAGGACATGAATACTCAAAAAAGAACAGTTGCTTATATGTATGTAAAAAGGGTTGAAGTCAGACCAGTACTGGTTGATAGAGGACTAGTTGATGTTCTATACTTAAGCTAGTCCATTTGCTTACTGGGTTTTGTTGTGTGGGAGAATAAAAATGAAATTTTGTACTGAAAATAGTAAAGCACAAAAGTTGAATGTAATGGCTATTTGGAGATGCGGTACAATGTACTGACAATATGCTTGCTTCTCCAGATGTATGGAAACATTATGTTGAGCAATAAAATTGAAAGAATGTAATCCAAATATCATTTCTATTATGACTACCTGTATGATTTTTGGTTTCGAGGAAAGCTTGACCCTTATATGGATTTTTTTACCATTTTTCAAAAGAATTTGACTTGGGATCAAAGTTCTCACCTTTTATAACTGTTTTCTTAATTGTTTTTTCAGTGTAGGTACTTCGTTTTCCTTACAAAAATGTCAATTGCTATTGTCTGCATGCTGCCACTCTATATTTTCAATACAAAAATAGATTGCAATAAATAAAAGACAGCCGATTTGGCGTCACAATATTATTTCGAAGTACCATTAAAAGTACTTTTCCAAGAAACTAAATGAAAATACCACTTAAAACTTAAATAAACTGAACATTAGCAAGTTGAGAGTTAACTGACACGCTCATTTGTTGTCAACACAACAATATGACAAAAAATAAAAGACCAAAAAACAAAATCCTCAAGTTACGCATTAATATCCATGACAAATTTCCACACACTACCAAAAATTTTTAATGCGTTCGAAAAGCCTGGGAAATTATACGTTGTTTCCCTTTAAATGTCCCATGCTTCACCACAAGCCGATTTCTTGGTAACACTTTGCATTAATTTATTATGTCTCACAGCGTTTTCTGTCTGTTTTTCTAATGCTGCTACTGCTGCTGCCTGCGCTACTCACACCTACGCAACAGTTGTCTATTTGTCTGCCTCTGTATTAGTCTGTGTTAGTCTGTATAGTATTAACCCATACACAGCATATTTACGCTGTTAGCTAACGATAGACAATAAAATTGGCGCCAATGTTATAGAAAACTCAGTGTAGCCAACGTTAAAAATGTAAATTATTTGTAGTTTGCAAGAAGCAATAGCAATAGAAATAATAACAGTAACAGCAGGCGACCTATGTATTAGTATGTATATACTCGTACATAGAAATGGGCTTGCGTGTGTCTTCAAAAAAGGATAACAATAAGGATATGCTCGTTTGAACTTTGATAACTGATGATTGCTGTTGCTGCTGTTTCTTTTACAAAATGATATAATGTAACAAAAAACTACAATAACAGCAACAATGAAGGTAACGAAGACAATGACGACAACAATTGTAACAACTTTTCATAGCAGTGATAACCCTGTAAGAAATTAATATTTTGATGACATCCGTCAGAATATAAGTATACCTATCCCAGGTATGTCTGATACTTTTTAAACTAATTGTTCATCAAAAAATTTGTACAAACTTTTGAAACAATGCTTATGAAGAGCGCTTAAATACTTTTTATGTACGTAATGTATCCAATTATTCTGATTTTGGCAGGAAATTCCTGCCTTTTTGATGCTCAAAACAGGTAACTGCGTTTTCGTTTCAAAAACCTGCTTAGTTTTGCTACCAACAAATCGATCATAAGTGTTTTCTTCTTTAAGAAATATTTTTCCCATATACTCGTCTTGTGTTTTACTATGAAAACCTGTCAATTCTGTGATATGGTAGTATTTGTGTGAAATGGTAGTATTTTTTCAATTCTTTCTGTTTTTGTTATTTTTTTAATTAATTTCTTATGAAAAAACTTTCCTGTGAAAAATCATGCTTTGTTTTATTTTGAGAGCCTGCTCAACCTGTCAAATGAAAATTTTTTTCAAGTTTTCCTGTTTTTCGTTTTTGTCATCAATAGTTTTTTCCTATGAAATAAGGATCATTTCAAAAATACTGTTTTATTTCAATATAAAAACCTGCCGAATTGTTATGTATGTACAATTTTTCCTGTTTTTTTTTTATCAACCATTTTGTATTTATTAAATACTCTATTTGTTAAAAATCTTGTTTTGTTTTACTATGAAAACCTGTAAAACCTGTGAAATAGTAATTTTGTTAAATTTTTTCACTTTTTCGTTTATTTTAAGCTTTTTGTTTTCCTTACCAGATAACTTTTCCGTGAAAAATACTATTTAATTTTTCTACGAAAACCTGTCAAATCTGTCAAAATGTAATTTATGTAAAACTTTCCTTCTTTTTGTTTCTTTATCAATTGTTTTTTATTAAATAGCTGTCCTGCAAAATCCTGTTTTGGTTTACAATGAAAAGCTATTCAACTTGTAATTTATGTTAAATTTTCCCTGTTTTTCGTTTCAATAGTCCTGTCTAATTTTACTATGAAAACCTGTCAAATATTTTCTGTTTTTCAATCGTTTTTATTAAATAACTATTCTGTCAAAATTCTGTTTTATGTTAAATTTTTCTGTTTTTTGTTTAAATTTTTTTTTCATATTAAATAATGTTAATTTCAAAAATTTTGTTCCGTTTTCCTATGAAAACCTATCAAAATTGTTAAATGGCAATTTACAAAAATTTTTTTCTGTTATTCTGTTGTGTCTTGCAATGAAAACCTGTCAAATGGTAGTTTTTGTTTAAATTTTCCTGTTTTTTATTTTAATCAATCGTTATCCCTCATTTAATAACTTTCCTATCATCCTGTTATGTATTGCAATGAAAACCTGTCAAACCTGTCAAAAAGTAGTTTTTGTTTAATTTTTCCTGTTTTTTATTCTTTTCAATCGTTATTCCTCATTTAATAACTTTTCTGTCATCTTGTTGTGTCTTGCAATGAAAACCTATCAAACCTGTCAACTAGTAGCTTTTGTTTTATTTTTCCTGTTTTTTATTTCTATCAATCGTTATCCCTCATTTAATAACTTTCCTATCATCCTGTTAAGTCTTGTAATGAAAACCTGTCAAACCTGTCAAATGGTAGTTTTTGTTTAATTTTTCCTGTTGTTCATTTTTATCAGTCGTTATTCCTTCTTTAACACCTTCTCTGAATTCCTGTTGTGTTTTAGAATGAAAACTTGCCAAACCTGTCAAACCTGTTTGTTTTACTACGAAAACCTGTCAAACATTAATTTTTGTAAAATTTTTTCCAGTTTTTGGATAAAAAGAGTTATAGACGATATATATACAAAGCCCGCTAATCAAAGTTTTTGTATATTTTTCGCAGACGCCTTATTGAATAAAATTAATAAACTTATAGTCTTTTTCTACATGGGTTATTGGCGCCATCATCAACTGCCAACATGCTAACAATTTATGTATAAAAAATATTTGAAATTAGTAATGCTATCAATTCTCCACGCTTTGTTGTATCATTTGGTTGTTTCTTGGTAAAAACTTAATCCCCATATAGAAAAGCAGAGATTCCACTTAGTTGAAGCTTATTAACGTAGATGAAATAACAAAGCAAAACCCCTTTCTTGCTGGGTTTCCCTTTATTTACTTCACGTGTCAGTATTTGTTAAAATTTTAAGTATTTGTGCGCTGAAACGTTTGTATGTATTAAGAACAGTTTGAGGGTATACATGTATTTGTTTGCGTTGCCTTATAAAATATTAACACTTTCATAAATGTAAGAGTGCTCTACGAAGATGTCAATATTTGATGAACGCTCATACACACATACAAATATATAAAGAAAAGCGTGTGTGTGTGTGTTAAATATTTGTTTATGTATTTGTGCAAGTGTATAAGAATGTCTGAGTGATTTGTTGACTGCCATGAGAATGGCATCAAATATTTACGAGTGAATGCGCGCGTTCGCCTTTAGAAAACAAATCTGCCTTTAGTGTAGGGTGTTTATTTTTTTTTAACTTTAACTTCCGCAAAGGACAAAATAATGTAGTTGTTTTGTTTGAATTTCAAACTTAAAATTTCAAAACAAAAAAATAAAGGTAGCATGACATCTGCATACGATTTCTTCATTAGTAGTTTTCATCAAATATTTCACACTCAATGGTATTTTTTTTTTTCGAATTTATTGTTGCATAAATTATTAATTGCAGTAACGAATATTCAGTACACAAAACGAAGAAAATATTCCATTTAACATTTATTCGAAAAACACAATAATGTCCCTCATAATTTTCGCCTCAATAAATGAAAGTAGCAGCAGTAGCGTCCGCCCGTCGGTGTATGAAATATTTATGAGCATTTTCGTATTTCCAACCGAATGGACAGAAATAATTGCGCGAATAATGCATTCATACATATATTTAAGAGCTTAAGGGAAAATTTTCATTTTTTCGGCATTTACCTGCCTTGTTAAAATTTGTTGTTTTCTTTTTCTGAGAAAAATTTATTCAGAATTTTAATTTCTTTTAAATTTTTTTCTCTGGATTTATTTGTACGTGGTTAACTTTAACATGATTTTGTGATTTTTCTGATTTGGCTGCACAGCAAAAGATTTGTGTTGAGCCTATGGTAATGTATGGGGTAAAATAATATACAGGGTGTAAACGTTAAGGCCACAAAGCTTCTGCGAGGAAATGCTTAGACTAACAAAAATTTCCATACAGGGGGAGTAAGGTAAGGAAAAAACAGATTTTTTGACTTGTCTTACAACAAAAAAAAAAAAAATATAGTTTTTGGGTCACCTTAACATTTTTGAGAAAACTTTTAGCTAATTGTATGAGCTTTTGAAGGATGAATATTGTTTATAGTGTTTAAAAGGACTTTGCAAAATTCTGTAACCTTAAATTTGTATTTTTAATTTTTTTTCCTACTTTTTGTTTTTGGCTGTCATTTTAGCATGAAGAAAGTACGAGGGGTGATCCAAAAGTAATGATAATCGGATATTTGTAGAGCGAAAAAATATGAAAAAATTTTTTGTTTGCTTCCTCATTTATCTAGTAGGTCAGCATAAAAAAATCATATAAATAGGCCATGATTCCCTGGAGGTACATTCATTTGAATACGAACAGTTGGAGAGAAAACTTCAAAATGGAGAAAAACGAAATCAGAGCTGTCATCAAGTACCTCTGTTTGAAAAAAATGTCTACCAAAGACATACACAGTGACGCAGAGGAAACGTTGAGAGACTTTGCTCCTCTATATTCCACAGTTGCGCGCTGGGCAAAGGTTTAAGCTGGGTAGAACATCCACAGAAGATGAGTATCGCGAGGGACGCCCATCCACGCCCTTAACTGCAGATAATGTGAAAAAAAGTCGAAGATGTCGTGTTGACAGATCGAAGAGTGACCATAAGGCATATAGATGAGGTTATAGGTATCTCACATGGCAGTGTACAAAGAATCTTTGCGAACGAACTGCATATGAAAAAGGGTGCTGAGAATGTTAATCGACGAGCAAAAGAAAAAACGAGTCGCAATTTCGATGGTGAATCTCGAAAAGTTACAAGTAGACGAGACCTGAGTCCACCATTTTGATCTGGAAACCCAACAACAGTCAATAACTTGGAAACGAGCCTCTTCCCCGACGCCGAAGCAATTCAAGGTGTCAAGTTCAGCAGGAATGGTTATGTTGTCCGTTTTTTGGGACGCTGAAGAAATTATTTTGGTGGACTACTTGGAAAAGAGAGCCATTATTACGGGCTCTTACAACGCAGACCAAATAAGAAAATTTCGGAAGGTCATCAAAGAAAAAAGGCAAACTGCGAGTTGGAGTATTGTTTCACTAAGATAACGCACTGGCTCACAAAGCAGCCGTCGCGATGGCTGCCGTTCAAGAAACGGGATTTGAATTGCTTCAACACCCACCCTATTCGCCAGACTTGGCTTCCAGTTACTTTTACCTCTTTCCTCGGCTCAAGAAACACCTCCGAGGCAAAAAATTTGACGATGATAGCGAGGTAATGACTACTGTAGAGGCGTTTTTGGAGGGTCAAGGCAAAGGACTTTTTTCAAAGGGAATTATGGCCTTGGAAAATCGATGGACTAAATTTTTTGACTTGCTAGGAGATTATGTAAAGAAATAAACTTTTTTTTTTAACTAAAATTCCCTTATTTCATAATGATTATCATTACATTTGTATCACCCCTATTAACATGTGACTTAATAATTTATTTTTTTTAAATTTTCGTTAAATTTTCTTCAATTCGGTAATACTTTTGTTCTACCAATTTTTTAACTTTAAGCCAGAGAAAATACTTTCATGTAAAATCACACTGCACTGCATATGTCGTCCGCGCTTCATGCTCTGCTCTTTATCTAGCGAAGTCAGTTTTTTCCCTATAACTATTCAGTACAAAAGTCACAGGCATCCATTTTCTTCGAGGTCTAGTTCTTATTTTACCATTTCTTCCGTCAATTGTTCCTTTTCATGTGAGGATTTAAGAATAGGAGATGTGATGCATCAGCTTTGCCTTCTTGCTGTTGAGTTGGAATTCCATTTATAAGTATTTGTAGCCTAGTCACCGATCCTGCCGACGACTTGCCATCCTTTACAGGAAATAATTATAAATTTTTTCATGTGTTTACATTTTCTTGATTTTGATTTGAAATGGACTTTATCTGGTTTTTCAATTATCCTACTCAATTGTTGTTGACATCAATTAATAATTGCTTTCTCTGTCTAAATACATAGTAAATTTATTTGCCTTTTACAAAATTTTAAGTAAGATTCAAATTTTTTCTTTTCTATTAAATTGATGCTTAAAATTTCATTGAAATTTAATATTCAATACTTGTAAGTTTTATAAATAAAAAAGAGAAATAAAAGAAACATTTTTTTATCATCAGCAATATCTTTGAAATATAAAATAAAAATTCAAAAATGACATCAAAATGTTGCCAAAAGCAATTTCATTTAATATCACCGAAACATGTATGTTCTCATAAATGTAATATTTAATTTCTTAATGTGGTTTTTATTTTTCAATTTATATACCTGCCTGAAACAATTTTCCAAGATGTGTTTTTCTTATATTTTTATAAACATATAGGTATGGAGTTTCCTGTCTACAATTTTGTTATTTTTTTATTGTTATCTTGTTATGCTCTTGCTGAATTTTTTGTCAATATTTATTTCCAAAATATTATCACAAAATTAAAACTGAAAAGACAAAAAATAAAAAACACAAAAACTAAAGATGATTTCTTGGCACAAGAACACAACAGGAAATAGCAGATTACAAGTATTTACACAAAACGCCTAAAGGCTATCGAGTAAAACACAAAAGAAAAGAAAATTGCACAGACAACCCAAAAAAGTTAAAGAATACACAATAGATAGAACATAAACCTCTTCCAACAGCGCACAAGTTTACGATTAGGTCCAAAGTTACAACAACTTTGGTAGCACTTAATTTAAATGCCACCCTTCCGAAAAATGTCACTCACACTTAAATATTTGCCGACTGTTTTACCTCCATCTTGGAATTTGAATTTATTATTTACATAACAATTCACTAAAGCCATTTTTGGTGTTTAGAGTGACCAGTTTTGTGGCATTTGCTTGGGAAACTTTACTTAATACATTTCGCAGATAGTACGCAATACATTTGGTAACTTTGTTCAAGCAAGATACGTTTGTTCAGCTGCTGGCAATTTTCATTTTCACGGTAAACTGATACACGTGTTGCTACTTATTATGCTGCTTAACTGTCATAGTACCTGCTTAAATACCGCAAGACAGACCCAAAAACTTTGGTCACCTCACTTATGCATATGATTGATTTGTCCAACGTGACATCGGAATATACAGTACATTGCTAGATACAATAGTGATATTAGCATCGAAGCCTGATTAACACGATACTTTTTCAATTTCTAGTTTTTTGAGGTTTGATACTTTGTTTGGAAACTCTCATGCTTATCAGTTTGAGCAATGGATGGAGAAAATATACTTCTTTATGAAGTATTATTTCGGGCAAGTTTGTGACTTTCGCTTTTTGGTGTGATTGTCCACATATGTGGACATTTGAAATTAAAACCTTTTTTTTGTAGACATGTTGAATTTAGATCCAACCAAGCAAAAGTTATTTGAAAAAAGTAACTTTCTCTTTAATTTTTTGCCGCTTACCTTGTTTCTAAATTTTGGTTTTTCTCTCTCAAATACGGGTGCATTAGAAAGAGAAAATATCCACTGCCTTTAGTACCCATTTAATTATTTCTATTTTTCAATTGTCCACATATGAGGACACATAAAGTTAAGTTATTGATTTTTTTCCAAGAAATTTTTTTTAGAACCAATTTAGCAAAACTTAAATTAAAAAGGTAATTTTTTTTAATCAAATTTTAAGCTGGGGATCCATGAGGGTAACAGGAGATACATTTTTATAGAACATGATTGAAGTTAGTCAGTGAAGTTGAAACTTATGTATGACATTTCTTCTTTAATGTTACTTGCAATATTTTTAGACCAAAGTTAATTTCGATAACTTCAAAGATTAATGCTGGATAGTAATACATTTGAATGACAAGTTTGACTTTCGATTGGGATTTCTTCGATAGAGATATGTGCTTAACGGAGCATAATGCTTTTTCTACTGGATTCATTGTTGCGGCATTTCTCGATATAAAATATACACTCGATACTTAAATGTCCTACGCATTATTTCTGATTAAATCACTTGGAAATGGCACATAGCTACTCGTAATGTTGTACACTCTTCGGTAATTGACATGTCAACAGTATGTACATAATGAATTAATTAATGCAAAGCCAAGGCATAACATTAATTATATAAACAGCAGACTTACGTAGTATGTTTAGAACGTATACGTATAATGCCATGAATGTTGAAGGGTCTTTGTTAATGGAGCATTTAAGTGTACATATACATAGATGCGCTTACCTAAAAGCTCTTACAGTTTCGGTAATCAACGACATTTTTGATGAACCACATATTGGGTTAAGTGGTTGACATGTGAGATACCGAATACTCAATGAAAATGTGATTGTAAACTGATATGTTGACCTAAATGTCTAGTAGTGAGAAAACTTTTTTGAAATATTAATTATTTATTAAGCCAAACACAAAAGTTATACATATTGGTTCATATGGTTTCAGCCCGCCTGTCTGTTTGTCTGTCTGGTTGACATTAATGCAGGCAAACAGAAACTGTCAAGGTTAATTAGAGGTTTTTATAGCAAATGACAAGAGTGTTATTGTATTTACGGCGCTTATGCTATTCAGTGAAAATATGTACATATTTTGATATTTGTGGGTATATAGGAAATTTTTCAATGCGTAAAATTTTTTAAAAGCAAATGCCACAAAATCTGCAGCCTTTTTTTTTGTGGATAATCCAGCGGAAGTCGCCATCAATTATTCTAATCACTTTGACAACAAACTGCGCCATAGGAAAACAACTGCAAAACTCTCACCACACTATGCTTTTGGTCATTAATTTCAGTGCATAAGTTAAGGGGCTTTGTATTTCTGCAGAATAGAATTAGAAGAAGTTTTCTGCTTAATTCAACAAATTATGCTGCTGTCTTTTTTTGGTTTAATTAGATTTTGCTTGAGTTTTATTTCATTATTTTGTTGCAAGTTGAGCTGAAAGTACTATGGTTTTCTATGGCAACAAACCTAAATGTATAGTGCTCCTTGTCGTCGTCATAAAGTTTTGTTTCAACATTCTTGTATTGTTCTTCTGTCTTTATTTCATTATTTTTCAGCTTCTTCTATAACTTTGTTTCTTTTCATTTTGTGTTCTGTACTTTTGTGCCATATACCATCGACAATGCTCCGTTGATTTAGGACAAAACAATGACAATAAAACTAAAAGGAAAAAAATGAACTGAAATCACAAAAAAAAATGGTATAACGCACGTCAGCCTTTAGGCCATCAGCAAATAATATGAAGAAAGCAGTTGTAGAAAAAAAAAATCAGGCTAAAACCCTTATGTACATACCCCATTTTATGTGTTCTTCGTTTTTTGGTTGGAAGAACTCTTTTTGCGTTGCTGCATGTCTTGCTGCTGCTGCTTCTGTTGCTGTACTCATCGTTAACATCATCAACATGCTCTCAATTATCGTGCGTATTTCTGTATAGACCTCAGTACACGTGAAGGATGTGAAATTTTTTTCACTTTTCAAAAAATTGCAGCCAATTCACAGTATAACATTACTTTTGTCCCATTATGGGCATTGTTTTTTTGGTAGATTTTTTCCCACTATTTCTCACAGTGTATTAATTGTGTTAAGATGAAAATTCTTAGAGTTTTCCTTTTGCTCTTATTGTTGCAACAGAGAGTAAGAAATAACAAAACACAAAAATACTTCAGTACCGTCACAACAATTGTGGCCACATTATTATTATTATTATTACATTTTCCCACTCTGTTTGTTGTTGTTTGCTTCATAGCAGTCAACTCCTAAGGGTATTCACAAACAATGCAAGCATGAATGAAATCATAAAATAAACAACAACAGCAAAGATGCTTTTGAGTTTCATATAAACTCAATTATAAGAACTTAAAACAGAAAACACAAACCGTAGTAAGTAGCAGAAAAAAAAACCAAGCCAATGGCTTTGAAATACTTAACAATAATTTCTTAACAAATTCATGGGTACACTTTGTCCTATTCAAATACTAAGATCCTTCTTGTTGGCAAACAATACTTATTCATTCAATCTTTCAATAATGCGTCTGAAACTACATCAATTTGTTTTGCTTTGTCAACCCTGCTTTGGGGCGTTTACATTTCAGCATAGCTGCATTTTGGTGGAATTTAATTTTCCACTTGCTGAATTTCCAATTAAATTGGCAATGAATGCGTGACAACAACTCGCATAAAATTTATTACAATGTTGTACGTTGTTGCAATTGTCATGATCCTTGTTAGCATTGTAGTCATCGTCGTCATCGTCATCGTCGGCGGTCGACATTGATGTGTGCACATAGTTATCCCTTGACTTTTACATGCTTAGACATGCATACGACAATAGTTCGCGCTTAAAGTAATTGAATTTTATAATAAAATTCCGTAGAAGCTTTAGTGTTTGAGGTCACTGAACTATGCTCAAAGGTCATATGCTTAAGCATACGTACATATGTAAACAATTATGTCAAAGCATATCATTTTACAGTTTATCGTGAGAAATTGACCTGCTGTTATGCGTCGTATTTTGCAAAGTTTTACAAAATCAAATGTAAATGTGTTATTTCTTCAACCTTTTATTAATAAATTTAATATGTAGATTGAATTTCACTTTTTTCATTAAAATTCATACATATATCTTAGGGTTAATGTAAGAACAATTCAAGTTGGTTTTAATATTTATGAGACATTTATTGCTTTATTCAATTGATATACCGTATGAAGTTTCGACATTTATTTTGAGTAAAACATGTTGTATGTGCAACATTTATTTTGCGTTGCTTGATAAATTTACATATTGGAACTCTTGTAAGCATCGCTTGAGCTTGCGTAGTATGAAAAGTTGTAGCACTTAAATTAAACTTTCGAATGATTTATATATCACTGAATTTAACTATTCTATGTCACAATTTAAGAGTGATTTATAATTTATTTAGTAGATTCACTGGTTTGAATTGCGATGCATATCACTATAATATATCTATATCAGCCTGTTGTGTATCACTGTTCAGTCAAATATATGAGCCATTTATTTTGAATGAGACCTAAGTCCATTTCGGGGCAAAAGTAATGTCATTCACATTATGGGCCGTAATAATCGGTTTTTTGCCCGATACTATTTTTTAAACATAACACCATTTCACATAATGTGGTAAATTTTCTGTAAAGACAGAATTCAATTTTATTCCTTCTGAACAAAATGCCAGCTAATTCATATTATGACATTACTTTTGCCTCGAAATGGACCTAGGCCACTTTCAAAATAAACGGCTCATATCACTTCTACTTTACGCGTATGAGTGATATTCTATTTATTGACTTTATGCTACCTTAGATTTGATTGGGTTACATATCACTGATGATAACAGTGACATGTCAACATCAGCCTGTGATATATCACTTTTCATGTCAGTCATGTAATTTTTTTAACAAAGTGCTAGAGCATACTATCAAATGAGCCAGATATCACTAATGATAGCTGTGATATATGACTATTTATCTGTACATATCAATGATAAGCATTTTATTGACTAGTATGCTTTATTGCTTCTAAATGAGTTACATATCGCAGATGATAACAGTGATATGTCACCATCATCGTGCAATATATCAATGATATGTAATTTTTTGCGACGAAGTATGTTCTAGCACTATCAAATGAGGTATATATCACTAACGATAGCTGTGATATATCACTAACGATAACTGTGATATATCACTAACGATAACTGTGATATATAACTGATGATGGCTGTGATATATCACTTTTTATTTGAACATATCACTGATAAGCATTTTACTGACTAGAATGCTTTGTTGTATTCAAAAAAGTTACATATTACTGATAATAAATATGATATATCACTATCAGCCTATGATATATCACTGTTAGTAACAGTTTTATTTTTTGAAAAAGTGTGCTTTAGCATTATTAAATGAGCTAGATATCACTGATGATAGCTGCGATATATCACTGATGATAGCTGTGATATATCAGTAATGATAGCTGTGATATATTACTAACTATCTATTTTTATCACTGATATTCTATTTATTACTAGTATACTACATTGGCTTTTAATGAGGTGCCTATCACTGATGATAACTGTGATATACTGCTATCTGTCTGTGATGTATTACTGTTGATATCGGTGATGTGTAATTTTTAAACATTTTATGCTACAGTACTTTCAAATGAGCAAAATATCACAGATAATTGCTGTGATATATCACTGATGATAACTGTGATACATCACTACTAATCCAAACAAATCAGTGATATTCTATTTACTGACTAGTATGCTTCATTAGCACCAAATTAGTTACATAATACTTATAATAACTATGATATATCACTTTTAATCTGTTCATATCAGAAATATGCAATTTACTATCATGCTTCATGTCCTTAAAATAATTACTACGACATAACACTATTAGACTGAAATATATCACAGTGATGTTATTTTCTTCAGTTTTCACACTTACTTATGTTGATGATTCTTGCATTTTAAGTTTTAAGTAAGTTAATGATTATTTCTGATGAAAATCCTACCCCATAGCGCCTGCATAGAAATGTCATAACAGCAACATCTTCTCAATGCAGCTACATCTTCTGATTATGCTGCTGATGAATTTCAAGCACCTTCCAACTAAAACTTTAAAGTTTTTTTTTTTATATTTTTCAAAGCTTTTACGCCAGCTTAAGTCAACCTGACACTAAGTTTAGTAGCTGCGCTTCTGTTGTTGTTTTTTTAACTACAAAATTCCGCTTACTTGCGCGCATAATAATATTAATTTCAAAAAAAAACGTAAAGTTTATGATCGAGTTTTTACTTTTAGAGAAAAAAAAAGCAAAAAGTTTCCACCAAACAAACAGAGCAGAAGAGAACGTGGTAGGTACAACGTGAGTAAATTGCATAAACAAGCGCGCAAGAAACTTTTGAAAAACTTGCACCAGCAGCAGCAACACAAAAACACTCCAGCAACATAACGACAAATAATGTTGCAACAAAATTTAATGCCTTTGGCACGTTGCTTGTTATTTGCCTTTTTTTTTTGTTATTACTTTTTAAGCACTTTTAGTACGCTTTTTTTTTGTGCGAAGCTACTACTACTTGCTTATCAAGGGGAAAAGGTATTTAAAGTTTTTAACGAATTTTTGTATTTTGTAAAACTATTTTATAAAACTACAATCGGCATGAATCTTATTTTATATTGTGCAGAGTTAGCCATTTTCTTAGTTGACAATCTCTCAGGAACTGTAGTGAAAGTATTGCAGCTTTTAGTCGATTTTCGGCATTTTTAAGAAATATTTGGGAGATTTAGCGCTGAAGAAGTTTATCAAATTTTCTTATAAGTCTCAGTTCTAAGTTGTGTTGTTTTTTGCTTAAAATAATTACTTTTTCTAAGCTATGCATGACCCATTATAGGGTAAGCAAGGGTTTTGCTTTGTTTTAGTTCGCGCACATTGAGTACTCTTTTACGTTAAAATATGCGGCTAAGTGTCATTGTATTGCTTGCAAAAAATTCACTTTTTATGGTTGCTGTGTTGCAAACAACAGATGTCACATGCAACTAAAACCCATGATTTATGTAGCAAACTAAGAAGGTTCTTTACATAATTTTGTTATTTTATAACATTTTAGAAAATATCACAAGCTGCTTGAAAATGTTGCTGGACAAGAGGTATTATACAAATTATACAAAAAGAGCTGTGATATCTTACAATAAGCGTACTTTTATGTTTGAATTTATTATATAAAAAAAGCATAAGTTTTCATTTTTAAATCAATTCCAAAGGCTCTCATCCAACTTCTGAAAAAAACTCATATACAAAAAATTAGATTTCTACCTCATGAATTTGAACTTTAAAGTAGAATGTTCCTTTTATGATGTACATTAGGGCTGTTCAAAAAAAAAAAATTTTTCGAATTTCCAAGATATACTTTGGCATCACGATCTACATCATGACAGAATATCCCAAAAAATTTTACAGATTTTTAAATTCATATTTAAAGGTGGCTCAAAGCAGAAATATATTTTTGTTAATTTTTTTTAGCATTAATTATAAAATGTTGTCAAACAATTTGAAAAATTTGTTTTAGAGTAACTTAAAAACATTCATTTTGTTTGTTTTTTAATGAACTTTAAAACCTACGTTGTAATTTTGACAAAAAAAAAATTTTACACTTCTTAAAAAACGAAAAACTGCCCTAAGAAGGCGAAATTTTACGGTTTTTCACAGAAAAAAGTCATCGTGCTTTAAACGAAATGAACATTTTTTAATTTACAAGATCTCATTCAAAAGAGCTCTTAAAAACCTTCAAGACAAGACATGTTAAGACTTTTTTGGGCCAGCAGGCTCGATGACATAACGTTTGAAATATAGTAATGCAGCCCTGTGAAACGCAAATCGCTTTTTACTCAAGAGGGAGGCATCTTACAAAAAAGTGGCAATGGCATAAAATGCTTAAAATCATCCAAGGAACAAGTGTAAATTGTTTTTTTTTTTTTACTTAATTTTAGAAAAAAAATTTTTTTAACGTCATTTTTAATAAACTTTCCAAAAAAAAAAAAACAATTCTCACTTGTTCCTTGGATGATTCTAAGCATTTTATGCCATGGGCACTTTTTTGTAAGATGCCTCCCTCTTGAGTAAAAAGCGTTTTGCCTTTCACAGGGCTGCATTACTATATTTCAAACGTTATGTCATCGAGCCTGCTGGCCCAAAAAAATCTTAACATGTCTTGTCTTGAAGGTTTTTAAGAGCTCTTTTGAATGAGATCTTGTAAATTAAAAAATGTTCATTTCGTTTAAAGCACGATGACTTTTTTCTTTGAAAAACCGTAAAATTTCGCCTTCTTAGGGCAGTTTTTCGTTTTTTAAGAAGTGTAAAATTTTTTTTGTCAAAATTACAACGTAGGTTTTAAAGTTCATTAAAAAACAAACAAACTGAATGTTTTTAAGTTACTCTAAAACAAATTTTTCAAATTGTTTGACAATATTTTATAATTAATACTAAAAAAAAAATAATAAAAATATATTTCTGCTTTGAGCCACCTTTAAATATGAATTTAAAAATCTGAAAAATTTTTTGGGATATTCTGTCATGATGTAGATCGTGATGCCAAAGTATATTTTGGAAATTCGAAAATTTTTTTTTTTTGAACAGCCCTAAATGTACATATGTGACATTGCATATAAAATTCCATGTCATTTATCTTTATTTTTTTAAGAAAAATGAAATACACATAATGATGAAAAATTATCGACTTTTTATAAATGATCAAATCACTGCAATGTAGGTGGAAATGATTTCATTTCACTCCACACAAATAAAAATCTAAAGTGAAAATAAATGTAAAAAGAAAATTTCTGACAAAAAAAAAATTGCTGATATCACTAAATTTGCACCTCCTACGTTAGGAAAAGTCAAAGGTAGCATTAGCAACAACAGCAGTGGTTAAATCAGTGCATACAAGCAAAAAACCGGATGTCATGTGTTCAACCGGAAGTTGTGCTGTGCTGCAATGCTTTACCAAACATGTTAGAATACTTAACAAATGATGCACAGTGGTTCCAAATTCAATAAAAAGTAAAAATAAACTTTGACATATGTTTGATAGAAGTTGAAAAAACTTGGTGCTTGGCTTAAGCGATTTTGTCGGCTGATGCTTGGTTTCACACGAACTAATTCAGTTTGCTATATAAAATAAGAATTTTTTGATCTGTATGAAAAGTTTTAATTGTTTTCAAATAAACCAGATAATTAACCAAGCACTTAATTGATTGAGAAATTGCAGCACTGAAAAACACTTTGCCGTACTTTTTTTCTAAACCAAAACAACTGGAATGTTAGAAATAAACCAAGCAAATAACTGGGAGCTTTGAGCTTTGAACTTTGGATTGATTTATTTTGGTTAAGTTAACCGAGATAGTGGGCACAAGGTTAAAAAGATATTGATATCCCAGAACACATCATAATGGAATATTAGGCAATCTGCCGTATCAGAAGTTTATTTTGTGTTCATGAGACTTTCTCTACAAATAGTGCAGTTGCTTTCAACCTAGCATGATTAGTGATATTACATAATATCACAAAAGTTCTAGGACTACTCTAGAAGTAAAAAGGATTTTCGCCATAGGGATTTAAAGTGAGATTAAAATACCTTGCCTAAGCAGTCTTGCCAACATAAAAATATCCACTCGTATCTTTACATGGTGTAATCATTAAGGTAATAAAGCTTCTTTAAGATGATTAACAAAGCCTAGACTAACCTAAAGTTTTATGAGAGGTGGTGGGGGTATTCAATATACTCGCGAGGAGTTAGATATAGAGCAAACTTTTAACCAATTGTGTGACCTTTTCAACAGTTGATTTGGTTTGTAGAACTTAAAAAGATTTTGCAAAGCTGAAAGTGAATTTTTTTCCTAATTTTTGACTTTGGCGTTCTTTTTAGTATGAAAAAGTTTAATTTCATTAACACAAAATATTATGTTTGTCTAGGCCTCTTCTATCACCTCTCACCAGTTTCTTAAACTTAACGTTTACGCACTGTATAGTTCATTTAAGTAATTTTCACTCAATTTATTTCAAAAACGATATAATTTTTCTACTGCACAATACAATTATTATTTATTTATTTAATTTTGTAAAATAAATTTAACGCCCACTTAACATTTAAGCTGACTGCAACCACACACAGCAATGTTACCAAACAAATAAAAAATTCCCCTCGTAAGTGAGCACTTTTAATGTTACTGTTTACATGTTCCAAGCACAAGATGAAGGTCAGATCCTTTGGGAATAAAGCCACTATAACATTTTACTACATAAAACTCACCTGCTACAATTGTTAATTTAAAACAATGGATTTTAAATGTATTCATTTTGTTTTTTTAGTGCATATTACTTTTTAAAAGCTGCTCGAAGCGTGAAAAATCAACAGAAAATTATTTTTGAAATAATAAACCCATTTCATATGTTGAGTTCATAAACTATCCATCCACACGTACTTCACCCCACATACACACAAACGTGCAAAAACTTTTTTTGATTGTCATTGGATGGAATGGGAATGCCAAATTAAGTACGAATATATGTAGCATTTTCTGACTTTGCGACTTCATTTACATGGCTTTGTGTTCGAAGAGTACATGATTTTGCTTGTGTTATATGCAAATGCTTTTGGACTTTAGCAGTTCCTAAGAGCTTTACAGCAAAAATGTAAAAAATGTGAAAAACCCATACATTTAAGTGCAATTGTGTCAGCTCGAATTTAACACGTTGAGTAATGTGATACATTCTGGATACTGGACAACATAAGAATATAATAACATACATAATAACATAACAATATAATAACATAATAACATAATAACATTATAACATAATAACATAATAACATAATAACATAATAACATAATAACATAATAACATAATAACATAATAACATAATAACATAATAACATAATAACATAATAACATAATAACATAATAACATAATAACATAATAACATAATAACATAATAACATAATAACATAATAACATAATAACATAATAACACAATAACATAATAACATAATAACATAATAACATAATAACATAATAACATAATAACATAATAACATAATAACATAATAACATAATAACATAATAACATAATAACATAATAACATAATAACATAATAACATAATAACATAATAACATAATAACATAATAACATAATAACATAATAACATAATAACATAATAACATAATAACATAATAACATAATAACATAATAACATAATAACATAATAACATAATAACATAATAACATAATAACATAATAACATAATAACATAATAACATAATAACATAATAACATAATAACATAATAACATAATAACATAATAACATAATAACATAATAACATAATAACATAATAACATAATAACATAATAACATAATAACATAATAACATAATAACATAATAACATAATAACATAATAACATAATAACATAATAACATAATAACATAATAACATAATAACATAATAACATAATAACATAATAACATAATAACATAATAACATAATAACATAATAACATAATAACATAATAACATAATAACATAATAACATAATAACATAATAACATAATAACATAATAACATAATAACATAATAACATAATAACATAATAACATAATAACATAATAACATAATAACATAATAACATAATAACATAATAACATAATAACATAATAACATAATAACATAATAACATAATAACATAATAACATAATAACATAATAACATAATAACATAATAACATAATAACATAATAACATAATAACATAATAACATAATAACATAATAACATAATAACATAATAACATAATAACATAATAACATAATAACATAATAACATAATAACATAATAACATAATAACATAATAACATAATAACATAATAACATAATAACATAATAACATAATAACATAATAACATAATAACATAATAACATAATAACATAATAACATAATAACATAATAACATAATAACATAATAACATAATAACATAATAACATAATAACATAATAACATAATAACATAATAACATAATAACATAATAACATAATAACATAATAACATAATAACATAATAACATAATAACATAATAACATAATAACATAATAACATAATAACATAATAACATAATAACATAATAACATAATAACATAATAACATAATAACATAATAACTTAATAACATAATAACATAATAACATAATAACATAATAACATAATAACATAATAACATAATAACATAATAACATAATAACATAATAACATAATAACATAATAACATAATAACATAATAACATAATAACATAATAACATAATAACATAATAACATAATAACATAATAACATAATAACATAATAACATAATAACATAATAACATAATAACATAATAACATAATAACATAATAACATAATAACATAATAACATAATAACATAATAACATAATAACATAATAACATAATAACATAATAACATAATAACATAATAACATAATAACATAATAACATAATAACATAATAACATAATAACATAATAGCATAATAACATAATAACATAATAACATAATAGCATAATAAACAAGAAAAAATTTCCTCTTCATGTTTTCAAATGATCTCTGCCTTTTTTAAATCGTTTTTAAAAGGACACCTCATGCAGTTGAGAAAAGTCTTAAGTATACTATGAAAGGTTCGGATAGGAATAGGTTAAAACACGTACGAAAATATTGCATTTTTTCGTTTGTCCTCTCACTTCATCCTTTTCGCCTGACACGTATGCAAAACTAATAAAATAATAAAACTTAATTTCATAATATTTTTCCATGCAAACATGCTATGTTCTACTGACTCCTGCTCAATTCCCAAGGCTCTTCTGGCTACCCCTTCTTTTAGCTTTTACACTATACAACACAGTGCTAATGTTACTGTCAAACGTGCTGTGAATTTCAAGAGATTTTGATATTGTTGCTTTAGTTCTGTTCATATGCTTTTTTCTTTTTTTGCCTTCACAAAATGTTTGTACATTTCTATTTTGCTATTCGAAAAAGGAGAATGTACCATGACAACCTGTGTAACATACGAAAACAAAAGAAAATGTTTTAAAAATTGTTAAAAAAAAAACATACCCCATTCGAAACGTAATCAATTTGCTTATTTTAAAATTTATGAAATTCAAGCAAAAATAGGGAGGGTCCTTTCCAAACATAAGTATGTGCATTTGCAGAGCTGAACTCATGCAAAGTTAAAAAAAGAGTCTAAGCAGAAAGTTTATGCATTTTTGAACACTTTTCGAATAGAATTTAATCCTCAATGTTGTGTGCAATTTCTTTTTTCTAAAGAATTGCCGCAAATAAAATAAATATCTTAAATCTTTAACTTATCAACAGTTGCCAACCTTCTCCTTATTTGATCTAATTCACAAATTGAATTTTTTTTCTTTCTAAATTTACCCACAGGATATGCCATAAAATGCATGCGTGCATCCTTATGACATTTGATTGAATTCTTTGGTAGAGTAAAATAAAATCTAATGAAACCATCTGATGCATAAGTTAGAAACCAATAAAAAACAACAATAAAAAAGTGTTACAAGCAGCAGTAACTTGTAGAAAGGAAATGTATAAAAGTGTAATTTCCTTGTTAGCAAATAATCTATGTTGTACCAGCTAAAACCACCAACGCCATTTTATGTTGAGGAACACCACATTGAGTTGTGCTACTTCAGTTAAACTTGTTATCAGCGATGCATGAAGGACGAAAAGGATGTCAGCCAGCCAGTCAGCTAGCTAGCTAGTCAGTCAGCTGGGATGTTGTGCGGAAGAGGAAAACGATTCAACAATCAGCGCATCACCTTCAAATGCTTTTAAATAAATGAAGCTTGCAAAGCTTTTATGCTATTTTTCTTAAGCTCGTATGCATGTATCGTGGCAATCACACGGACGACATTTGCGCTTTTATATGAACACTTTGTGTGTATGTGTGTATGTGCTTATGTATTTGTGACCTGTCCCATATTTAGCTTGCAAGCTGTATTATATTCATTGAACGAGCTTGACCTAAACTACACTTAACCTATATTCCTGTTATAGTTTTTTGTGAATACTACAAATAAGGTTGCCAACTATAAAAAAAAAATGTGTCATTAATTTTAATCAGACTATGTCCGGAATTAATTTTTAAATGCAGGCAGATGGCGAACTTCTCTTATTATAAATGCAAAATATTTATTTTAAGCATCTTTATATTAATACGCAAGACAAAAATTTGTCCTAACTTTTTGACTATATTAGAAATGGAGCGCGACTTGGAATTATACACCATTAGAAAGGTATTTGTGTGTAAATTTGTATAAAGTTAGAATTATTTTAATATTTTGCCATTAAGCCAGGTAAAATTATATACAAATTTTTCAATAATAACAACGACAAATAGAGCTGAAAAGATGATACAGCACAACGAGAAAGACAAAAAGCTGACTGACACTGACTTCATGTTTTTTGATTTCTTTTTGTTTCACATTTGTCGTTATGCCAGGGATGATAAATGAGCTTCACTATTTTGTACCATATAGCAAAAAAAGAACTAAAACTGTCCAAAAAGCACCAAAATTACTTCATACATTTGTGGTCAAATTTGTGGCAAAAGAGAGACTTTTATTGCAATATTTTGAGCTTATCGTGAGCTTAGTAACCTTAACTGCATTCACTCACATTCTGCGATCGTTTACACACATAATCACCATATATTGCCATATGGCAACGTCACGGTAAATCGATTTAAAATAGCGTTTTCAGCGTGGTTTTTTTTTAAATAATGGGCTATCTATAAAGGTTTTAATTTTTTCTGACTTTTGGAGTTCATGTTCATGTCATTTTTATAATAACTCCTAAAAAAAAATTTTGAATTCGGCGTAAACAAGTTTTTAGTAAGTGAATTTGCTTATGAGGCAACCCTATTTGCACTTTATATACCTAAGCTCGCATAGAATATTTTCATGTCATTATACTTCCATAACTCCCTTGATTGCTTCTGGCATACATACGACGTATATTTTATCTATCATCCAGATTATGTAGGGCAAATGTTGCAAGGGAAGAATGCGTGCAATGCAAACGTGCCATTTTATTTTGGAATTTTCAATTCATCTCAATTCAATTCACTTAAATTCAGTTGCAAAACTTTTCAAGTTGCACATCCAATTGAATTTTAATGCCATTCAATTTGGAATTTTCCTGTTTTGGTTTTGGGAATAAAATCTGCTGCAACATTGAGATAAAAAGTGATGTACAAGTGTTGTCAGCTATTTAGTTTGCAGCTTGAGTCTTATGGATTGTGAATATTTTTATATGTGTGTATGTCTGTTAGTGTGCAGATGTGCGTGTAGAAGTGGTAGCGACATTTAGTCTTACATACATTAAGTGGCACTAGCATGCAAAATTTAATTGTAATACTTGAGCTTGGAATTTTAATTATTAATTTTACGAGTAAAACAATTAAGATTAATTTTATTTCAAAATAAAATCTTATATTTTATGTTATAAAGCTACAGTGAGCCATCAAGAAATTAGCCTTCAAGTGTAAGTGTATTTAACTCATAAAAAGAGCTTAAAATGTCACAAGAATAAAAGTATTAAATGATAAACTAAATGAACAAATTAAAAAAATTCCTATAAAAAAATAAAAAAATGAAAAAAAATTGACGCCCCCGGGTGGACTCGAACCACCAACCTTTCGGTTAACAGCCGAACGCGCTAACCAATTGCGCCACGGAGGC
Organism: Calliopum simillimum; assembly: GCA_951812925.1. Classification (NCBI taxonomy): domain Eukaryota; kingdom Metazoa; phylum Arthropoda; class Insecta; order Diptera; family Lauxaniidae; genus Calliopum; species Calliopum simillimum. Next base: position 9,585,053 of record OX638368.1, read on the forward strand.
ACTTTAAATCAGCTGCGATAAAATGTTAATAAAAACATTTAGCAGTACTTTTAATATTATTTAACCCTTTCCCGAACGCTCCTGAACCGCTGGAAAATTTGTAAATTTTTTTTGCAGATTCGTGCTAAGCGATATAACATTTCTATTCAAATTTGTTTTCAAAACTAAATTTTTTCAATTCCAAGTGTGAAACAAATGATGGGACACATATGTCTCATTGGTCGTGAAAGTTAAAAAAATTGGTAAATTTTGTTTTGGGTAGCGTGGGGGGTATGCACAATTTTTTGGCGCCATTTTGAATTCTTCAGTTTTCCAACAATTACAATTCAAAATTCAATTACCCTAAAAATCATCTCCATTTTTAAGTACAAATTTTAAAGTAATTTTATGGATTTTATTGGCTCCTCAGAGATTTATGGGGGGTTGAAAGAAAGAAGGGGCAAACGCATTAATCCAATGTGTTTGTTTATATCCAAATTTGAGTAAGAACAAAATGAGCCGTGTCCGATCAAAATCGGATCATGTTCAACAAAATTAGATATGTTTATCTTGTGTGGCTAGACTTTTCGTTTATGTAACAGCATTCGAGATAAAATCTACTGAAAATTATTTTAAAAAAACACAATTTTTTGGATTTGGGATCACCCTATGAGGTCCTGAGAATATAAAGCTCAATTTTTTTGACACACTTAAATATCTTTATCTATGCTCTATCGCCGAAAACATGTCTGGCTCCAATGTGTAGTAGGAGTTTTTGTTGTCATTAAGCGACAGTACGAAAATGATACACAATTTTTACTTGAATCTTCGTTTTATGAAGATTCCCTCTTGTTAGGAAGCGTCTGGCTCCAATCGCAAAGAAAATGTGGTTCTAACATTGAAAAATTCAAATGAGACATATATGTTCCGTTGGTCGTGAAAGGGTTAACAATAAATTTAGTATAACAATTGGGTTTTTGATAAGCTTATCTCTTAAGTTCAGAACAAAAAGTACATATAGATTAGATATCGGTGTTCAAGTTGTATTGTACATAACAGCCAGACATAGATGAAAAAAACTATAAAACTTTGAAATGGATTATGAGATCAATTTGACTATATAGGTATGTTTGCAAACAAAACCTTAATTTTCTTCAGAATAGGTATATAGATAATCTATTCATTATATATTTCTTTTTCTTGCAGATAACAAATTGTTTTAACACCATAACGCAGCCAATTGTTGGTAAGTACAAGGAACTTTTGATATGCAGAGTTTCAAAGAAAAATTATTAAAAGTAATGGACTTACAAAATTTGCAATTATAATTCTTTTATTTAAAAATTAATTAAGTTGTACTGAGTTAAATTTTTTGAAATGGACACAGTAATAGAAGTAGTTTCTGTCGTGGAAATAATAGAGCACTTTCTAAAAAATTGGTTTTTATTTTCTTAATTTTTCCTTAAAACTATGCCGTATTTAAGTAATTTAAATTCAAATCGTAAAATAGTACTGAAATTTTAATTATGTGATAATGCATTTGTCTAACTTTATTACAAACATTTTTGGAACCCCACTAAATTATTCAGGCCATTTACATATTTCTGTTTCCATTTGTTTTCTTTAATATGGTCTACAGAAAACACAACCTTGTGTGGCAGTAAATTACATTCTGATATACTTAAGTTTTCATTAATGTTTGTAAATTTAACCCTAATTTGTTATCGTTAAATTACAATCGACCCTTTTATAACACAAAAGGAAAATATTTTGCATCACATAAACGCCCAGAAAAACCTCAAACTACTGCGACGAAAGTCTAGAAAGACAGACATTTATATGATACCTAATATGCTGATAAGAAAAACATTTTTCAAAATTCATTTCTAAAACTCATCTCTCGCATAAATGCCAAATAATAATATAACGAGTGAAAATTCCAAAGAAATAACAAAAAGGGAGGAAATCAACAATTGAAAATTGATTGAAAATTGAAGGTAAAATCGGAAGAGATTAAAATTTGAATAGAAAATTACAAACAAAATGAATTTCGTTGGTCTTTCCCAAGAAAAAACTGTAGGAAATGATAGTAGGCAGGATGACTGCAAATTGGACAGCACAGGAGCATGAAAGGAAAAGCAACAATGAAAAGAACGAAAATAAGTAAAATGAATTGTAAGACTTTGCTGAACTTTTGCGTAACGGTGAAGTCAAAATTTGACATCACAGCTTAATGCAGCAGGTGATACACCAAAGCAATCAATAGTAATTTTGATAGTATCGATATTTTAAAGTTATGATATGTTGAGCTTATAAACGCTTATACAGTCAATTTTCCGTTGCTATTTTATATGCAGAGAAATTAGCATGTTTCAGTACACTAAATATAACCAAACCACACTAAACCAAATCAAACCAAACCAAACCAAACCAAACCAAACCAAACCAAACCAAACCAAACCAAACCAAACCAAATCAAACCAAACCAAACCAAACCAAACCAAACCAAACCAAACCAAACCAAACCAAACCAAACCAAACCAAACCAAACTAAACCAAACCAAACCAAACCAAACCAAACCAAACTAAACCAAACTAAACCAAACCAAACCAAACCAAACCAAACCAAACCAAACCAAACCAAACCAAACCAAACCAAACCAAACTAAACCAAACCAAACCAAACCAAACCAAACCAAACCAAACCAAACCAAACCAAACCAAACCAAACCAAACCAAACCAAACCAAACCAAACCAAACCAAACCAAGCCAAACCAAACCAAACCAAACCAAACCAAACCAAACCAAACCAAACCAAACCAAACCAAACCAAACCAAACCAAACCAAACCAAACCAAACCAAACCAAACCAAACCAAACCAAACCAAACCAAACCAAACCAAACCAAACCAAAACAAACCAAACCAAACCAAACCAAACCAAACCAAACCAAACCAAATCAAACCAAACCAAACCAAACCAAACCAAACCAAACCAAACCAAACCAAACCAAACCAAACCAAACTAAACCAAACCAAACCAAACCAAACCAAACCTAACCAAAACAAAACAAACCAAACCAAACCAAACCAAACCAAACCAACCCAAACCAAACCAAATCAAACAAAACCATATCAAACTAAACTAAACTAAAGCAAACAAACTATACTAGCCTGAAGGGGTTATCATTCGTTAAACCGGGATATGCTAGTATCAAATTGTTTGCTCTTCGATACTTCTTTTGAAATCATCTTTCTTGCTCTGTGCACGCCGCATTCCGGTTACGCTTGCATTAATTAATCTATCGAGTAATTATAAGTTAGATATCATCAGATCTCTATAAATGTTGGTTTAGTATTATACGTAAATGTCTTCATTATGGAGCCTCCCTGTTATTCTGATTAAGTCGTGCGTTATGCGAATGTTAATTCTGTAGCAGGTTTTATTTCAAGCAGAAAGTTTTCAGACTTAAATTTGATATTTCAAAAAAATTAACAATAAAAAATTCTTAAAAAAAAGTGTGAAATTAGAACTCTTTGTGCTTAAAATAAACTTCTTTCTGCTTCGTTTGGGTTTTTTATAGAATATTTAAACACAATCTTTGATGTTTAAAAATTCTAAAAATAATTTTCCAACACTATGTTAAAAGCAATAAGAAAGTGCAAGAAAAAATAGCTTCACATTAAACAAATGAAAATGTCCGTCACACAAAAATCCTTGCCAATCCTTTCTCAAATGAATGATGGTGCATATAATAGAAAAAACTCAAACTTTCAAATGCAGTTTTTATCTGTAACAGAACAGGCAGATGGACGAAAATTTTCATTTACAAAATTGCAGCAAAAAATTTTCGATTAACTTAAATCAATAAAGCTTTTTGTGGTATATGTGGTAGGTGTGCAAATTGCTTAAATATTTGAACCTATGATTGAAATTTATACAGATAACTTTTCTATAGAATATAGTATATAAAAAATCCTTTGTGCTTTTGTCATAAGGTATTTTTTCTTTCCCATCATAGCAATTCTGAAATAGAATTATGTTTCCTCAAAAGCAATTGTTCAACATATCATTGAAACTGGTTTAGGATTAGGGATAATCAAAATGTTTTTTTTTTTTTTTTTTTAAATAGTTTGATCATTTCCTACGCATGCAAATACATTTACCTCTGATAGAAATTATTTTTTGAAAATGAACTATGAGTGGAATTTATATCAGATTTCACAAAAAATAAATTGAACAAAAGACTTTCATATTTCAGAGTAAAATTTTACACATTCCTGACATAATTTTACACATTTCTGAACAAATTTTACACAGCATACAATTTTATTGTATTTAGAGTGCATTATATTTCCAACTGGAAAAAGTCGTTGGAAAAGGAAATCCAAGAATCGGGAAAATCGTGGCAAGAGATCAAAGTCATCGCAAGGGATCTTGACAAATGGAGAGATTTCATATTGGCCCTATGCTCCTCCTAGGAGTTAAAGGAGAATACATACATACGTACATACATATTTCATCTGAGCACTATACTAAATTTTATATTTATTTTTCCACTTCCACCTCGACATCTTGGAATTATAGCTGTGTAAACATTTTTAGCAGTACATTTATGTGAAAATTAAATCGTCGATTCGTGCTCAAAGTAAATTTCACTTATCGAAATAATTCATTTCCCTTGAGCAATCCTTATTGCTGTTATGGTGTCTTTCTAAATTTTGGTTTAGATGTTTCACAACATTTTGTACGCAATAAATTATGTTGCTATAAATATATAACTTTTTCTGCCACATTATTTTGTTGTTTCCTTTGTCATATAAATGACACAAAATCTTGTCATTCATTAAAAAGTGTTCTCACCATAAAAGATTTATGACAGAGTATGCAACGAAACTGTTTTTTATTATAAATGCTGACTGTCTGTGATTCGTACGCCCAGTCTTTTTCGTGTTTTTTTTTATAACAAATAGCAAAATAAATACTTACAGACATAAATAAAATTGAAAACATCGTTGATTTATAAGTACGATTATTTCCCAGAATGTGTTTTTTAATTTGAAATTTTTATTTCATTTGGTTTGTTCAAAAGGAAAAATATGATTAATCATTTGTTTATCTTAAATTTTATTAGGTCAATTTTTCTGTGCCACCCCAACTTTAATTCATAAGTTTTTTTGTAAACATTTAAATGCCATTTTTTTTTTTTTTCATAAATCTTTATGAAAATAAATTAGGCTAGGTTGTGTTATAGACAAGAAGTGTTCAGTAAACTCAGTTCATGGACACATTTAGATTAGATACTGTGATACTTCAAAACTAAAAAACGGACAGCTCCGTCACTCATATCCAATTTTGACTCATTGATGAATAGAAAGAAGATGATGTCTTCCATTTTTTCAAAATCGTTATCTTAATATAGAACAAGCCCACTCGCACTTATAGATACCAAGACAGTTACAAAGTAACTTTTTTTGAAACTATTCTCCTTCTTAATTTAACAAAATTAAATCAAAAACTTAAGCGTCAAAAGTGGTACACGTAAATGAAGTGTAAATTTTTCATAAATAGCACCCATCTTTCAAATTTCATCAAAGTTCCTTGCATGGTTTCCGATATGTAACAACTTCTATCGTTAAAAGAAGTGAGTGGAATAAATTTGACTATACCCACCTTCCGAAGAGTGTAATTTTCGAATCCATTAAAATCTTTCGTATTTTCCAAAAATCTCGAATTCATCAAAATTTTTCTATTTTATCAATATTATTCGACTTATTCCAAAATTTACAAATCAATCAAAAAATGTTTCGACTTTTAAAACGTTTCTTTTCCAACTTTTTCGAATCTTAAAAATTTTCCGCATTTTTCAACATTTTTCGACTTATGCAACATATCCCTACGCTGCGCCAAAAAACGCTTAGTAAAATTGAAGATATTTGCTTCAAATAAAATCTCAAGGTATGAACCTTCAAAAAACCTTTTCCATACAAATCTAAATACGCTAATCTTCGAATGTCGTGTGAGTTGTTTTACGCACACGTTACGTAAGTTTACCCGGGTTCGACTCCTGCAGTAGGGATTTTTTTTTTTTTTTTACTTTTTGTATATTGTTGACCTTATCTTTTTATGTATTTTTTTTTTTGTTTATAGTACAGTCATTTGGTAGTTTTACCTGGAAAGTTTTGCGGGATTTCTGCAAATGAGTTATTTTATAGATTTGGATGTGCTCTTTCAGAATTTCAACTTTGCTACCTCGTATCGTGTTCGCTCGAGCCGCCATATTGGAAAAATGGCGTCCAAAATCAGTTTTTTACAAATATCTCTTTAACGGTTATATTTAGAGAAAAATTTTTCAGGACAATGTTGTAGCTTATAAAATTTTCTATAAAAATGGCCTTTGAATTGTTTTCGTACGACTTATAACTCAGGAGATATCTTTATTCAAAATTTTAGAAAAATTAGTAAATTGTGAATGCCACTTATGAGTAGGCACAGTGATGTGTCAAGCTTATAATTACGATAACTTATGAACGGTGAGTTGCATGTTCAAAATAAAAACACCTATTTATAGGGAATAACTTTCGCGACAAGTTACATATTATTTTTTTTTCATATCATCTATAGTTAAGGAGATATTTTTCCCACAAATCTAAAATTTTGAAAAAAAATGTTTTTTCAAAATGGCTCCTAAACGGTTCGTCCTAGAAAAAAAATTGTCCATGCAATTTGTAGAACGTTCAATTCCCTATAAGGGTTTTTTCGAGCTGTTTTTTCGTCAGACTTACCCTTCATGAGATATAGCGTCTTGAAAATCATTCAAAACTGAATATTGTTCTATGCGCCCTACTATGTTCAATTTTGAATGATTTTCAAGTTGCGATATCTCATGAAGGGTAAGTCTGACGAAAAAACAGCTCGAAAAGACTCTTATAGGGAATTGAATGTTATACAAAATGCATTGACAATTTTTTTTCTAGGATGAACCGTTTAGGAGCCATTTTGAAAAAACATTTTTTTTCAAAATTTTAGATTTGTGGGAAAAATATCTCCTTAACTATAGATGATATGAAAAAAAAATAATATGTTACTTGTAGCGAAAGTTATTCCCTATAAATAGGTGTTTTTATTTTGAACATGCGACTCACCGTTCATAAGTTATCGTAATTATAAGCTTGACACATCACTGTGCCTACTCATAAGTGGCATTCACAATTTACTAATTTTTCTAAAATTTTGAATAAAGATATCTCCTGAGTTATAAGTCGTACGAAAACAATTCGAAAGCTATTTTTATAGAAAATTTTATAAGCTACAACATTGTCCTAAAAAATTTTTCTCTAAATATAACCGTTAAAGAGATATTTGTAAAAAACTAATTTTGGACGCCATTTTTCCAATATGGCGGCTCGAGCGAACACGATACGAGGTAGCAAAGTTGAAATTCTGAAAGAGCACATCCAAATCTATAAAATAACTCATTTGCAGAAATCCCGCAAAACTTTCCAGGTAACATCATTTTTTTCTCCCAAATGATTGTACTATTAATTGAAATGAAATTGAATGCAAAATGATTTTTGTAAGAAAGCAGACAAAAAAAAAAATATTTTTTGAAGATGCATGACTTCATATATAAAATTTTGTTTCGAGAGACATTTCTGTTTTAAAATTTTCTTAAGGTGACATTCACCTTTGTAATTGAAAACAAAAAAACACTTTTTAAAATTTTATTATGAAAAAACTATTATATTTATTGACAAAATTTCTTTTGGACATTGTTAAATATTGTCCGAAAAATTTTTTTTTTTTATTTTTAGTTTCCCTTGGCTGCTGTAGAGGGCGTCATCCAAAGTTACTTTTTAAACTGGTAGGAAATTTTTCACCGAATCTACTCAACCGATTTTAAAAAAACAAAGAGCATTCGATTACTCATAAAAAGTATTAATCAATAAGCTTCTGAATGTTTTAAAAATCACCCCCCCTTTTTTTCACGGGTCATTTTTTGAGGGTAAGTCCCTCAATTTTTTCGCATTTTTCACAAATATTCATACAAAAACTTCAAAATATAAAAAAAGTATGAATTTTAGAGGCTTATTGTATAGTTTTGAGTCTCAAGAATAAAATCCATTTTGAATTTTTTAAAAATCTGTTACAGGAGGTCTACAACATGTCCTACCGTTTAAAAAGTAACTTTTGGATTATGGCTTCTACAGCAGCCAAGGGAAACTAAAAATAAAAAAAAAAAATTTTTTCATATTTTTTAGACAATATTTAACAATGTCCAAAAGAAATTTTGTCAATAAATGTAATAGTTTTTTCATAATAAAATTTTTAAAAAGTGTTTTTTGTTTCAATCACAAAGGCGAATGTCCACTTAATATACAAATATTATACCCTTTCATCACATTGGTCAATGGTATAGAGGTCTAACGAGCTTGTAAGTAAATATAACATGTTTATATCTATCTTGCGGACGGTCGTAGATTCGTATCCTTCTGCGGATGGTTTATATTTTTTAATTAAAATTTAAATTCGTGTATCTTCAATAAAAATATTTTCATCTTTGACCTGAGTTTATGTTTGCCTAACTTCATTTTTAATAAACTCGTTAAGGTCTCTGTTTTATATATGAAAATAATAAAATTGAAGATTTTTTTCTTAATTATTATTATTTTTCTACTCAGTATATGAATTATATGGAAAATATTGTTTTTTTTTTTGTATGGTTTGTATTTTCTAAGCAATTGGTGTAATTCAAAGAATAAAATAAAGTTGAAAAATTGTCACATGACTTTTAAGAGAAAAAAAAAAAAAAAAAAGTTTCCAGGCTCTCGCAAGCATATAGTGCAAACCAAATCTTTTGGAAAATTTTGTTTTTCATCCACCTTTCTATAAAAAAAAATTTAAAAAAATAATATTATTTTGAGAAAATCAACTTTTAAGATTTTTGGTTTTGATTTTGAATAAGAACCGTTTTTCCGACCGAATAAAGAAAATTTCCATATTTCATTGGCCATATTTCCGTAAATTTGTATCCTAAGAAATTTTTAAATAAATTATTTTAAAGGAGATTTTATCTGCTTTTTTTAAATTGCACAATGTCTTTACCTTTCTCTGAACCTAAAAAAGTTATAGGCAAAAGAGTAAAAACACACAAGAATTTGTTGCTGTTTTTTTTTTTTTTTTTTTATTTCAAAATTTTTGATATAAGATATTTTTCTAAAATTTTTTCAATAAGTTATTTCGATGACAAATTTAATTTTCTACAAAAAGTTTTCTAAAAAAAATATTGAAATTTTGCTTCGTTCGGTAGATATTTTAAAAAAACTGTAAAGTATGCATTTCTCGCTTCCTTTTTCATCTTTAATGAGCAATTGAGCGATTTCTGTAATAAAAACCTGTGAACGTCTTACTTCCTTTTAGCATGTTTTTTACGACCTAATCAATGGATTATAAGGAAAAGTGTCAAAAAAAAAAAAAAAATTATCGAAAATGTTCTACTTCAAAAAATTCTTTTGAATTTTAATGAGTTTTCATCTTCTGTTAGATTTGTTCCACTGTGCCTATGCAAAATAGTGACCGCCAACTTGCTTTTTCCGTTTAAAAATACCATTTCTCATATTTCCGCAAGTATGCGCATTCTTTTGCTTATCACTGTCGCCAGCAACAGCGTGCCATTGCCAACAACAACAAGAATTTCGAAAAATCAAAAGCAGAAGCCACAGAACGTCAGCCAGTAATAGAGGCAGCAACAACAAGAATATGACTGTGTATCTGAAAATAAACAATTGACGGCGTATGCAGCATGGCGCCGTGGCTTAGTTGGTTAAAGCGCCTGTCTAGTAAACAGGAGATCGTGAGTTCGAATCTCGCCGGGGCCTAGCAACAAGGGTTGCGTAAAGATTTTTTTTTTTTATTTTTTTTTTTAGTTTAATTATTATTTTTTTTTTTAGTTTTTAATAAAACAAAAATGCTGTATTCGATTTTTCAAAACAAGGTGACTTGTTACTTTCCATATACAATAAAGATACAAAAATGTTCTAATCCAAAAGCACATATTTTGCTTTTAGTAAAGAAGTTTAATTACTTTGCAGCTAATTTAAAATATACAGCTGCATAAAAATTTCCCAACAGATAAGAAAAATCAGTAAAAATAAGAAAAATAATCAACAGCTAAAAAAAGGAAACACATTATATGGACAAACAAAGATAGCAGTCAATGTGTCTGCAATACTTTCGAATTTAAACAGAAAAAAAAAAAAATATTTCAATTATGTCGCTTGTATTTTTTGTAAGTTTTCTCGCCAAGTTGTCTCATATTTAGCTATTGATGCTGTGTTGTGTGTACATTTCTAAAATGTGGCAAAGTCTTTTAAATATTAACTTAAAGTTGACAGCAAGAAAATACTGGAGCAGCGCATCGAACTGCTGCCACAGAATAAAATAAATACTCCTTAAGCTTAGGAAATGTCAGCAAAAGTGTCATAAAGAAAAAGGAAAAAGAAAAAATATACTAAATATTTCAACGGCAAACTGATGAAGAGAAAGTATCTAAGTGAATAAATAAAAAAAGATATGAAGAAAAAAAGCAAAATATATTATACAAGTAAATGAAAAAGGATGTGTAAGTAAAATAAATATTAAAAAGTAAAAGTGCTTAGATAAATGTTATGCAGCAAACAGTTTTTAATATCAATCAATTGAGTTGGGGGTGGTAAGCAATTGTGAATGAAGTAATAAAAAGAATGAACTAATCAAAAGCTGGAAGTTTTTATAAAATTGTAGCATACTTCAGGGCTCATGCATTCCCAATGTGCACAAAAACGGATGACGATTCGTTTTGAACCCATAACATACATCAAAAACGAATTCAAAACGGATTCGCTTTTAATATTGTTAGTGCTCCAATAGAAAAAAAAAACGATTCGTTTTTTTTTTGGGAACCTCTCCCGCCAACGGATCAGTAACGGATCCGTAACGGATAAAAAAGCGGAGATTTGAACCGTCTGGCACACTGGGCTGTGTTAAAAAAAAGACATAAAGCGCTTGTAAGCGATCAAAAAAAAAAAAATATAACAATCCACCTATGGTAGGATTCGAACCCAGGTAAATCGTAAATACCGTAAATACGAATTCAAAACGGATTCGCTTTTAAAAGTGTTAATGCTGTATATTTACAAAAAAAAAAAAACGTTCTGATGCGCTTATTAACAATTAAAAAAAAAAAAAAAAAAGGATAAAAAATCACCTGTGGTAGGATTCGAACCTGGATACATCTGTTTCGAACCCGCAAATATTTTAAATACGAACTCAAAACGCATTTGCTTTAATTAATGTTAATGATGATAAAAAAAACATTTTTATTTATTTTCTTTTATTTTTACTTTTTTATTTTAATGCGTACGATTTTCCAAATTTGAGTATTATTTTTTATCAAATGAAGGAAACAGAAAGACAGAATCCTTATATTAATACGCAGGACAAAAACTTGTCAATCTTTTTTTACTATGTAAGAAATGGAGTTCGACTATAAATTATTTACCATAAGAAGGTAGTGTGTAGATGTGCACAAAGTTCAAATTATGTTCATATTTTGACTTTAAGCCATGTCAAATTAAATTGCAATTTTTCAATATTTACAACAACATAATACACGGTTACACAGTGCCGAAAAAAGGATAAAGCACAACGAGAAAGTCTAAAAGCATAGCGCTGACTTCATGTTTTTTGTTTTGTTTATATTTCGCTTGAATTAAACCAGAGTTGATAAATGAGCTTTTCTATTTCGTATCAAATTGCAAAAAAAAAGGACTACAAGTGCACAAAAAGTACCAAAATTATTTAATTTTGGTGGTCTAATTTTGACCATAAACTTTATATCTCAACATCAGATAAGTCTACATTATATAGGTCAGTAGCCTAGTTGTCTAATGTGTAATGTTTGTAAATTAATACCACGGTATCCCGGGTTTGCCTTTCGGCTGGCAGTGACAAGCGTTTAAACATGTTTTTTTTTTTTTATAAGCAGCAGTATTAATAGCGAATCTGTTTTGAACCTGTATACTCGAAGTCAAAACGGATTTTCTTTTTTAGAGGAATTTCACCCACAAACGGGTCGGTATCGGATCCATAATGGGAAAAAAATACGAGAAAATAAATCTGTTACGGATTCGAAACGGTTCCGTTTGGCACAATGCGGACGTTTTTGATTCCAAATTTGATTAATATTTTTTACCAGAAAGAACGCAGAATACTTATAAAAAAAAACAACGGAAATTTGTTTGACAGACAAACTTTATATTTCAACATTAGATAAGTTTACATCATATAGTTCAATAGCACAGTTGTGTACTGTGTAATGTTTGTAAATTAATACCCAGGGTTCGCCTGCTGCCACTGTCTTTGGAGTGCATTGTTTTTTTTTTTTTTTTTTAATTAAAAATAAGCGCTTGAAAAAATTTTGTTTTATGAGCAGTGTTGACTTTATTAAAAACGAATCCATTTTGAACCCGTAAACTCGAATTAAAAACGGATTAGTTTTTCAGAGGAATTTCACCCGCAAACGAATCAGTAACGGATCCGTGACGGATAAAAAATACGAGAAAATGAACCCGTTACGGATCCGTTTGGCACACTGGGATTATTATAAGCAAATCCGTTTTGAATTCGTTTTTGATGAAAGTTACGGGTTCGAAACGGATTCGCATCCGTTCTTGTGCACATTGGGTCGATTCAAAATAAGTCGTTAGAAAACAACAACAACAACGACAGCAGCAGCAGCTTGCGTGTGAATAGCATAAAAATTTTTACAAATACACGAACTCAGTCATCTAAAAATTAGGATTCTGATAAATTACTTGTACTGTAAACTTAAAATAATTAAACTGACAAAAAGTCAAAAACTTTATTATAAGAGTCACGAGATCATCTAATAGAAGATTAAAAATGATTAATTTTGTATGATTTTCCTGAATTTGGAATATTCAAAAGTCTCTTATTTGCTGGGTATGACAGTATTGTCTAGGTTTTTTTCCGCTTAGAATTCTGCTATTCGTCAGAACTCAATTGTATGGAAAATATCATCCATTATAAGAAGTCTAGTAAAATAAGACTCTCTCATGAACAAAATTATATCCAGCAAAAATCAAGGATCTAACATTTTATCTACAAGAACAAAAGCAACTTATATGAAATGATTTTTGCGACCTTTGGGTCCGAATAACTTTTTTTGCGGCTATCATCTCGATGACGTTTTTTTTAAATTTATTTTAAAATATCAAAATATAGCAATTCTACATCTCTAAAAGTTCGAGAAAAAGAGCCAAAATATTCTCTGATTTAATTTCAGCATTTAATTTGACTTTTAAATACTTGTTACTAACGCCCCAAGCTGCTTTTACTTATAAAAAGCACTACTAAATCGTGGATGTGTTTGTTTTGGTTTAATTTACCAAACAATTGACGAAGCAGAACCATCGCCACCCACCCACTAACGTTTGGAAAAAGCACAAGAACACAAAATAGAAAACCCACCAGTAAAAGGATGCTGCTTAATTAACGTCGTTAAAAAGCGTTGCAAACTAAAATAGCAGCGACCAAAGCAAAAAGGAACAACAGCAACAGCAGAAAAAGAGTTCGTAATTAAAATCGTGTTAAAAACTAAAAACGAAATATTCCATCGACGTCGTCAGCAACAGCGATACCAGAATCGTTGAAAGGAACATTGGTGGAAATCGTTGTAAAATGGAAACTAAGCGTAAAGCAATGAAAGAGTAAAATTGAAGAAAAAAAACTAAAAATATACATCGGTTGATGGCATCACGCTTCAACTAGAAATTGATAGCGTATGCTGTGTAATTAAAAATTTCACACAGTGCACAGTGGGACAATGTATATATACTTAGACACACAAAATTTAACAGAAAATAATTTTTATTGTTTACTTAATCTTGGCGGACGAGTTCCGAAGAATTAAGTTTTTTCAACCAGGTCTTACATCGCTAAGGTTCCCTGATATTGAGGTCGGTCATCTTCAACATAACTCTCTCAATTGCTTCTGGGTCGTCCTCTTCTTATGATTTTATTTTTCATAACAAAAACTCATTGGTAAGAGCACTTGCAATTGGTTCAATCTTAAAATAATAAAAAAATCATTGTAATAAAACAAAATATCTGAAATCGTTTTTAAATCATTTATATTTTCCACACATTATGAGCGTGCCTGCGTGCTTGGTAGCAGCTTTATGCACATTTATTGGACAAACACATTTTTAAATCAGTGCCTATAAATATGCTGTGGTTTTTTCCTCCACCCTTAAGACAGGCTATAATTTCTATAATAATTTTACGCTTAAAAGTATGCAGTAAAAATTTATTGCTAAAAATTAATGTGCTATATGATCGAACACGCCATTATACGTTATAATAATGCCTCAAACAATTGCTCGGAGAAAGCTATAAGCACATAAAATTATGCAATGATTTTAATTGAAATTTCTTATAGCATAGTTTTCAGATATCCGCTTTCGTTATTAATGTACCTACATAATTTTAATGGGCAATATAGAATGCGAAAGTGTGGTGGGCGTAAAGAAATTTAATATTTTTAATTGTATTTGTACTTTGTAAAAAAAAACGTATCAAAAAGCATTTCTTGCATTCTCCTAAAAGTATGCTAAAGAAATTATGTAACATTTTTATATTTCCTTTACATACAATTGTATCGCTTGCCTCAAAGCTATATTACAAAAATTTTAAATTTAAAAAAAGCAGCGGAAAATATGCTTTTTACAGACACATATGTTGCTTTATAATATAATATTTGCCAAACTGCGCTCTCACTTTTTTATTCAAAACGCCTGAAGTTATGCAAATTTTTTTAAAATTCAAAATTCAATTATAATACATTGCCTACATGCATTGCTGTTTCTTTTTATTAACTTGGCTTTTTGTTTCTTTTGTATGTACGAGCATATGCGCCTGTAGATATGTTATGCAATAGGTAAAGAAAAATTTTAAATTCCAAAATATAATTGGATTTTTTGATTCTTTGACTGCGCACAATTGTAACCTGTTTTCTTTGCATATTTGGCCATTTCGATTTGTAATTTTTTTGTATTGCACACAATTTTTTTTAATCATATTTTGTAAGGAAAAGTTACTTTAAAGAAATGATAAAAGAATTGCAGCCATCACTTTAATACTTATGTGGCCATATATAAGTATGACTGACTCAAAGTGGCGTATGAGTAACTTTTATTTTTTGTCAAGCAGCGTAACCATTTTTATTATTGTTCTATCAAATAAAGCAACATTACTCTAAGTTCGATATTTCAAGGACACATGTCTTGGTGCTTTTTTTATTGTGTTTTAGGTGGGCCTTAATTAAATTTACTTTTTATCTCTGGCCGCTTGACAAGATCTTAATTTTTAACATATCTGTAAATTTTGTTTAACAGTACGTATGAGTGACGATTTTTTAAAAATAGTAAAATAATTTTTTTTTCTATTTTTCTTCGAAAAACAATAACTAAAGTACGATGCAACGTAGGCTGATGTTTTAAACTTTTGTAATAATTTTTGTGACTAATGATTGGCCACTGAACACATGCACCTCCACGTTTGAATACAAATCACCCAAGAAATTTATTTTTAATTACTCTTTCTTATTTTTCAATAATAATATTTTCTACTCATGATGCAAGACATAAATTTATGTCTTCTCACGTTAAGCGCAACATGTGTTACCAATTAAAACAAAGTGTCAACGCATTTGACCCATATTTAAATGATCGAAACACATTGTGTGCAAACAATTAAATTTTAAATTCTAATAATTAATGGCAAAAAAAAACTAGTGCATTGTTTATTCATAAAATCAAATTAAATCAATAATTAAAAATAGAATTAAAGAAGGAAGACAATCACAAACACCAGCTAATGAAATTAATTCACACAATTTGAAGTCACAGCAATTGACGCGCACGTTGTGGCATCACGCGTTTTGTTGCGCGGCACGGTGCGTCTAATAAGCATAGCAATGATAACTAGCATTTAATGCCAACATGTTGGCATTTGTAATAAAATTGGAAAATTCCTCAACTGCTGTGCAAAATGATGGACAGTGATTTGGTACGATTTGTGTAAATATTTTGCAAGACAAAAATAATAAGAATGGCACATATCGCAGAATATATGTAAATATATATAGAATGTACAAATACAAAACAAATACCAGCATGTCGCCATTCTGGCGTTGATTTGTGTCGCATATGAAAGTGAAATGCAAATATTTTGGAATTTCTTGTTCGTGATGGCGATGGCGCTGATGTTGATGTTGATGATGTTTTTGAGAGATTACGATAATTGGAGATCTTGTGGGAGTATGTAGGAAGATTTTTCCATAATTTTTTATTTTGTTTTTTTCTCTTATATAAATATTTGCTTGTGAATATTCTAGAAGTCGATATGCCCTTCATTACCTAGGCTGTCATTCAAACCTACATCAAATTTTCAAAATAAAATTCAAGGTTTTGTTATCATAGCAAATATAGCGTTATTTTTTGCGCATAATACATTGTCAATATTATTGCGTTCAAATTTAAAAGAATTTGTTTTAATAAGGTTAACTTTAAGGATATTTGTATTCAAATACGGCTTAGAAATAAAAGAAAGAATAAAATTTTAAAAGAAAACGAAGTACTTGCAAGACCTAGAGGTAGATAAATTTTAGACAAAGCCTTCTGTATAGTTATAAACAATAAATGAAAGGTACCTCAAAGGTTTTGAGATTTGCATTGTATTGTAAAAGATTTGTTTAATTACTATTTCCTTATGCTGTAAGTAAAAAAATTTTGATGATGTAAAAAATGTGGACAAATTTAAAAAATGTTTACAAAATCAGAAAATTTTGCTTATATCAAAAAATGTTGATACAGTCAGAAAATGCTGCTCAAGTCAAAATTATTCATAAATCTAAAAATAAGTTGATAAAGTCGAAAGATGTTGACAAGGCCAACAAAATGTCTTCAATATGTCACTATGTCGTCACTATGTCTTCAATATGTATTTCTTCAATATGTTTATATGTCTTTAATCTGTCAATATGCCTTTAATGTATTAATATCTCATCAATATGCTAATATGTCTTCAATATGTCAATATGTCTTTAGTCTGTTAATATGTCTTTAATATGTCAATATCTCATCAATATGTCAATATGTCTTCAAGAGGTCAGTATCTCATCGGACATTCCAAGAGCCGATGCGTGTTCGAGTTTTCATCGAAAGGATTTTAAAATTTTGAGAAACCATATTGGTTCCAATTATAGGAGAATCATTCCTAACTATGCATGTTTCTTGCACCTCCAAATCCGATGTGTATGCTGCCGAGGCAAGTGGATTAACCACATTCTGGTGGGTACCACTTGGAGAGTTATTTTCCATCGTTTTTCTATCCATGCTTCATAAGTATAATCTTCTCCGCAACGCCCCACGCAGTAAGTTATAAGCTGGATCCCGCAAGCGCTGCAAATGTAATGGCCAAATTCACTTTAAATTTCAGCCACCCAATCTGGAACAGGGAGCCGCCCACTCTGGGTCAGACGCTTCAGGATTTAGACAAGATGCTTATTTTAAGACGGCATCGACTCACCTTGTCAGTGCCAGTAACGGGCATTGTGGGTTTTCTGTCAAGGTGCAACACTGTCCAACGCTACGCCCTTCTACACCCTGGCTGGTCACCCGCATTTAGTCGCCTCTTACGACAGGCATGCTTACCTCGAGCATATTCTGACCCCTCACCCGCAGGGGTTTCATCTCATCAATATGTCTTTAGTCTGTCAAAATGCCTTTAATGTGTCAATATGTCTTCAATATGTCAATATCTCATCAATATGTCTTCAATATATCAATATGTCTTCAATACATCAATATGTCTTCAATATGCCATTAGTCTTTCAATATGTCTTTAATGTGTCAATATCTTATCAATATGTCAATATGTCTTCAATATGTAAATATCTCTTCAGTATATCAATATGTCTTCAATATGTCATCAATATGTCAATATGTCTTTATTCTGTCAATATGTCTTTAGTCCGTCAATATGTCTTCAATAAATCAATATCTCACCAATATGCTAATATGTCTTCAATATGTCTGTCAATATGTCAATATGTATTTAGTCTGCCTATATGCCTTTGATATGTCAATATCTCATCAATATGTCAATATGTCTTCAACAGATCAGTATCTCATCAATATGTCAATATGTCTTTAGTCCGTCAATATGTCTTTAATGTGTCAGTATGTCTTCAATATGTCAACATCTCATCAATATGTCTTCAATATATCAACATGTTTGTCTTCAATATGTCTTTAGTCTGTCAATATGTCTTTAATATATCAATATCTCATCAATATGTCAATATGTCTTCAATACGTCAATATTTCATTAATATGTCAGTATGTCTTCAATATGTCATCAATATGTCAATATGTCTTTAGTCTGTCAATATGTCTTTAGTTCTTCAATATGTTTTTAATGTGTCAATATGTCTTCAATATGTCAATATCTCATCAATTTGTCTTTAAATGCCAATGTGTCTTCAATATGTCAATACGTCTTCAATATTTCTTCATTATGTCAATATAATCAAGTCAAAAAATGCTGACAAGTTCAGAAAATGTTGATTAGGAAAAAAAAGTTGAAGCAAAAAAATTTTTGACAAAGTCGACAAATATTGATAAAGTCAGAAAATTTTGACAAGTTCAGAAAAACTGAAAGCATACTTACTTAGAAAGTGGTTTACTTTGTACTAAGGTGCACAAGCCAAATAAAACCTTTGATGAAGTCCATTCTGAAAATTTCCGCTTTATCAAGTCATTTACTGAAATTAATCTAGAATTGGCAAACAAGAGCATATGAAATTAAAAGATGAACAAACTAAGCTGTGAATTGCATTTATTTTCCAAAGGAAAGTAAAAAGATGAAACACAAAAAAAATTCCCCCACATTAAATTAGATGACTCTGTCTAAATTGCAAACTCATCTCGCTTTACACATGCAACATTTCCACATGACATACTCACACATCACACAAAGTTCATCACAGCAGCCAGTTGATATGGCATTGCGTAATTTACCGCATTGCTTGTTGACTTAAAATACAAGAGTTCATTCTAGAAGTGTTGCCTGCCCTAAATGAATCACTTGACACTCAAACGTTGCTGATGCTGCAGTTGCTGTGTGGCAGTTGAAGCATAATCACAACGTAAACTACTCAGAAGATGCAATTTTTTTACAGTTCAGTTTAGTTTTTGTGTGTATTTGCAATGACTTGACTGACTGTCTCAGCGCTAATTTAAAAAGGGTTACTGGAACGTGTTGTTGTGCATAAAATGATGATGATGATGATGATTACAATGCACATTTTATAGTGTGAAGAAAATGTGTGGTGGTGTCTGGCTTACCAACGGTCATGTTCACATACTTGACACATGTGTAGATATACTATAAAGTGAGTTGTTAAATTCTGTTGTTGTTGTAGACACAGCATTTCCTCATTTCAAGTAATTGCAAGTTTGTGCTGCATTGCACTTACGCAATTGAAAAGTGATTTAGAAAAAATAAAGTTCAGTAGAGCAAAACTACGGGTGAAATCGCAAAGCTTATGCTGGACTTTTAATTAAAGATTAGAAATTATATGTGATTTTTTTTTGACTAAATTTTAAGTAATTTTTTCAGGGAAAAAGCATATTGGTCGCCAAGGTGCATCGCCTTCCTTCAGTTTGTTTGAGAAAATTTAAGTGCTTAAAAATATCTTTGAAATGAGGTATATATCACTGGTATAGCTGGTGTTATCACTGCTATAGCTGGTGATATATCACTAACACGCAGTGATATATCACTGCTATAAAGTTGTGATATATAGCTCATTTTAAAGATAATTTTAAGCACTATAACTTTAATCAGCAAGCTAACATCATGCAATGATCAGAAGAGGCGCTGTTGATCAAAATATAACTTCTTGGCCACTTATTTGGTTTTTGATCATTTATTAAGCAATTAACCTGTTAAATTCTTATAATAATCATAAATTTTGTATGTAATGACTATATATGCAATAGCTTTTGCGGAAAATTTAAACTATAATTGCATCACTTCATCCTCAAGAGGTCGAAAACTATATTATAACGCATTGAACCACTTGTATGCATTTGATGAACACGGTTAGTTGGAGAAAATAATAGTTCTAAAAAATATCTTTAAAATGACATATATCACTGATATCAACTGTGATATATCATTTTGCATCAGTGATATATCACTGATTCGATTTGTGATATGTAGCTCGTTTTTAAGATATTTATTTGTGTTATGATTTGTTTAAGGAATCATGGTCTTTTGTTGATTGCGGGAGATGTTAGAGGCCAAAAAAGAGCTCTTTGACTCTTTATATAGAAAACAATTCATGTAAATTATTCACATTCCGAAATCAGATTGATGAAAAGCCGCTGAAAAGAAATTGTTTTTTTTTTTTTTTCTTTATAACAACAAAAAAAAGCTGTAGATATCATATCAAGTACCATGTCATAATGTTAATAGAACATTTGAGCGACATAACATAGCTAATGCCACATTTATGAATGTACTGGAAAAGTGTTTGTTTGCTTACTAACCCAATTCAAGTAGTGACAAAAAGTTGAGAAAAAAAATTTTCGTATTACCACATATCGAAAGCATTGTAGTAACATAGTTTTCCACATGATTGATCAGCTATTTGTACAAAATTGAAAAAAACGCGCGCTTAGTAATGACAGATACTTCATTTTGGGAAGTAAACAATAAGCCCCAAAACAAACAATCGATATTTTGAAAAGAGAAAACACCATTTACATACAAAGTATCAATATTAAGCTGACTTTATTGTTGTAAAGACAAAAGGCAACAACTTTTGTCAAACTTTGGTCAATATTTACACGCGCCAAATGCGATAGTTTACATGGACTTTGAACTAAAACTTTTATTTTTTGGGGGTGGAATGCGCCAAAGTAAAAATAACAAATCGAGAAAAACAAAAACTGAAATAAAATTAAAACAGGGTGACTAACACGCACACACACAGACACACAAAATGCATAAACGAAAAGTTTTTACTCCAAAAATTTTGACCCTGACCTTTTTTTTCGGCATATCCATTGAATGAAAAAACTGCCACAAATGTTTATAAAAGTTATTTTTATCATAGACATACATATACGTATAAATTAGTATATATGGTTAAATGGCTACTTTTTTTCCAAAACCCCCTTAGCATCTAATCGGATGTTTGGCTATCCGACGTATATAATGCCGTGATGTGTTATAAAATTTTATCAGCGTTGATATCGAAAGTTTGCAGCGTCGAAAATTTTGATTTTTTTTTTGTTAGCAGCGCAAACATTCTGCCTCTGTCCGTCCGTCACTTCAATTGTGTATTTTCATGTGTCTGTTCCAGTGATTTCATCAGTTTTGGTTGCTATCGGCCACTTCCTCACCGAAAATGTTTTTGAGCAGCGTGGTAAAATTTAATTTGATTATATATGTCAATATATTTTTACAGCTTTAGGTATATGCAAATGTACATATATGGTTGAAATCACGCTTGATATGCATGGAATTAATTTGATTTTTTTTTTAAATTTTGTTTTGTTTACCTATGTGTGTATGTATATTATGTGTTTATAGCATTATTCGATAATATACGTATAATAATGTGTTAAATTGTTAATAGTGAAAATATTGATTTTGTTTTTGTTTTGTCAATAATTTGCTGTTATCATTTGATCTTAAAATTTAAGCGTACGAACAATTTTGTTTTGGAATATACGGATACGTAGATAGAAGATCAAAACAAAACAAAACTTTACAGCTGTTTACGGCTGTTAAGTTGGTAGCATTTTTTTACATTTTAGAGTTTATTCTTTCTATTAAAGCGTTCAGGCCTATTTGTATAAATCGGAGTTCTTTTTGTCAAATCATGGTATCTGGTGGCGATAAAAATCTTCAGTCATAAGTTGAGAAATCATAAGAAAGTCGAAAAATTTTGCTCATATCGAAAAATCTAGAGAAAATCGATAAATCTTTAGACAGTTGAAAAATTTTGCAAAAGTCGAAATTTTAACGTAGGTCGAAAAATGTTGGCAAAAGTCGGAAAATCTTGAGAAAATCGAAAAATCTGGAGAAAGTCAGATTATCTTGAGAAAATCGGAAAACTTTGAGAAAGTCGAAAGATCTTGGGAAAGTAGGAAATTTTTGCGAAGGTCAAACCATCTTGAAAAAGTCGAAAAATATTGAGGGAGTCGAAAACTTTGAGAGAGTCGAAAAACTTTCAGACTGTCGGAAACTTTGTAAAAGTCGATAAATCTAGAAAAATTTTGAGAAAGCCGAAAAATATTCAGAAAGTCGACAATTTTTCCGAAAGTCAAAAAATCTTGAGAAAGTCGAAAAATATTGGTTGGAGAAATCTTTAAAAAGTCTGAAAATATTGAGGATTTCTAAAGTCGAAAAATTTTGAGAAATTTATTCCAAATTTTGAAACCCTCTACCTCGTTAACCAGACTTTAATTTGTAAAAATATTTTGTATCTGGATAGAGGACATACAACATAATGAAATTTTATTAAGAAAGAAAAAATCAATTTTTTTTATTTATCACTTCAGATGGTCCAAAAAGTAGAGTCCTCAGCAATAATCTTATAGGACATTCACAATGACCTCAATGCTCAATTATCTCCCGATTTTCGGACGAAATCAGAATTATTGGAAAAATTCGACTTTAAAGATCAATGTTGGTTTAAAATAGTCCGGCTGAATACTGATTAATTAAGTTATTTATTGTATCTAACTAAAAATGTTTTGAATAGATTGAAAAAAGAAACAGGCAATTTTGTATTTTTACTTGTATTGATATTAATATCAAACTCCTAATATATAATATATACTGATTTTCACTCAAAATAAGTTGGCTGCGTTATGTATGCTACCTATAATATCAATTTTAAATCACCAACACTTTGAGTCATAGTACACAGCAAAAAATTTGGATGTAAAATTCAAACCAAATTGGAATGAATACTGATCCACACCAAACTTGGTATAAAATCTATAATCTATATAAAGTATTAATACAATTTAAATTATGTGGTTTAAATTTTATGGTATCACTATATAAAAACGTTTTATACTTTTTTCGTATAAAATTTATGTAGAAGTTCATATGAAAGTATTTTAAACCATTTTATACAAAATTCATACTATGCCCATATAAACCAATCTACTTACGCACAACAAATTCCACAATAATCACATATATTAATATTAAGAGAAACAAATTTCATAACTTAAAATATTTTCAATTACATATTTTTTTAAAACATACAAGTATCGTTCGTTTTCAAAATTCCTTTGGGCACCTCCGTTTACAAGTTACAAATTTCACTTTTGTTGGTGGTTCGCGCTAAGTGACTCTCTGGACTATATTTAGTACCATAGTTCTGGATATAAATCGATAGCGCCATGCGATGATAACTAAGTGTTCAAAAGAGCAATATGCAAAATGCATGGAATAAAATTTTTGTTTGAGTTATGAAGATTTTATCTAATATTTGGAGTGATATACGTATAAATAGTTATAACCACGTTTCCGAAGTTTAAGCTGGTTTTTTCTTTTAAACTAAGACTTTTGCCTTAACCAAAAGAATGTCATGCCAAATTTCATCACATTCAATTTTGTTCAAACCGCATATTTTCGAAGAAATCCAAGACCAAATCCCTAAGCCATATGTCGTTTCCTTTCAGTGATAACCATGTAACAACAAACTTTTTTTAATTTTTATTTTTAATCGGAAAATCGTCAGAAGCCTTCACATAACGTATTGACAAATTTTTTCGCAGATTTAAAGAAATTGCTGACTGAAAGTTAAGGCTGAAAGGGTACGATATGTGGATGCATTATTAAGTATAAGTAATCCAATTTTTTTCGAAACTTCAAAAGCAGTAGTATAATTTCTAAAAATAAAACTTTAAATTTATTGCATTAGACAAAAAAGTGTGCACTGCCATGTGAATTGTACGCGAACATTGCGTAGTTCAACAAATATCCTACTGTGCGATAATACCCACAAACTTGACAGTTTTTGCGGAAAACTCGCGGTACTAACGCATTTTGCCAGCAGTAAAGCGTCGCGACGTTGTTAATGTCGTATGAGAGTTTTGCTGGTTTTCAACCAAGCAATTTCACCCACTTTTTCACCTCATTTCCGTATATTTTTCAGTAAATCAAACCACGATGCTATTTTTAAATGCCATATACATTTCTTTATGACATAGTTTGTATATCGAGCTGGTGTGAGAGTGCGTCGGTTTGTCGCAAATAAAAATTGAGCTGAACGTGGCAGTGAAAATGTAAAGCACGTGTTGCCAATCTTTGTAGAACAATCTATGATGATGATGGTGACGGTTAATGTATAGACGCGGGCGTTAGACAAAATGTCGCAAGAAACAATTTTACAAAAATATGCACTTTATTGCAAACACGAGTATCGAAATAAAAAAAATAATCAAATGACTAACGACTAGGACGGGGGGAGGGTGTTTTAGAATACATGCTTTAAACAGTAAAAAAGGTTAGTGTATTGGACTTTTGCGCCATTAGGCGTCATTAGTAAATGACATATGACATTGGTTTCTGAGAAAAATTTAGAGCGCTTATCAAATAAACTACATATCATTGTTGACTGTTGGTGACAAATCACTAATATGTTGATGTCAGTGACATATACCTTATTTGATTGGCATTTTTAAGCCAAATAAATTTTTTCTTTTTATGAGTTTAACCAGAGCTTGTCTTCCTAACACTTTTTCAAATACTTTTTCATCAGACAGCTAACATCGGAATTTTCTCGGTGTCTCAAATGTTTACTAGCGACAAATCGCCGTGATAAATCACAAGTGGGAAATAACTTTTCAAAGGTTAATGACAGTGAAATATCACTGTTAGTATTGGTCATATATAACTGGTTTTGAAGGTTTTTTTTTGCGCTATAATTTGTGCAGAGAAATTAATGTGTATCATCAAATACAAGAGAAATTAAAGTGGCTGGGAGTTATTTTTGAAATTACAACCCCACAATGATGATGGCAGTGGTTGAGTTCGTTAACGTCCGCATCTATCACACGACAAGGTTCCAGGTTCAAATCTCCCCAATACCAACAAAAAAATTTGTATTTGAAGCAAAAATTGAAATTTTTTCTCTACTTTTATTTAGCAACGCACGTTGTCAAATCATTCACGCACGTAGTTGAAACTCATTTAGCAATGCACGTTGTTAAAGCTGCTACAAAGTGAACTTTTTAAGTGAAACCACCCGTCTGTGTACATTGGCACTGATAAGTTTCTGAGAAATAAGTGGCACCATTTAAACATGTACTAAATACCGCTTATTAAATTCTCATCGATTAGCAACTTAACCAGTGATATACAATTAGAATGGTAAACTGATTGCAATTGTTTTTAATCATTCTAAGGTTAAATATAATTAAATTAGTTAATTAGTCATTTGAATGATTACGACTTTTTAAATAAGCAGAATATCTAATTAAAATTTTGTATTAAGACCGTATAAAATTTCAATTAGAATAAATAATTTTTATTCTTTTTATTTCATTAAAATATCGTTCGTGTTGTAAGCTAATTATAGAGCAAATATTAATGTTTGCTTAATTTCGTATCAGACAATAATATATTTTACAAAAATATCTTGAAAAAAACATTTTTTAATATTATACTTTGTTACTTTTCACAAAAGACCTCAATCTTTCTTAACTGTTTTCCATGGAATTTAAGTGAATGTGTTAAAAATCTATAATTATCACTTACAGCATACCACTTATTATTATTCCTTGCCATGTTACATATTTTATAAGACGGATTTAAAAAACGTGACTTGTTGTAAAGTGTTAAATGAAAACAGAAACAAAAAGAGAACTGTTCCAAAATACATATTGACGTAAAAGGCGTGCAGCCAAGTTGACTTGCTAGCAAATGATATAATTAAAACCAAGTTAAGAACAAATAACTCAAACCAACCATAACGCGTTGAGCATAATTCAGTGCTGTGGTAGACTGGTAAACTGTCGCACGAAGTGAAAAACCAATTAATTAAATTCTGCGCTAATTAAAAACGTTTATGTTAATTGCAGATCTTTAAAGTTACAAGTACAAATAAACTTCAAGAATTTTTTCTAATAAATTTTACCTTTTGCGAAACTTTCAAGGTTTTCATTTGTCAAAATGATCAGAAAAGTACCATTATAATTTATTGATATATGGAATTATTAAATTGTATGACTTTACATGGAGAAAAATACGCAGCATAATCTTTACTCCACTCGGCTTGTCCAAAAATTTAAGTAATCAACTCTAAATTTCAAACATAAATTACTTAACGTATGAAGTATTTGATAATAATATTTACTCCTAATTCACTACATTTGACTTTATGAAGAGTAAATTAAACTTTCAAAAAAAAAAAAAAAAAAAAAAAAAAAAAATGTGTGACCATTTTGAATTTATAATTCTAGTAAAAATTATTTTATTTTTTTCACGCACACTCGAGTAAGGTAAATATTATGAAAATATAGAATCATTTTGACCTTTATAATTTTTAGACAGACATTTACTTTATTAACACATTTTATGACTCTTTATCATATGCGTAAGTAGCGCAGGAGGATGCGTGTCGTACGGACAGGCCAGGGTTCGTTCCGTAGTGTGGTCAGTTCATTTATTTTTTTTTTGTTTTATTTTTTTTTTGTTTTATTTTTTTTTTGTTGTTTGAACTTTACAGTAAGGTAAATATCATGTCAAAAAAGTTGCTAGCAAGCATACATGACTGAAACAGTAAGTTTAAATTTACTTCGGTGTGGAGTTGTCACTATTCTGACTTGAAATTCTGTTAGAATTGATGAGAAATAAAGTAGCAAGTACCTACTATTTTTTTTTTCTCCGTGTGAAAAAATACTATAAATGCTTTGAACTGTTTGTCAATGCCAGACAAACTGCTTGCAAAGGACATTAATTTGATTTAATATGACTTTGGTGAGAGATACATCACTTTTTGTTGTCTTAAGTTTCTGGTGCTTAAAAGGTTGGAGTACCAACTCGTTCACAACCAAAATGGTAGAAATAAGTATTGAACATTATTTTCATTTCCTTTCCAAAAATACCAAAAAAGATAACTTGTGCTACCAATTTATACGTTGGATGGTATCGATATGTTTTCAAAAGCAACCAGCTATAGCATAGAAAACTATGTCTTTGTGCAACAAAAACCCAAAATAATCATTACGTTGCTGTCATTATTGTCCTCCGAAACAAGAAAATAGTTTAAGAATATGTTTGTTTATAAAACAAGACAGTCTTTTTGATATGAAGAACCTTAGAGAACATACTTTTTGTCTGTTCAACAAGAAAGACACCATTCAAAATTTGCCAAATCACTCATATCACGCAACCCAATAATTTCCAGTAGCTGCTACAAAAATCATAAGTTTATGTTGCCATTCACATATAATAAGCTCAGTAAGCAACAATAATGCAAAATATTCAGAGAAAAGTGTTTAAATATCTCAGATATTCCACTTTTGTAACATAAATATGAAATTTTCTATTGCATTTGATATGTCTGCCATGCAATAACGATATATCAAACATAAAAAGTAACAGCAACAAAATACAAAAATCTCATAAAACATAAAAACTTAACGGCAACTAAAGAAGCTAAATAACATGAAAATAAAAAACGCAATAAAATAAACTAAAAACTTCAATAACAAAACTAAAGGCAAAAATATGAGAACAATAATGAACAAAAGAAGAAAAAAAGCGCAATAATAAAGTTTCGTTCAGTCTAAGAAACATAAACAGCAGCAAATAATGCACATTAAAATGTACGATAAAAAATAACCAAGACCGTATTACAACAATAAAACAAAATACAAAAAAAAAACCTATAGCTGAAGGTCACCTACTGATATAAATCTTAACTTGATGTGTCCAAACTCTTCGTTTTGGATGCGTCTTTATGACCAAGCGTTTGGCTTTCGGTCTTTCAGACGGTCGGTCAGTCAGCAACAGCAACAGCAGCAGCAGTAACTCTTTGAGCTTGGGTCCCTGAATTTAATGCTGTTTGTTGCTTGTTGCACAAGTTTTGTTTTTTTTTACAGAATGAAGTTCATTGCATGCATTGCTGGGCTTAGTATTGTCGACTTTGTTTTCTTTTGTTAAATCAATTAATTTTATCTTTCAGTTTTGCATTTTTTATTACTTGGTGTAATAAAAAACAAATAAGTTAAAGTTTATGATAAAGTTTTCTTTTTTTTTGGTAATTCATGACAAAATTCGGCAGAGCATTAACTCATTTATACTTTCATTGCCCAAAAGTTGGCTGAACTTTTTCATTGTAGTTTTTGTTAAACTAAAGAATGAAAAATGGAATATTTGCAAATTTTAGTCATTTAATTTTTTAATGGACATTATAACTTTATTAAAATTTGTCTATCTTTGAAAAATGTCTTTAGAAGCGAATTGTTTATGATATTTGATTGTGTAATTTTGAGACATTTGATAGTTGCTTGGTCAGTGACAGGCAAAAGGCTAGTGTTCCAATTATGGTAAAACTTGTTATCAATAGTAACGATAAGTCACAAAACACATTATTATACAGAAAAAAACCTCTACTAACCATCTAACTTCACCAATACGTTCATTCATCGTAGTGTGTTAGAAGCAACCCTCCACACTCAAAGAATCTCTAAAATTTGGGTACAAATCTGCAGATTTTTGGTCAATTCACATAATGCTTGTCTTTATTAGGAAATGTAGTATGTACTCAATTCCTACATCAATTCCTTTATACACGTACTCGCCGGAGTTAGGTTTCTGATCTAAAAGATCATTTGTTTCTAAAGAGGTACAATTTACACAAGCCTGTAAGGTATTGTTTCCGTGCAGCTGAAGGTTATTTTCAAAGTAATTTCTAAGTGGAATATAAATCTGAGATGAGAACTAGCTCATCATCTTAGAATTTTGAGATTGTTGAGATAAATTCTTGAAAATTTACTATTTCAGCTATTTCTGATGTTTGATGCCAAATGCAAAAAATTTTTGAAATTTTTTACATCTATTCCATCACATAGTACTTCCCTTTTCCTTCGAAATCAGGTCTGGAAAGGTGTCGTACGATAGTTATGAGAATTACAAGACAGAAGCATGAAATCCTATATAACGGCTAAAACGGCATAGGCTTTGGATTGTATTGTAGTAAACCTTTTTGCCTCTAGCCGGGGTGTAGCCGTCAGTGCCTAGGGTTTGAATACAATAATTTATTTCCCCGCTAAGGAAAGAAACACTTTTCACAATTTTCCGG
Organism: Calliopum simillimum; assembly: GCA_951812925.1. NCBI lineage: Eukaryota > Metazoa > Arthropoda > Insecta > Diptera > Lauxaniidae > Calliopum > Calliopum simillimum. The sequence continues at coordinate 9,614,500 of OX638368.1, forward strand.
GTATTATTTCACAATTTTATTTCACTGTTTAAATATTGCCTGAAAAGCACTATGGGCTCCTATGTGTTTTGAGTTTGACTTTGTTGACGACAAAATCGGGGTATGGGGATATGATTGCACATATTTCAGGATTATAAAACTGCTTCAAGTAAAATCGGAGCTGATCGGTTTCGTTACATTACATGTTTTTTCTTTTATGCTGTGCAGTAAATAATAAATTAATTCCCTATGAAGGAAAAAATGATAAGCAACTCCTTATATTTTCCTCTACTCAACATTTGTTTCCAAAATTTCCGTCCCTTATCTCAACCTCCTAGGGGGCTCTCATACAAATTTACCTGAAAATGTAAATGTAATGCATTTTTAAAATGATCATAGCTTTGTAATGAAGAATAATACGAGCTGATTTTATAACTCATTATGAAGACTAAGAATAGTTCTAAATAATGCAATTAATATAAAATAGCATAACAATTTCATTCGTCCTATACTTAACCCTAAATATAGCCAAAAATCGATTTTTAGCCCTTTCTCAACTTTTAAGGTTAAGATGCTTTGGAAAAAACAAAAGATATTGATGTAATTCAAATTGAGTTTTAAAGAAAAAAAAATGGGTCTTTCATTTTCTGTATCAGGTTTTATGACTTACAATTATCTGGTCTTATTATATAACATCAAAAATTACGAAAAATCGTCATTAATTTTTTTTATATGTTAGAATATCTCAAAAACTATATGGGATAGAGCAATTCTGCGACCGGATTAAGATTTATAATAGGCAAATTCATTATAAATAACAATTTTTGCCTCAATTTCTTGTTCCTTTTAAAGGTTTTGGGCCAGTTTGTAAAAATGGCATTTTTTTCCAAATTGCAAAGAACTACCAATGGTTTGATTTCAGAACCCTGTTTTTTATATTTCGTTAGTGCTCACAAGTAATTTTACATAATTTCATGTTGAATCCATGACATTTTGACTTAAACTTTTTTGTTACTGTACAGTAAAAGATAAAAAACCATGTAATTGGCTGTAACTTTCGAAACCGATCAGATCCGATTTTACTTAAGCAGTTTTATAATCCCGAAATGTGTGCGAATACATCCCCATACCACGATTTTGTCATTAATAAAGTCAAACTCAAAACACGTAGGAGCCCACTGTGCACTCTTAAGATATATTAAAATACAAGATTAGTAATACGTGTGACGAATGGGGTGAGCATGGATGATGAGGATATCTGTGCCACAACTGTCTTCTTGTGGATTTGTCGTTACGTAATTTTTCGACCTTCCAAAACATACGTATTTTTTGGAAAGAAAAAGATTCCAATTTCATATGAAATAGAGGAAAAATGGTATGTTTCGCTGTTTAGAATTTATGATTTTTTTAACTTTTCAAAACATGAAATTAAATGAATCTTTTCACAAAACTCACAAAAATGGTCCATAAGTAGGACATTTCTATAGCGATTTAAATTTTTAGACCTATTTTGAAAAGATAGTGAATCAGGTCGTTAGCTGCTATCTAGGAAAAGGGACTATTTTCACTACTTTTTTGGTACTAAAGTTAATAAAAAAAGTTACTCGGCCTACTTTTTAGATCTTCTTAAATATTTTTCCTGGAAGAAGATAAAACTATCTGTGGTTTTTTATTTTTTAATAATGGGAGCTTAAGAATCTATTATTAGTTTTTTCGTATGAAATATGTGGGGATTCACTTTGTTTTTTCTTTTTTATGTTTGCATGTAATTCCTAAAATTTCTTTGTTATTTCAAATATTGTGAGAACATTTGAACGTACTTAAATAATTTATTTTTTAATAATATTTTGAAATAAAACTTTTCCAAACCAATTAAGTTTCGTTCGGCATATGTGAAACTTCAATGTTAAAAATAATTAAGTTTTGTTTGTTTGTGGAAAATATTTTGTTTGTTGGATTTCATGCACTGGCAATGCCCAATTTATTAACGAAATGTTTTGCAAAATTCTCAACAACAAATTTGACAGCTCTATATTTTCAATCAATAGCCACATTAATGTGTTGTGTAAAATTGACAGAGCCAACAATATGTCAAAACAAATTATAAATGCAAATAAAAAATAAGTACCAATAACAAGACAGCCAATAAAGCACTCAATGATGTATTGTCTCAAAAAAATAAAAATAATTTTTAGCTTTATTTAGTTACATATGAGAAAAATCAAAAAACTTTCCGAAATAAATTAGAGCGCTCAGTAAATAATGTCTATATAAATAATTTTCCAAAACAAATATTTATTGTGTTTAAAATAAATATTTTGACATAAGGTAGCTAACTAATTTATAATTATGTGGAAACTTTACAAAAATAAACATTCAAACTAAGAAAGCATCATTAAAAATATGAATAAAATGGGGAGTGTAAATTTTTTTATAAATTTTATGAATGAATGGAAAAAACATGCACTAAGTGCCAAAATTGTAAAAAAAATACCCACATATATAAAAGTAAATAAAATAAAATCTTCTAAATCAAAATAAATAATGAGAAATATGACATATTGAGGCAAGAAAATTTTTTCATATCCCCGCTCTTTCACCCCTCGCAAATGTTATGAAAGAAAGTGTTGCTGTGGCAATGCTAAGAACAACAACAGCAAAGAGTAATATTGCCATTATAATATTTTTTTCTACATATTAAGTCCAACAACACATACAATTTAAAGACCCCATACAATTTCTAAGTAGCACAACACAATCATCATAAAAAGAACCACAGCAGCAGCAGCAGCAACAGAAAAAAGTATTAAAAATCAAGTCAAATTATTCAATGGAGAATTTCTTTTTGCTTTTCTTCATTGAAATGGAAAACGCTAAGCATATAGAAAAATACTTAGTACGAAAAAAATATGAATAAAAAGTATGAACAAATTATTTTTAAATCGTAAGCATTCGAAAGTAGATCATTATATGCTCATGATGCTGCTTTTGCGGATGATGTTTGTGCGTTTTGCACTTGTGCTGCTATTGATGAGTAACATTTTATTTCAACATCATTTCATCGACATGTTCGACGTATGTTTGCACATAAAAAAGTCAAATGTACGCATCTGTTGATAAAAGAAAATTGCTAATTGCTGCAGCTAAGTAGAAGAATTTAAGTTAACAAGAGTTTGCCTTCTGGCGGAATTTCGACCGATTCAATTTGACTGTAAAAAGACCACACAACTATTAACTTAAGCAAAGTAATTCTCATCAGTTATCATGTCTGTGCATTTTCCTTTAAGGGGAGAGGCAAAGTTGACTTAAACCATAAAGGTCATATTGCCGTTCCTTAGTGCTTACCCTATCTCTACACCGAATTTCATAAAAATTGATGCAGTGGCTAAGGCGTGAGTGCTTGTTTCGCATTTAGGGACGTGGCACCACCCACTTTAATACACATGTGCCATAGTGATTATCCTATCTCCATACCAAATTTCATAAAAAACAATGCAGTGGCCTGGCCACGAGAGCGTTTTTTATTTAGGGGCGTGGCACCACCCACTTACAAAAAAAATGGAAATTCTATGCAATTTCTAACAAAAAAAGTTCCAGTTAAGATTTAACAGAACATTGTGTAATCTGACCTGAGTCAGTTTTTTCTAGTTTTGAGCTTTGATTTTTCTGGTCAAGAATATTATAGTCTTTAGTCTGGTGAGACTTTTTGAGCCATATCAATCTGTATCTAGTTATACGTAATATTAACACGCAAGCAGAAAACTTTGACTCACTCTTTCAGCCGATTTAATGAACCGATTTAAGTAAAACTTTTACCATTGAATAGGTGTAGCTTATCTCCACGGTACAAAATAGTTTTTATGTTACAAGTGGGCAATGCCACACCCCTAAATGGAAAATAAGCTCGCGCAGCTAAACCGATCAATCGATTTTCATCAAATTCGGTATGGAGATGGGAATAACATTAAGGAACGATAATATGGCATTTTTATATTCAAATGGGCTGTGGCACTTAAAGTAAAATTAAGGTGGTCGAATTTCGGCCACAGGGCGAACCTAGTATGCAAAAATGAATGTTTGTATGTCTGCATGTTCCTTATAGACTCCCAAACGGCTGAACCGATCACCATGAAAATTTATATTTATAAGTTTAGACATTTTAGTGGAAAAAAATGTTTGCACCAAAGGGGGGCCCCCCCTTAGATGGCAGAACCAATTAAAATTAAAAATTAAAATTTTTTTTTATATATTTTTTCGTGTTTTATACGCGTTTCATGACTTTTTACGATATTTTAGTGGAAAAAATTTTTACACCAAGAGTCTATCTTGGATGTCGGAAACAACATTTTATAAAAATTTTTTTTTCCAATTTTTTGTGTTTCCAAAAAAATAATTTATCAAATCTCTGAAAATATTTAACATACATGGATGAGATTTGGTATATGTAGTAAGAGTATCGGGACATTAAAAAACGTCATATCTTTGAAACTATTTAACGCACACTGATGATATTTGGTACGCAAATAAATTGCATTGGTAAAATTTACATTCTTTGATTTAATTTCATTGGAAATGCCCCGGCCTATGTACAAGAGAAGAGAAGAAATGCTAGTTTCCATATAAAAACAAAAACTAATTTTTTCAACTTCCAATATATCAAATCTTGAAATACTGACTTAGTGCTTTTCACTTGAAAAAAGACAATATCTTATACTATATCTGTATACAAATAGATACAATAGACTAAATACGTTATTCATATTGAAATATGTACTTTTAAAAATACGTTTTATTTAACAAGTATTGGAAATGTTACTATTTACACTCTTCAATTATAAGTTTTATGAAAATTCAACCATTGGATTGTTTAAATATTCACTGAAACAACGATTTTTATATCAATCCCTTATGAATTCTCACAAACTCTTTTGTAACATTTACTTTTGTTGAGAAAACACTTTCAGTGCGATAGCCAACACATTAAAGTTAATGCACTGCAATCAAAATAATACTGAACTGGTAAACAACAGAACAAGGTAGTGTAGAAGGTTGTGACATTGGAAAATTCATGAGAAATCTTTAAATTGCTATATGGCAACTACTGTACCATTTCAACTTTGTACAACACCAAACCATATAGCAAAAGTTATACTTATGTAGATGAGCCACACATGTGCTCAAATAAATTACTTAAGTAACGACACAAACCTTTTAGCTAAAAATTTTTAATTTTCTCAAACAAAATATTACCGAACTTCAACTCAAAGCAGGTAGGCATAGGGCTGTCCTTTAAAGTGATTCCACTGTTCAAAAATTAATATGGTAATATACGTATGTAATGGCTGACATTTTCTTACAAATGAATAAAATTGGGCTTTGTTATCAAAAAAAAGTTTACTTGATTATTTGAAATCGATGGTACTAAGTCAAAAAAATGATAGCGCCCAAAGAGCCGTTTATTATGGCACATAGTGTGTATGACACAACTTATTCCACCTTCAAAAAGAACCCATTCATATATCATCTGCTATTGATGGTTGGAATCTTCGAGCAAAATCTTTCATTTGGTATACCTACTCGACGTTTCTGATCTTTGCTTTAAACTAAATGCTCAATTCATCTTCTCATTACCTCAGCTATTCTCACTCTTTATCTTTTTTGGCATAGGTACTTACTTTGATATGATACAAAGTGCACGTAAGTCCATTTTTGTTCCAATTTTTTGCTTATACGTAAACTTGGTTAGCAAAGCCAAAGTAATATTGGCCTTTGTGCCAGATTTCCAAACCTCTGAAATGGTTTTGTGTTTGAAAGAGCATAACAACTCTATTTCTCGAATCACTTTAATGTTGTTCCAGTGAAAGTTTTTATGATTTCGTCGAATATCAGATTTTCGTTACTGTGCGTGAAACTAGTTTTTTCGTTGCATTATCGGTCTGTCTATTAATATATTGCCCAGAAATCTCTATAAAATAATTGTAAATTATTTTCCAAGGTCTTCTGGTCTAACAAGTATTTTGTCTGTATATGACAAGAAGCTCTGCAATAAATTTTTAGTTTCATAAGAACTTGTTAAACATATTGGGACTTTCTCTTATCAAATAACATATTTATTTCGAAATGATTTGAAATATCAATGGCATATAGATATATAGTAGATTAACATTTTCGACGTTTAATGCAAGTCACAAGAGAATGATTCAGCCAAGAACAGACAAAGGAAACAGCACTTCAAAATACCCAAAAAGAAATCTTAAAATTTACAACCCAATCTAAGTCACTAACTAATTGTAGCGAAAATTTCATTGATAAATTGTGACACTTTTAGTCATACAATTTATGAGTGTACTTAGGTAGTGACATATCATTGGCTATTTCCTCTCATACTGCTGCAGTTAACAACAGCAATATCCATAAGTAGCGTAAAGTATTAAAATTCAGCGGGCGTGTGTTGACAGCTGTCAAACTGAATGACCAAATGCTTAATGTGATATATTTGATGCTTAAACGAATGACGTCGAATAGGTGGGCTTTGAATCAATTTTATGAACTATTTATATACCAATAGAAGGAATATCTATATTAGAGAAATACGAAGGAATAAAGCAAATTTTTGTAAAAATTTTAAGTTGCAGTTGTATTGCTTCTTCAGGAGTAAAATGTCTGTTTATTGGCCAATGAAATTTGATTTATAAAGTTGGAGCCAACCAAAAGAACTAACATTTTAAAGTTCTAAAATGGACTAAAAAGCATAAATCTTTTAAGCGATAACTTTTCTTTATGCCTTACGAGTATCAGTCTGAAATACAAAATTTAAAAAAAATCTTTAGAATTTGTAGCGTTTATTTTTCTCTTCAAAACTATAAAAGTTTTATACCAATACAAAATACTAACAGCTTCTTTTGAAAATATTTATCAAAGGAAAAAAAAGTAAAGGATATTTAAACGTAGTGTCATTCATTCTACTTATTGTCAATCCTTTTCCTTCTCACTATGCTTTTTATCTACTCTTGTCTAACGCATGCGAAGAAATTCAGACATATTCCATGGAAAATGCTTAAGAGCATTTCAAGTGTCACTTTTCCATTGAAGCATTTTTCTCAATACAAAACGTTGCCACTGCACAATGGAGCAAGTGTTTCTGCGTTAAAGGTAAAAAAATTTATTTTAAAAGCAATAAATAATTTGAATGATTTAACGACCTCTTTGAGTGTAATTTTCAATAAATAGTGCTCTTTAGGTCAGATATCAAAATATTGGAATTAATTGAATAAATTAAAAAAAAAAGCTGCCCTAAAGCCCATTCTATATTGAAAAGGAGAAAATTTTATTAAAACGAAATCTACAATTTACTTTCTGTTTCTTCCAAATTTCCCAAACTGAGAAGCGCTTCTTAAGGCCCATTACTTATTGCAAAATTGGACAGTTTCTAAACTACGGCTGACTATCTTAAAAACTTTTTTAAAATTCTTAATTATTTTTTGGAATAGATAATGATTTACATTATTTGCTGCTAAGGAGCGCGGTTCAGATGACAATGTTGGTTTGAGCTTTCTGTTCAGAGTGTTTTAGTAAAAACATCAAGAAAATTACAAAAAAATATTGGGAGTATTGGAAGATACGTTTCAATAATCACCACAATTATATCATCTGACGAATTTGCCGAAATCCAAAAGAACTTGGCATGCATGCTGTATTTAACATTTTACTTAGATTGGTTGGAAATCGCAGCAAATTGTCTATTTATGTGCGTGGTGAGCATGCTAAGGCCAAAGCCATTTCAATTTTGATCTTCGACATTGAGTCTAGGTCCTGGTTCTTATATTAGGTGCTTGTCCTAGGTATGGGGACTTGGTATCAGACTTTTTTTGGTCATTTTTGGTCATTTTAGTCTCGTCATGGTTTTTGCACTTTCTTCTTTGGTCTTTGGTCTTAAGCCTTTAGTCTTACGTCTTAGGTCTTTAATCTTTGGTTTTTAGTCTTTGGTCTTTTGTCTTTGGTCTTTGGTTTTTGTTTTCTGTTCCTTGGTCTTTGGTCTTTGGTCTTTGGTCTTTGATCTTCGGTCTTTGGTCCTTGGTCTTTGGTCTTTGGCCTTTAGTCTTTGATCTTTGGTCTGTGGTCTTTAATCTTTGGTCTTTAGTCTTTGGTCTTTGGTTTTTTATCTTTGATCTTTGGTTTTTGGTCTTTGGTCTTTGTTTTTTGTTCCTTGTTCTTTGGTCTTTGATCTTCGGTCTTTGGTTTTTTGTTTTTGGTCTTTGGTCTTTGGTCTTTGGTCTTCGGCCTTTGGTCTTTGGTCTCTGGTTTTTGGTGTTTGGTCTTTGGTCTTTGGTCTTTGGTCTTTAGTCTTTGGTCTTCGGTCTTTGGTCTGTGGTCTTTAATCTTTGGTCTTTGGTCTTTGATCTTTGGTTTTTGGTCTTTGGTCTTTGTTTTTTGTTCCTTGTTTTTTGGCCTCTGATTTTCGTTCTTTGGTCTTTTGTTTTTGGTCCTTGGTCTTTGGTCTTCGGTCTTTGGTCTTTGGTGTTTGGTTTTTGGTCTTTGGTCTTTGGTCTTTGATCTTTGTTTTTTGTTCCTTGTTCTTTGGCCTTTTGCCTTTTGTTTTTAGTCTTTGATCTTTGGTCTTTGTTCATGTTCCTTGTTCTTTGATCATTGGTCTTTAGTCTTTAGTTTTTGGTCTTAGGTCTTTGTTCTTTGATTTTTGGTCTTTGGGCTTTGGTCTTTGGCGTTTGGTCTTGGATTTGGTCTTACTCCCGAAAAGTCACAAAAACTTAAGATAAAGTTTTTTTCTTTAGGCTAATTTTTTTCTCAAATCTATTCATCTTACACTACTGTCTCAAACAGCATCATTTCATTGCACGCTTAAAGCGTTTTGGTATTCGTTATTGAGAATATATGATGGAATCTTTTTCCTTATTTTCTTTAGAATTTTCAGTCTGCACAATTCAGAAAAAAATCCAATATCCTGTCTTATACGAACACATACATACTCACACATTCATCATACACCTACATTTAAGTATTTATTCAGTTGCCACTTTTTTACACAAGTAGTATTTTACTTGAGTGGATTTTCTCCTTTGAGGTGTCATAAACAAACAACCCTTTATATTTCGTTTGCTGCCTTCAAGTTCAAGTTGAAGGTTCAGCTGGAAGTGAGGGTCAGATTGCAAATAGTTAAAGTTTAGTTCAGACTCCTGTTGAATGCTTGCTTAAAGGGTCTATACAGGAATCAATAAAAAAAAGGTAGACACTTCTAAATTTGTATGTTTATTTTTATGTGATTGGTTTTTTCTTTACACAAATTTTATAACATTCATCAAATTTCAAAAGGTTTGCTAATCAGTTATGCTTTACTTATTTTCAGTTTAAACGCTCAATTGGTTGACAAAAGGCGTCGATTTATGTGGTGAGTATTGTGATTTTATTTTGTAATTGTAATTTAAAAACTTTTCATTTGCATGCACCTAAAACTATGCAGCAAGCAATGCTAAAATTTGCACTACAATTTTTGTGGTTTATGTGAATTTGTAGTATTGGATATTTTTAGGCGCACAATTAAAATATTTTAGTAAGCGATAAGCAAAATGTTTTGTCTGTGTGTCTAAATATTCAACATTCACACAACTGTCTGTCAGTGGGGCACCAAGTACAATGACCCAAATAGGCTAACAGTTCTATAAACTTGAAAAACGAATATGAATTAATAATAAAATTTCATAAAAGGTACTTTAGAATTCAATTAAAATGTGATATTTCAATTTCTTTTGCTTGCACACACGCGCGTTTTATTTTAAAGTTCATAGCACTTTCATTGAAGTAGCCATTAAGACAATTGTTTACGTAATCCCGCAATAGCAACAGCTGTCCGTAGAATATGACCGTGACACAGACAGTGTCACAGCCCGAATGAAGAAGCGTTTGTGCGTCAGTGACATTGAAAATCAATTAATATCGATTGCCTGTTAAGGCAATGAAATTTGTTTTGTTTTTTTTTTGTTCTTTTAAATGAAATAAATTCTCTGCAATAAAATCGAATTAAGTTGTAGATAGATCTGGAAAGTCGGTCAAAGATAAAGTGTACGGGTAAGAAAGCCAATGTTGTTGGTATAAGAATGAAATGATTGAAGCTAATAAAAATATCAGTGAATGGCATTTACAAATGATTATTTTTATATAGTTTATTTATTTGGAAAGAGCGGAAATAACTTCATTGTCTTGAAGCATAATACCATATCTCTTTTCAGCTTTAATTGTAAACTTTGATCATACTCACCTTTATGAGTTCTTCAACAAGTGGCATCGTCCGCATAATCTGTTTTGAAGAAACCTTTAAGTGAAGATTTCCGAGAGAGTTCCGTAGTAAGAAGGCATAATAGAGTTTCAACAAACACTTCATCAAGATTAAAAAAGTCTTCGTTTTGTCCGCATGATAACTAAAAAACTCGGATGTTATCTTTGGCCTGGGCAAACATTAAATATAATATTTTCAAACTTTTGCTTAAATTGGAGGTGCCACGCCATTTTGTCTGATTACACCCAGTTTTTGCTCAAAGCAAGCATTTATAGTTCTTAGTGTCTGAGTAATATTTAGTTCGATTATCTCAAACCCTTTCAGTATAGCGTTTTGAAGATTTTGCTTATATAAAAGGTGCCACGCCCTCTTTTTTGAATTCCCCCATTTTTTTCTCAGAGCTTACGCTTACAATTCGTAGCATTAATGTGTATTTTGGTTGCATTTTGAATATATTTTTTTATGGGCAATAGGCGTGTGCGTTGACCGATTTCGCCTTTTTTTTCAATCCCATGAGCAATATTTGACGATAAAGACAGTGTAATAATTTTCATTGAATTGTTTTGCTAAGTTTTCACAAAAAATGTATTTCCACGCACACCCAGCAAGCCAGATAAATGCACATGGTTATATCGACTCAGGAGGTGACGTTGATTAAGAACATATATGGGGAAATCTCAGCAAGTGTGGACTTCGGTGTGAATAGGTCTTGGTTCGCCGAGTCAGCACCCGTTGCATTTTTCATCCATTCCAACATGTCTGGGACACTTATTGGATGATGTTAAATACAAAAACATGCGTGTGCTACCGCCTAGAAGCTTTATTTTTTATGTTTTTTTGCCGAAATTCGAGCAAAATCCACAAATTTTGAGTGTGAATTGAATAAGCTGCTTCCATTATTGAGCCATAACTTTTGAGCAAATTGTTTTGGGCTTTTAGTATCTTTAACATGAATGTTAAGACGTAAGAAAAACTGCATTTGTTGATGTGCCTCAGGTAGAACGCTAGATATGGGTCTCCAAAGTTGTGTGAATGGTTTTTACCCAATATCTGGTAATTTTCGGTTTCTAACATGCTGCTCTGGGGGCGATTATTTTTTCGCAATATTCCTCATGAAATATGATTTCTTAATGTTATGACTAAAAGTTGTGTCGAGATAAAAGGGTGTGCCACCACTGGTTCGGTGGTAACACACTTGAGAAGAAGATCAAATGTCGATTCTTCATGCGAAATTACGTCTAAAAAAATGGTATTTTGAGGGGCGCAAAAATCTGAGGGCACAAAATTGTCTCAAACCTTGCGAAATCATTGGATCTAGGGCCAATGAATATGTAAAAAAATCGCCCCTCAGAACATTCTTCAACGATGGCTAGTATGTAAAATTTTTTAAGGTTCATCTATATATACAATGACTGTGTGTGTGTGAAGCATTATCACTCAGGAACTACTAAGCCAATTCAGCTAAAATTTTGGGAATGAGTGTATCTTAGGTATGGAAATGTGTTGATGCTATACACGAAGCTTTCCGAAGATTACCCGAAGGCTTCATAGTCAAAACGAAGAATATCTGGGTACACTGGAGGCGAAATATCTATGGCAAACTTTCATCAAGTTTTAATTGATAATTTTCTGGGCCACCCGAAGTTTGCCGAAGGTCACCCGAAGGCTTGATAGTCAAAACGAAGAATACCTAGGTATGCGAGAAAGAAAAAATCGATGGCGAACTGTCAAAGAACTTTAACAGGTAGTTTTTTTAAAATACCCGAAGGTCACCCGAAGGCTTCGTACTCAAAACGAAGAATACGAGAAGGAAAAAATGCATGGCGAACTATCAAAAAACCTTAACTAATAGTTTTCTGTGACACCCGAAGATTTCCGAAGGTCACCCGACATGCCGACACTTAATTGCTCGTTGGAACAAGGTTATCAATAAGTGATGTTATAGTGGAGTCAATAAAGACCTAAAACTGGCAACATGAGGAAGTCCTCAAGGAAAGGTCCGATTTTGATGATATTTTTTTTAATTTTGTTTTTATTTTTTTTATTTAAATTCAGAAACCTTTTGAAGCTGTATCGGAATTATATAAATTGTTTAATATATTAAAAACTTATGAAAAGATAAAAATAAGTTGGAAATAATAAAAACAACAAGCAAAAATTTAAATAGTAATTTTTAATGTATTTGGCGATGCTAAATCGGCGCAGCAATATGACCTTAAAAAAATTTTTATATTAGGGGCCACCCTAAATATACATAAATGCTAAATTTTTTTCTTCAGAAATATTCCCTTCGATTTCCATGCTTACTTTCATGAAAATCGGTGCAGCATAACCTTAAAATAATTTTTTTGTATGAGGGCCACTCTAAATATGTACCCTTAATAAAAGTTTTTTAACCTAAGCTGTGCCTCTTGATATAAAAGGCAAATTCCATATGAATTGAAAAAATACGATTTAAAAGATTGTGTGAGGGCCACCCTAAATAAAATTTTTAAAGTTAAAGCAGTGCAACTTAATGTAAAAACCACGTGGTGTAGAATTAATGTGAATCGATTAACCGGTATGTGAGAAAATCCGATTTTAAAAATATTTTTGTATGAGGGCCACCCTAAATATACACTCTTGCGGAATGAAATATACTTTATAACCGATTTCCATATCTACCAAATACATATAAAAAATTTCATAAAATTCGGGCGAGCCGTTTCAGAGGAGTTCAAACACAAACACCGTGACGCGAGATTTTTGACGATATTGGGGGAGGCGATCGAAAAAAGTCAGTACCGCGGGCTGTAAAATACTTCTAGTGTATCTCAAATTAATAATTTGCGGTCCAAAAAAGGGTGCCACATGTTTGAAAAATAACTTTTTTTTTTCGAAAAAGCCACACTTGCTGAGATTTCCCCATATACGATGCCTCCCTGGGTGTAGGGTATATAAATGTAGGAAATGAAATTGATTGTAGTATTAAAATTGATTTTATTTCCAATAAAATATAAAAATTAAGTGACTTGAAAAACTATGAAACGATTCAATCTGTATTTTCTAGACGAATGAAAAAATCATTTGAATAAAGTAACGGCTTCCTTTTGACAATAATAAATACTTAAAACATAATACAGCAAGTACTTTGGGAGTACAGTGTTTGCACAATTCCACAATCGGCCATCCTACAATTCATCCGACCCGGATGTACTGCATACAATCGCTACTCTACTCCAAGGTTTCATATTATCTGCACTTGTTGAAGTTTTACCTGGGCCTTCATGGTCACCAACTTTACTTACATCGTAACGGTCATTGCCTTTGTATTTAGTCACTTCATATGGCCCATGGAACTTTGGTCTCAACTTCATCCCAACACCGAATTGCGTTCTAGCAATAGCTACTAAATCACCAACCTTGTACTGCGTTGAAGTTTTTCTTTTACGATCAAACGTCATTTTATTTTCATTTTGGATAGCAGCAATTTGTTGTTTAGCTGTGTTCCGTAGCTCTTCTCGATCTTGATTGAAAATAGCTGCTACTTCGTCATTAATAATTTCAGCGATTCGCATATCGTCTTTTGTGTTCATTGAAACTCCTATCATCAACTCAAATGGCGATATACTAGTCGATCGGTGAGTAGTTTTATTTAAGTACTTCTGGACTGCACTTACAAACTGGTACCACTTTTCTGGATCGTTAATTGACAACTTAGAGAGAACTGAAATAATTGTCCTGTGAACTCGTTCTACTTGTCCATTTCCTCTTGGTACACCAGTTGTTGTAAAAACCAATTCAATGTTTTCGGATTCGCAATGTTCTTTAAAAATCTCTGCTGTAAATGCAGTACCCTTGTCTGAAATGATTCGCCTCGGATTTCCAAAAATATCTGTTAATGTCTTCAGTTTATTTAGTGTTTCCACTGCTGTAGTTGACTTTGTAGGAAAAATCCACACAAATTTGGTGAATGAATCCACTACTGTCAACAAATATTTGTAGTTTTTGCTTGTTGACGGCATTGGTCCAACGTGATCCATGTGCCATGTATGTAGAGGCACACATCCTTTTTGAATTGGGTGTAGAAAACCTTCTTGTTTCCCCAATTTCTTTTCAGCTAAAATGCATGGTACACAGTTTTTCACCACACCGTCAATAAGTGTCTTTAGTTTTGAAATGTAAAACTCCTTCTTGATTACATCTTCCATTTTCTTCTGCTTAAAATGTCCTTGGTCATGAGTTTTTCGTACGATGCCATATTTCATAGCTTCTGGAACTACAATTACGATATTACCGTTGAAGTTTTTGCATAAAATTCCGTTTTGCATCATGTAATTTTCATATTTTTGTTTGCTCAGCAATTCGATAATTGCATGAATATGTTTATCATCCGCCTGAGCAGCTTTGATGCTTTTAACAAGGCTTGCGTCTTGAATCAGGTACATGCGACTTAACGCATCGACGTGCTTCATTCTATTTCCTGCGCGATGAATAACTTCACAATCATATTCTTGAAGCAAAAGAGCCCATCTAGAAATTTTTGGCACATCTTTCTTTTTCATCGTTGCTTCAAATGCTTTGCAATCAGTAATGATTTTGAAGTGTTGTCCAAGCAAGTATACCCGAAACTTTTGCACAGCTTTTACCACAGCGAGTACTTCTAGTTCGTAGCTGTGACATTTTTGTTCAGCCTCTGAAGTTTTTATACTTAGATAACGTACTGGGTGCAACTTTCCATCGTCGTAATCTCGTTGCATTAGAATAGCAGCAAGAGCCCATTTAGGTGCATCAGTATGCAGCTCGATTTCTGCGCCTTGTCGAAAAATTGTCAGAACTGGTCTTTCTGATATACACTTCTTCAGTAAATTAAATGATCGGTGTTGCATTTCACCAAACTCGAATTTAGTGTTTTTTCGCAGTAAGTCACTTAAAGGCTTGGCAATCATTGCAAAATCTTGAATGAATTTTCGAAAATATCCAGCCAAACCAAGAAATCGTTGCACCTCTTTTCGGTTTTTGGCTCTGGAAAATTTCGAACATCTTTTGTTTTCAGAGGAGATGGCCTAATTTGACCATTTTCAATCTCATATCCGAGAAATTCAATTTTGGTTTGCAACAGATGACATTTCTTCCACTTAATGTTCAGATTATATTCTGAAGCGACTTTTAAAACCTTCTTTAATCGTTCAACAGCTTCAATTTCATCTTTTGCTATGATAATCAAATCATCCATATAAATTAATACAATTCCCTCAAGCATTAGCGAGTTGAAAATTGTGTTGATAAATCGTTGAAAAACTGCTGGGCTAGTGCACAATCCAAACGGAACCTTCAAAAACTCATATTGTCCTGCTGGAGTGACAAATGATGTATATTTGCGGCTATCTTCATCGACTGAAACATGAAAGAATCCGTTTGCCAAATCGAGTGTACTAAAAACTTTACTATTTTGTAGCATATCGATTTGGTCGTCTATAAGCGGCATGGGATATTTGTCTTTAACAATCTTCTGATTAAGTTTTCGGTAGTCCACACACAAACGTTTCGATCCATCTTTTTTTCCTACGAGAACAATTGGACTAGCATAGTTCGAAATACTTGGTCGAATTATCCCATCTGTCAACCACGTATTGATCTGCTTTTCGACTTCCATTTTCTCTACTTGCGGTAGTCGACGTGGACGCTGTGCTACTGGAATGTCATCAGCAAGTATAATTTTTAAGCTCACTGGTGACTTTTTGATTGGTTGCGGCTTATATCCATTAATCATATTTTTAACTTCTGTAAATATCGTCTTGTTTCTTACATGAGAGAGATCAGGCATCAGATTTTCTTCATTCGAAATCAGCAAACAATTATTTTGTTGTTCCAATTCATATGACAGTTCATCTTTAATTTTTGTTGAGCGTGTCATCGTTACTCCGTCGTCCGAGAAGCAAACTGTCACCTGATTTGTTAAATTCATGCCAATTATCAAATCGACATCCACACATTCGTTTGGTATTACATGACATTTACCAACCAGAGAACAATCATCAGCTTCAACAACTACGTCAAATACACCAATGGCTTCAGTAGATGCAGATCCGATACCACAAAAAATAGTATTCGTTTTCGAAAACATTCCAAACTTATTCAAGTAAAACGCATCTTTACGCATTGTTGTAATTTGGCTGCCACTGTCTATAAGCGCTTCCATTTCAACACCATTGATTGAGACTACCTTGCAAGATCTTTTAAACCCCAGCATGTGCACTTTCGACTTAGTATCTCCTTCCTTAGGTTTGCAGCAGCTATTTGACTTGTGCCCAAACTCGTTGCACTTAAAACACTTAGGGCCTTTCAATTTGTCTGGACATTCGTCTGAAATATGAGTCTTATCGCCACAATTGAAACAACGTTTTTTCTCACCTGAATTATTCTTGTCAATCTTGTAATTCTTCTCATTTTTTATGCTCTTGCTAGTTTTTTCAGCTTTAGTTGCTTCTTCTTGAGTTTTCGACTGTATTATTTCGTACATCAGTAGCTTTTCTTTAAGTTCCTCAATTGTTCTTGCTTCATACAAGAAAGCCTTGCTGTGAGGAGATCCTGTGACACCATCAACAATATATAAAATAATTGCACTGGTTTCAATATTGGCTTGACTAGCGATGTCAAGCATTGCATAAATATACTGCCGGTAGGATTCGTTTGTCTTTTTCTTACGTTCACACAGCTTTCGATGTACATTGGCACTGCTTATTGTTGTTCTAAACTCTTTTCTTAATCCGTTTTCCAACTCTGTAAATGATTTTGCTCTACATTCATGGTCCATAAAGACTTTAGCGGTGCCTTTTAGTAAACGTTTAGCGTATATTAATTTCTGCAGCTCGGTCCATCGGAACAATTCACTATTTTGCTTGAATTCTTCGAGCCATTCGTTAATGCTGCGCCCATCTTCGCCAGAAAATTTCTGCATTGATTCATCAACATCACGAAATGTTACATCTTGTCGATATTGGCTTGGTAACTGTTCGTCGTTCATTCTTCTCTGGTTATCTCTGGGTAAATCACACGAATTGCTCGGATTTGAATTTGCATCCCTTAGCCTTTGCAGCTCGATCTGTACCCGCTGTTCAAAACGTAGCTCGTCCTCTTCAGCTTTTCTTTTTTCTGCTTCTCGTCTCACCCTTTCTTCAAATTCCTGCTCTTGCATTCTGCATTGTTCTTTTTCTTTTTCAAATTGAATCTGTTCCCACATCCTTCTTTCTTCGTTTTCTTCTTCTTGCTTCTTCCGTCTTTCAGCTTCTATTCTTACCTTTTTCGCTTCTTCTTCTTCTTTCTTCTTGCTTCTTTCATCTTCTAACCTTTTTCTTTCGGTTTCTTCATCTTGCTTCTTTCTTCTTCCGACTTCTATTCTTATCCTTTCGGCTTCTTCATCTTCCTTTCGTTTTTCAAGTCGTTCTTTCTCGTACAATTTGATTCTTCTTATTAATGTGTTCCTATCGCCATCTTCCGATAAATGATATTGGCGGCACGCTTCTTGCAAATCCTCGTGCGATGTGCCGTTCCAATCCATCTTTACAAATTATTTTCTTGGCTCTTGAACGTGTTGAGCCCCCAATTGTAGGAAATGAAATTGATTGTAGTATTAAAATTGATTTTATTTCCAATAAAATATAAAAATTAAGTGACTTGAAAAACTATGAAACGATTCAATCTGTATTTTCTAGACGAATGAAAAAATCATTTGAATAAAGTAACGGCTTCCTTTTGACAATAATAAATACTTAAAACATAATACAGCAAGTACTTTGGGAGTACAGTGTTTGCACAATTCCACATAAAGATGCTAACCTTGCAATTCATTAACATCTCAAGGACCTCTAATTTTTTTTAGGCAGAAAAAACATTAAAAAAAAAGTTATTCCCGAAATCGGAATCAGCGACCTTAAAAACCACTTGAGCCACACAATTTTGCCATGATATAATAATTTTTTGAGAAAATTATCCGCCATTTAGGATTTACCATTTTGTTTTGAAAAAAAATCATTTTGTTTTGGAATCAGCGCTCACTCCGTCATTTTGTTTTCAAAAATTTTTGTTCCGAGTTCAGAATGAACGTGCTCCAAAACCCTCCTTGCCAAAATTATGTCTTTATGTAACAATTTTATGAGAAAATTTACGGCCATTGTGATTTTTAAAATTTGGTTTCCAGTATTGAAATTAGCGACCCCAAAAAAATAAAATCTGATATTTTTTTATTTAAAATAACTTGGAAAGACTTATAATCGGGTAGGATAGCATTCTTACAGAGATATTTATTCCGGTCTACCGGCTCATACCGGAAAAAAACAGAGTGCCTACAAATGCAAGGTACCTAGTGGAAAATTCAAGATTCGTAAAGGAATAGCAGTTTAGTCCAATAGCTATAAGTAATTCTATTGAGATTCTATGGAAAGTAGACAGTGCTCGAAGGTTTATGTATTTACATGAAAAAAGTTTGTATTAGTCTTTTTCTAGTTAAACAAATTTCGCCAAACATTTCACATTCTTACTTCTGTTAATAATGCTTTCAGATGCATTATCGTTACTTTCAGCACCTTATTCTGAAGTTCTGTTTGCATATAACATCTGAGCGAAAAGCCTGGTAATCATATTAATCCAATCACTTGTTTGAATATACTACACAGTTAAGCGTTATTTGTGTAAGATATGAAAAAATATTGATTTCGATTCGGTTTTGTTTGTTTTGTTGCTTCGATTATTTATCGGTTATTTTGGATAATGGTTGCGGTTACGGTCAAGATTATAGCCCCTGGCTTTACTAAATGTCTTAAGAACTGATGTATGTAGTTCGAGGTATAGATAATAAAATCGTTATTTATCTATGAATCATGAGGTATGAGTCTTTTAATATGACTTATTTACTTCTGTTGTTTTTAATACAGCTTACTAATACTGATATTACTTCAAAAATACATATATTAAATAAATATAAAGAAGTAAAGTAGCAATAAAAAAAAGACATCATTATGATACGCTCAACCTAAAATATATTATTTTAAAAAAATAACAAAATTTGTTGATTCAACAGATTTATTCATAATTTAAACAAATTATTCATGCAGGCGTCTACTTTTTTTGTTTTTAACAGGCGTCAATGTTGTCAATTTTGTTGTAGTTCATGTTTATTCGATAACTTAAGTTTCATTTAAAATTTATGACTCAAATGGCGTTCAACTAGAAATTTGATAAAACAATGTAATTCGCCCCTTAATTGAAGCTTTGTTTTGTTTTTCTTGAAACATTTGTTTGTTTGATACGCAATAATTGTGCAACCAATGCAATTTTTTGTATTTTTTTTTTTAATTTCAAGTTTTAACAAATTTCATAATTTGAAGTGCAATGAACTTAGTTATTATGAATATATGGAAAAAAATTTAAATAATTCTGAGAAAAATTTGTAATAGAATAAAAAAAAGATTTTGTTGCAGAACACGTATTACTAGAAATATTTAAAAAATACATTATCAATACATCGCACAATCTTCTAAAATTACAAATGTCAACTCACAAGAAATTGAGTTATCAAAATTGATCCAACTTTTAAAATGCAAAAATATCAAATTCCAAAACAAATCAGTTTATGATAATCGAAAAAAAATGCTATTATCCAGCGCAAATGAGAGCATAATGGAAATTAGAGATGCAGGCCAAAGAAATTCGAGATGCTGCTTTTTCTCGCTTCAATTTGCAACACTTCAAAGTAACGCGCCTGCAATCTCAAAAGTGTGTTGCGGCTTAAATTTCAATTTGGTAGCATTCAAAGTAACTGATGCTTCTCAGCTTTTGTGGAGTTCTTTCTCTCTCTCAAACAAAATCTGTGTTTCTCAACTCTTTTTTTATGCAGTAATTTTCAGCTTCATTTAATGTAAAGAATTCTGTTCTCAGCAGCAAAAACAAAAAGAAGTAAGGGAGTCATGGTGAAAAAATGCTAATATCAGTTTCACTTTCAGCACTTGAAGCATTTTTACTTACTAAGTTGCTTGTGCTCTTCAAAATTGGATGCTGCTGTTGTCATCGTCTCATTATCAGCTTGGCGCAACATTGAAGAAATTCAATACATGCGCTACTGTGCAACAACTTTCAGCACGCTGTTTAATACGTTTTTTGTTTTTAAATCTGCTACTTTTTCATCTTCCTTTCTGATATTATGATACGCAATTTTATTTTCCCTCCTTTATTCTCAATTTCATTGATTTTATTTATGCTTTTGTTTCATTATATTATTTTGTTTTTGTTAAATCTCTCTTCTAACTGGGTTAATGTCCTGCAGCACAATTTTAACCTTTTGTCATCTTCACTGTCCATGTTCTTCTGCTGCTTCTAAGTAATGGCAGAAATGTGGGTCATTGGTACACAATTCAATACAATTCAATTCATCTCAAGTGTTGTTTCAATGTTTTTGCGTTATTTATTATTAGTTTTCTTTGAAATATTAAAGAAAAATAAAAATTCTTAAGTACTTTTGTGTAAAATAAACAAAACTTTCGAGGAATAAGTATATTTAAAATTGTGCGAGCATATTTATGGTTTTCATTAAATAAATTACGTATACTATAACTCGTTTGTACGAGTATGTTTAAGTTTTTGGTATAAGAAATACATTGTTTACGAAAAAACATTGCACAATTTATTGAAAAATTGTGCAATACAATACTGAACATATGATATTTGCATAAAGCTTGCAATTAAAAATCTGTGCCTAAGGTATATTGTGCTATAATACATATTGTGTGATGTATTTCAAAATTTAGACCCTATTTTATATTAACACTGCATTGTGTAAAAAAATATTATAAAATATATTAAGTTGAAATATTGTGCAATATATTGGGTGGAAGTATTGTGCAATATATAAACAAATATTATTCATAATGTGTTGCTGGAATATTCAATAATGTATTGATTATAATATTGCACAATATATTGAGTCAAAATATTGCACAATATATTGAGTAAAAAAAATTTATTTATTATTATTTATAATATATTGATTTAATTATTGCACAATATATTGAATCAAAATATTGCACAATATATTGATAAAAATATTGCATAATAAAGTTTGCCACAAATTTTATTAAAGAATCCATTTTCTGTCCCTGTTGAGTTACTTTGGGGGAGACCAGGATCACTGTTTTCTTTGTGTTGTGATTTTCCGTCATAGTCTTATCGTTTCTCAGCTGCTCAGATCTATTTTCTTTGTTCTGAGAATCTTTTCGACAAAAGTTGATATCAAACGCTATTTTCGATCGCTAGCAGTCATCTTATTTATAATGTTTTCAGGTAATATGGATTCAACGATGTCTTCTAACCTTCTTTCTTGCTATCATACGCACTAAAAATGTAGTGTTCAGCGTCGTCTACTCACGAATCGCTATATAAGCATGAGGACACTTCCAATTTGGAAGTTTGACAGAATTCGAGAAGCACAAGGGGTCCCAAAAGAAAGATTTTATTTCCGAGAGGCACGGAAATCAATTGGTAGGGAGGGGACTGCGCAACGAATATGCGAGAGTCTCTTCAAACTTCTTCTCCCAATTTTGAATGAGAGGTATGCTTGATGGCTAAATTAAGTGGCGACAGCAAATAAGAAAATATTCATCACGAAATGGCAGCCATCACAAAGTCTATCTGGAGAGCCATAATTTTAGTGGGATGATCTCAATGTTAGGGCAAGCAGCAACGTTCACATGCTGTGATAAACATACTTTGAAATAATATTTTGTTTAGTAGTTTGGGTTTTAAGGCTTTCACAGAAAGGTTGGTCCTTTGACGTTGGTAATGAATTTTTCGTTTTTGCTTCTCTCCGAGCATTCCTGGTCATTAAACCGGGTCGAAATTTAGATTCATCCCAAAACCAACTCGAAAGTTAAAGGGACTCTTAAGAACTATATCTGCATATTTTTTTTTTTCACTCTGGGAAAAACCAATGGAACACTTTTGGTTCTACTGAAGGCCTATTTTGGCTAAAAAACATGTTTTTTGGTCATAACTTTTTTTTTCATTTGAAAATGGAAATAAAGATTATGTTCTTACAAAAAAAAAAAAAAAAAAAAAAAAATGATGCAGATGTCGTTTTTAAGAGTCCCTCTAACTATTGAGTTGCTTTGGGAATGATTTTATTTTGCTTCATACAAAATCGACCCGGTCTATTGGTCGAGTAACAAAAATGTAAGTTTGTATGTCCAAACTACAACTTTTAGACCGCTTAGAAGTAAAAGTAAGAACTAAAAATTATATATTTTATAGCGCACTTTTTTTACTGAAATTTATAACTTAGAAACTTAACTACTTACATTTAATATGTTATATCTGTGGAAAGATTGAAAAACTAGTTATCGCATGTTTTTATAATTTTTCAGAAGAGACATTTTAAATTTTAAGTTGATATAAAAAAATCACAATATTCGGTTGTTCAAGTTATTTTTCTAAGGAAATACAAGTCCTAGCTCGAATCTGGTTTTACCAGTTTGTATACCTCATCGCGAATAATATTCTGAACTCATAACTCATTTTCACAAAAAATGTTCGATAACTAGTTTTGTCATCTTAGCACAGATATCATCTGGCATGCGGTATGTTAATCACATGATATTGACTTTTTGACAGATATAAGTGCTCAACATTCATATTTGGCTATGAAATAAGCAATTTTGTATAACAATGAAAAGCATTTACTTAACTTTGTACTACTGACTTTCATCCATTTAATTGAAAAGTAAAACTTGAGTTAATATTCCGAGAAATCGCATTAAAATATGCCATAATATATATTTTCACACCTTTTTAAAAAAAAAAAAAATCGAAGCCATATTAATTTTTATTTAGCAGGTTTCTTTATTAAACATACATACATTTGCATAGCTAAAATATATGAATATTTACTACATACTTGTATATGTAGCTCTATAAAGACGTTCATTTTGGTGTAAGTCGGTGCCTTTCTTTACAAATTAAGTATTTGAACGCATGCCGTGCTAAGTTTTAAGAGCCATTTTGACGCACCAAACACTTTGTTATTGCTATTTATTGTTATTGAAACGCACGTTTCGGAAATTTTTTGGCAACAGAGTGTTAATTAATACTCTTAGCTTGTGTGTTCAGTGAACTTTTGTGCAATTTTGTTTTTATTTTTTTAACATTTTTTTAAATATGCTAATGAGTTAATAACAGTTCTACTATTAATAGCAGCATTTTATTGCCTACTTAGTGGGTTGATTAAAAGAAATTGTGTCTTTTTCAGTTGCCAAGTGAAGTTTGCGCCACACTTTTAAAAAGACATAAAAAAAAAAAATTCCAAAATAACACAAAAAAATAATAAAAAACTTTGCAGCCAATTTTTAGGCGCAAAAACATTTATAGCTGTAGGCATTAAAACGACAAACCGACAAAAGTATAAAAACTAATCCAGTGGTAAAAAGTCTATGTACAAAAGAGTTGCATAAATAATTTAACTTGACTTATGTTTTCAAACCCTTTTCTAGATAATCCCAAAAATATGCTATAAAGAGAACCAAAAATAATTAAAAAAATATGAAACATTTCTAATCCTTCGCAGTAGCAAGGATTAAAGCGATAAAAGAATTAAAAATGAAATGCGAGTGCAAAAAAGTCAGCTTATGACGTAGGGGATTTTTCAAAGAATTTTTTTTTGTATGAGACCGCGTGGATAAATCGTTAAAAAATGCAAAGTGAAAATTTAAGTAAAAATTTCACATTGCAATTTTAATTGTGAAACTTTTTTTTTACTGCTGTGGCATTCCGTAATAAGTTACAAATATTTAATTACAAATTCCTTATTTCAGTGAACTTTTTTAGGGAACTTAACACTTTAGTTGAAAAAAATACGCGTACCGCTCAGTAGATGTAAAGAGGGGAAACTTCTGAATGGTTGTATTCATATTATAACGTTCACTTTTCGACAATGCGTGGTATCCACTTTCGACGCTTTCCTACTAAATTTCATTAAAATAGCTTTTATAGCTTGTGAGACATAACTATATAAGTCGTCACTGCTCGCTAGGCATATGTTTGATTCGGTTTTTGCTGCAACTTTTCCAAAGAAACATTATTTTTAAACATCTCAGTTATTTAAATTTTAATATCACTGTCAAAATATTTTCGGAAGTCCTATAAAATATTCCATTGAGACTTGTTGATACTCCGCCATAGACGTTTTTGACTATAGTGCATCTAGATTTTCTTTGTTTTGACTATAAAGCTGTCGGATGTCCTTCGGGAATATTCACTTGTTCAAGGAAATGGATCAAATAAAGCTTGTTCATAGTACGCCAAAGATGTTTTTGCCTATATTATATCTAGATATACTTCATTTTAACAACGGAGCCTTCAGGTGACCTTGGGGAACCCTAAGATGTCTCTGGAAATGAATCAATTAAAGCTTCTTTATAGATCGCCAACTATGTTTTTGCTCTTGTAAGTCTAGATATTCTTCCATTTGATTGTTGAGCATTCGGGTGACCTCCGGAAAACTTCAAGTATACCAAAAAATTATCAATATGGTATTCAACTTCTACACTACCAAATTTCGTCAAATTAACTTGTTGTATTCGATATTTAATGGGAAGAAACAAAAAAAAGTCGCCAAAATACGGTCGAAAAAAAGTTTCAAAAGAGAGAAAAGTGTAATAAATAAGGGTCGAAAAAAAGTCTCGAAAAAAGTTTAAAAAAGAAGTGTCAAAAAAAAGTTGTTATAAAAAGTGTCAAAAACGTGTCGAGAGAAAAGTGTCAAAAATATGAGGAGCCAAAAAAGTGTCGAAAAAAAAGTATCGTAAAAAGTATCAAAAATGTGTCAAAAATAAGAGTCGACAACGAAGTGTCAAAAAAATATGTAAATATATCGAAAAAGAAGCGTCAAAAAAATATGTAAAAAAAAGTGTCGCCAAAAAAGTGTCGAAAAAAAGGTGTTATAAAAGTGTCGAGAGAAAAGTGTCAAAAATAAGGGTTAAAAACAAAGTGTCAAAAAAATTGTCAAAAAAAAGTGTCGCCAAAAAAGTGTCCAAAAAAAGGTGTCAAGAAAAAGTGTCAACGAATTGTGTAAAAAAAGTGTCGCCAACAAGAAAAAGTGTCGCCAAAAAAGTGTCAAAAAAAAGATGTCATAAAAAGTGTCAAAAACGTGTCGAGAGAAAATGTCAAAAATAAGGGCCGAAAAAAAGTGTCAAAAGATTTTTTTTGCCAAAAGGGGTTGAAAAAAAGTGTCGAATAAAAAAGTACCAACAAAAATGTCAAAGAATTGTCGAGAAAAAAGTGTCGCCAAAGAAGTGTTGAAAAATAAGTTTCGAAAAAACTTGTCAAATAAAAAAAAAATTATTCAATAAAAAAGTTTTTCCTTGAAATAAATTATGAATCCATGAAGTGATAAAACTGATTTTGATTTTTGCGATATCATTCTCTTAGCATTTTTATTCGTTTGGCACTGAAAACTCAAACAAAAAAAAGTTCCGAAGTATTTATATACGAAGATTTTGGTATTTGTTGAATAATTAAAGGTATTTCCATGAAGATGTTACGAAAAACAACTGTATACATAAGCATCTTTCACAAAAAAAGTGTTGCATGTTTTCAGAGAATTTAATTCGTTTTTGAAACCGGAAAATAACTGTAAAAAAATGTTGGCGCGTGTTCGAAATTTATGCAAATTAAAAACAAAATATTCATTGATTTCAGCAATTTAATGCTTTATTGGCGCACTGCTCATAAAATTTATTTGATGGTTTTCATAGAATTTTTTTTTCGATTTAATTTTTTTTTTTTATTAACTCTGATAGCAGAATTTATGACCAAACCCAAAGTTTGTTGCCAGAGTGATGAATTTTAGCCAGCAGAATTCGTCAATGCTTCATTAAAACTTCATGAGATGTGTTATACAATGAAGATTGACAGTTGCGATAGATTGGCGTAGATTTATTGCCAAAGTTTAAGTGTTTTATTGCTTTTAACTGCAAAAAAATTGCCAGCGTTAGCAAATCAGTTACAAAAATCTTTACAGAAACTGAACAAAATGGTAATTGTTGCTGTAAAGAATTTAATCAGCAAATGCTTATCACTCAAACAGGCGCAACACGTGATTATCTTGTGCTGTACTTAAACAAATGATGATTTTATATGGCGGTGTATTTGCTAATTATTGCTTAAACAGCCAAAAAACATTAAATGAAAAACAAATAGAAAATAAAGATTTTTGATTAATGATTTTGTTTTTTTATAAATAGAAGGCAGTAACGTTTTCGTCGCGTGATTTTGAACAAAAAATTGTTTGATGCAAATATTATAAAATGTGGATTAGTGTGATGAAAAATACGATCTAGGAATGAACGAAACAGTGTATTTGACCTATTAAAAGCTTTAATGTATTATATATCTTTTTTTCAAGGGTAACTTTAAAACAATTTTGATATAAAAAATAAATACATGCATGCAAGTTTTTTTATTTGCAAAGGGTTCAAATTAAGTTGTAGGCATCTGTAACGCTTTGGTGAAAAATATACTGAACGGATTTTTATAACTTTTTCCAAAAAACAATATATTTGTGCAAGAGAAGAAACTAGTATTCTTATTTTTTAGAGATCTTAAAGCTAAATATCAGTTTTTACGAATAGAATTTTGTAAAAAAATAAAAAGTTTCACACAAGCATAAAAATTTTCGTCACTAAACTTAGCTTCTACCAAAATTTTAAGGTTTCTTCATCCCGTTTGATCTAGTTTTGATTGCATCTTTAGTTATTCAATGAAAAATTCGCGGGCATGGCCGGAAGGCAAAAGTTAATACGCTACCTTACATTTACATACGACCAATTAAATAGACAATTTTGCGTATTCATATTTGCATCTGACTTTTCTAAAAGCTTTTTAAGACTTCTATTAAAATGTGTTACTAAGCAATTACATTAGTAATATATGACACAAGCTATACCATATACACAGCTCCCACTTTCTTTAATTGCTGTAGTGGAAAAAGCGACAGCACACAGTGATCGTAAGACATTTGATAGAGCAAATTAATAGCACGTTAGCATAGACATTTGACATTTCAATAAAATATCGTGATTTGTGACAATTTGCGTAAATTGATATGTTCGACGTCACAGACATCACCGTACGTAGTCAGTCAGCATCGTCAGTAATGAATTTGATATTGATGATTGTTAACAAAGCGATATTTAACATAAACATAAATAATTATGTAAGCGAATATTCATGAAAATAGTGAATATTGAGTAAGAATTGAGATTGAGAAGTAAGAAATGTAAAAAAGTTTAAAAATATCGAAAATGTTAGGAATTATTGATAAAATCGAAAAATGTTTGAAAACATCGAAAAAGTTTGGGAAAATTCAATGTCAGAAAATTTATTCCTTATAATAACGTTTTTTTAAGAGTACGTTTTCTGTATTGTCATTCAATCAGAATCCAAAATAGTTCCTGTTTTTCCGATATGCTTAAATTTTTAATTTTTTTTTAGAAAATCTTCACATCAATTCGTATTTTTTTTACAATATATAGAATTTAGCAACACTAAAAGCTCTTAAGAAATAAGTGTGATACACTGTACTCAAACTGGTACTGAACTTTTTGCACTGTAACCAAATTAACGTTGAAATTCAAAACTGCTTTTCTGCCTCGAATATTCCTATTGATTCACTCACCCGTCTCACCGCTTTCGATTGTGTGTAATTGGCATGACACTATCAGATATTCTCGCAAAACAAAAGAAAAATTAACAAATTTTTGAACTATAGTATATTGCAAAATAGAAAAATTTTTTAAAAAGTTGAAAAAGGTGAAAAATTTCGAAAAAAGGTACTAGGTGTACAAATATGAAACCGGTAATTTTTATTTAAAAAAAACACGTTTATTTTGCGAAAATGGTTCCAAATTTAATCTTCAAAGTAATTCCCCTCGCTAGCTACACAGTTGTACGATTCTACGAAGTTTTTATTGACCGCTGCTCGATGTGGCGATGCGTTGTCATCTTGGAATAGAATTTTGTCATGGCGAAGTTGAAATTCGGGCCTCTTCTGACGTATAGCACGGTTCAAAGCGATCAATTGTTGATGGTAGCGTGCACCAGTAACTGTTTCACCTGGTTTTAGTAGCTCATACCAAATAACACCACGCTGATCCCAGAAAATACATAGCATTGTCTTTTGGCCGAAGCGATTTGGTCTTGGCGTTGATTTGGGTCGTTGGCCGGGTCTCAAATATGATTTTTTTCATTTGGGATTGTTGAAATAAATCCACTTTTCATCGCCAGTGATGATTCGATGGAGAAAACCTTTTCTGTTTTTTAAATGGAAACAGAAAATCAATGCTTCCCGCAAATGAGAGTTTTCAGGCACAACATTCGTCATCTTTGCGGAAAAAATGCGTTGTTGTATGAAACTTGACAAATTGTGAACTGAATATTGTTGACAGATGACAGAATGAACAATTAAGACATTTGGTACGGTTCGGAAGCTCATACATATACGGCTATCGACCGCTAGATGTCATTACCGGTTTCATATTTGTACACCTAGAATCAAATCGAATTTTTTTATACTCCTGGTCTTTTATTGATAATTTAGATGTTTTTGTATACTCCTGGTCGCTTAGTGATATTGGATATGTTTTTCTGTACGCCTGGTATATTTTTGAAGTTTTTGTATACGCATGGGCGCTTACTGATATTGGAGATGTGTTTCTGTATGCATGGTCTTTTACTTATATTTTAAATGTTTTTGTACACTCCTCTGCGACAACCTATTAACACCATACTATCAAGACCAAACTAACATCGATAGAACCTATGAAAACGATCAAAACCTGCAAATTTCTGCGACAACCAATCAAGACCGTACTATCAAGACCAAACTAACATCGATAAAAACCTATGAAAACGATCCAAACCTGCAAAACTCTGCGACAAACCAATCAAGACCATATAAAAATCGAAAATTGTTCACAAATATTCCCAAAATGTTAATAAAAAATATTTAATAATGTCAAAAACGTGGTCGAAAATTGTTGATAAAGATAGGAAAAAAATTGTTAAAAAAAATTGGAAATGGAAAAATGTTGGTGAGTTTTGTAAGTCCGAAAAAATCTGACCTGTTCTAAAAACACTGCAATACTTATTACTTATATAGAAAAATTACACAGGTTTACAAAAAAAAAAAAATGTCATGGCGTTTTGATCAGACTATGTGTTTCCTAGGGACTTTGACGTCCTAAATCCGAAACCGGGGTCCGTTTTTTTCCAGAGCGTCTGAGAAAAAAGAGTTCAAGGTCATATGGAGGTCAAAATGGGGTTCATGTGTCGTTTAGTGATAAGTTCGCTAAAATTCTGAAACTAATTTTTAATCATTGAGCAAAAAGAGTATCTCGGACCTAGTTTCAGAGATATAGCCATCTGAAGATCAGTACATACATTTTCTATGAAAACCGCTATAAGTTGGGAACCCCTTAATGGATTTGAAAAATATTGGTGTCATATGAAAGGTATTTTGTTGTTGTTGTTATTGTTGTTGTCGTTTCTGTTGTTGTTGTTGCTGGTGTTGTTGATTTATTTGTTTTTGTAATTGAAAAATTTCACAAAATTTCAAAAAAGCTGATATGTCGAAAACTATGAGCCCAATGGAAAATATTTTCAAAACATTTTTATGGGTTGTCAAAATACCTTTCATATAACACCAATATTGTACAAATCCATCCAGGAGTTTCCAACTTATAGCGGTTTCCATAGAAGATATATCCGATTCTTCCGATGGCTATATCTCCAAAACTAGGTCCGAGATACCCTTTTTGATCACATATTCTTTTTAAGGACTAAGAAATCAATGATAAAAAATTGGTTTCAGAATCTTAGCCAATTTATCACTAAACGGCTCATGACCTCCATATGACCTTGAAAAATTTTTCTCAGACGTTCTAGAAAAAAACGGACCCGGGACTCGGATTCAGGTCGTCAAAGTCCCTAGGAAACACATAGTCCGGTCAAAACGCCATGACATTTTTTTTTTTTGTAAACCTGTGTTATCAAAGAATTCACAAAATGTTAAAAATCTCAAAACTTTTGAAGAATGTCCAAAAATGTCGTTTTAGACGAAATATATTGACATATTCTAAAAATGCTGAATAGTTTGAAAATGTTTGAGAAAGTTTTACCTGCAGGTCGTAATGTTTAATCTATTGAAAGCAACGTTTAGTATAGTCGCCAGCTCTGCAGACTATGTCACAGAGTTATTAACTCTAATATTAACTTGAGCCAGTCTTCGGGTACATAGTCTTCTCTGCAGATTTGTGTGGGTATTGAATACAAAAAAAATAAAAATTTAATGTCGTGGTTGTTTTATGGCTCTTCTGATCTAATTTATTAGTTTAAGAAAAACATTTTTTTTTTTAAGAATTAGCAGATAAAATAAAAAAACCAAATTTTCACATGAATTTAAATGCCTTAAACAAGCGATAACAATGTTTGTTTGTGATAACTACTTTTTGCTTTAATTACTACGCATTAATTATTTAAATATCGGAAACATTAATATTGATTAATGTCATTTTAAATTATTGTTTTGTTATATTTGTACTTTGAGATTCAATCAATACATACCAACAAACAAACAAATCATTAGAATTTTAATCATTTCATAGAATGTATATTATGCTTATCACTGCTACTAAATCAACAATCAATCACAAATGAAATAAGAGAAAAAAAATAAAAAATCCCAGAAAAGGATTTCAATCATTTAATGAATTTTCCACATATCTTTGCACTTTGCATTTGCACCCATTAAGTATTTGCACGCATATAGACGACAGACATGTAACCGCAAAGCAATAAAACAAAAGATTGTTGACTTAAAGCAGCATAAGCTCCACCTATAATACAAAGACTTCAAAGAGCGCATCTATTCACATGTAAAGAATGACTGTCATCATTATTATCATCAATCTGTAGCATGATTATTAAATTCATTACGTGAGCAACAACCAAAGCAATCAAGCAAGCAACCCAACCAGATAAATATACTAATATTGTTTAATCTCATGCGATATTTTACTTCATTATCTTCGTATATAAATCTTTACTTTTCATATGCTGTTTTCTTTGCACTTTCTCATTTACCATAATGTTTTTCTTTCTTTTTCTTTTCTTTTCTTTCTCTCTCCCTCTATTAATTTGTCACAAAATAAACAAAGTGATTCATTTCCATTTAGATTGTTTTCCTTTGCATTTTATGAAACTGAATGTATGCCTACAAGTATCTCTATCTCTCTACATATGTGTAATACCTATAATGCAGCATTTACTTTGAATTCGTTAGTAACCAACCCATTGTGTGCCAAAAATCTTTGCTTGTTTTTGTTGGCTTTGCTCCTCTTTACCGCATTGTAAACAATGTGAGTTTTCTTTGCAGATTTATTTCGGAAAATCAAAATTTATTGTCACATATTCATCAGCAAACAAAACACGCTGCAGCTGCCTTTGGCCATATTATACCAT
This sequence comes from Calliopum simillimum, assembly GCA_951812925.1. Taxonomy (NCBI): domain Eukaryota; kingdom Metazoa; phylum Arthropoda; class Insecta; order Diptera; family Lauxaniidae; genus Calliopum; species Calliopum simillimum. The sequence continues at coordinate 9,646,304 of OX638368.1, forward strand.
ACATGTCTGTCCTATTGATTGAACAATGGAGAAAATCATATAAAAAAAAAAAAAAAATGAGAAAAATAAGCTCGTACTTTTGGTAAAGCCTTATTATGTCAATAAAAATGTTAAGTTGTTTTCGACTTCATTATTAATATTTTTTCAGACTTTTTGAATATTTCATAAAGCTTTTGACTATGTTCTATGTTCTAAGGCTTTGTAAGCTTAGCATGTCATATTCAATATTCTTGGTCCCATCAATATTGTTCGATTTGTTAGCATTTCCGACATTTTTTGATTTTTTCGACGCTTCACACCATTTGTGAATTTATCACTTTTTTCGGATATTTTATTCACCCCTGTTTCCAATGTATTCTCCTTTAACTCCTAGGAGGAGCATAGGGCCAATATGAAATCTCTCCATTTGTCACGATCCCTTGCGATAACTTTAATCTCTTGCCACGACTTTCCCGATTCTTATTTCCAATAGTCGTTTCTATTTCGATTCTGAGGTGTTTTAGTTTTTATCGGCGTCTCGTTTCTAAATTTGGAGTCTGGATGTATATTGAACAACGAGGAGTGTTTATCGGTGGATTAGAAACATGAAGCATATGTTTGATTCCTTCATTTTCCTTACTATTCGATAAAATCTCCTCGTCGTTCCTATATATTGATAAATATTGATGTATATTGGAACGACAAGGGATGGTTATTGAGGGGTCTGGAAAATAATGATAAGTGCCATTGCTTCGTTTTTCTAACCCCTCTATAAACAATTCGCATTGATCCAATATATTTCCAGGCTCTTAATTTAGAAACGGGACGGCGATAAAAGGTAAAACGCAACGAAATAGAAACGACTATTGGGAATAGGGGTGATTATTTTTAAAAAGTATCGATTTTGGTTTAACTTTTCTATAGTTTCCTGATTTCAAAACTTTTTTTAGTTTTTAAATTTCTCACTTGTTTTAAGACTATTTAGATTCTTTGTTTATTATAATGATTTTATTGAGATTGAGTGTTTTGGTTATTGATTTCGACTGCTTTTGGCTCTGTGGAGTATTTAGATTTTCTCATTATTTTAAAATTTAGCCTTATTCAAATTCATCAAGGTATGTCCTAAATATTTTGTATGTTTATCGATTTGTTTGACATTTTGCTGCTTCATTAATTTATTCTGAACTTTTCAACATTTTCCCAACTGCTCTCAGTATTTTCAATAGTAGATTAGGTCGAAATTTGGATTTATCCTGAAATAAACTCAGAAGTTAAAAGAACTTTTAAGAGTTATATCTGCATATTTGTTTTTTTTTTTTTTTTTGTTTCATTTCGAAAAAAATCAATGTAGCACTTTTAATTCTACTGAAATCCCATTGGCGCTAAAGAAACATGTTTTTGGTCATAACTTTTTTTCATTACAAAACGTAAACCCAAGGGTGCTTTAGAAATAAAGACTTTGTTTTTAAAAATTATAAACTTTTTTTGCATGTATAAATAATATTCGCGGTCGGAAAAACGAAATTTTACTTAAAAAAAAAAACATTTAACGAAAAAAGTATATCAGGCACTAAATGCTTACAATCGTCCAAAAAATTCTGTGAATTTTTTTAGAGTTTTTTGGAATATCGTTTTTAAGAGTCCTTCTAACTTTTGAGTCGGTTTTGCGGTTTTTTTTTTTTTTTTTTTCATACAAAATCGAAATGGTCAATTTAATAGTTTTTTATTTGCTTCTCATTTGTAGTCTCTTTCAAATAATTCGATCATACCATCACTTGAATGTTTATGATCAAATTCTTCATTCTTGCATTATCGATCTACCCAATGTTCTGCGACTTATTCATTACATTTAAATTTGACAATTTTCAATTAACAATGATGATTTTTCAAAATATTTCTTTTGATTTCAGAGATATTTTTCGATCGAACAACATTGGTTGACTTTATCGATCTATGAACGTAATCAGAATTTTTCAGCTTTTTCAACATAATTTGACTTCCTCAAAATTTTTAGAGCAAACCGTTTTTTTTATAAGTATGTAGTTTTCAACTTAAACAATATTTATCATTTTAAAAATTGTTCTCAAATTTTCCGCTTTATATCTTTTTTTACTTCGACGACTTTTTCGAATTTCTTTGCGACTTAACCAACATTTCTTGACTTTGTCATATATCTGATTTTTTCAGTATTTTTTGTTAACTTCAGTATTTCCTGTTTTTGGAATTATTTTTGAAATTTCGACTAACACAATACTCATACACTCGGAAAACGTTGATTTTGCATTTATAAAAATTTTTTGTTAAAATTCTTCAACATATCCTGTGGTTTTGTTCCACTATGCATTCATCTCTATATATATCAACTTTGTTACCACCATCATATTGATGCATCATTGCTAACAGCCAAAAGTGCTGCCAACTCATACTCGTATCATTTAGTTGTCTGTCTCTTAGTTTCTGTTACGTACAGAGTGAGTTTTGTTTGCAGGAAATTATGTTTACACAGTTGAAAGTTTGCTTAAAGCTGCCAACAATATCTATACAAAACAAAGCATGCGGGACTAAAAAATAACAGATATGAAACGCTCATGCTCACAATTGTGTATGTCATAATGACATATGTCAAAATTGCCGTTTGCATGTTTAGCAAATGTCATAAATTCTTTCTGAGTGAATAATCACATAGACTGAGGCTGTCGTATTTTGACCGACTGACTGACTAAAACAGACGGAAATTGCAAAAACGATGGTACCATTGTTATCAAGTTTGAATGCAAGCCAACAAGCAGACAGGACAATGGCTCAAAAGCAGCAGCATACGGAAATGGTGTTGACGCTGACAGAAAGTTTGGAATCAAATATACTACGTAGCAAGCGCTATTGTTTGTGATTATCGAATAGTAGATATGTTATTTGATATACCCATATATATGTATATAAGTAGCTGCAAATTTATATGTTGTGTCGTAGGATATGAGAAAATCGACCATTGATTGACCATTGTTCGAAAATGTGCCAAATATTTGCTTTTTTTATAATGAACTAATGGAAATGAAGTGGGAGTAATGGAACAAAAGCTTTTTTAAAGGCTTAAAAGGTTGGAATTAGGTTGTTAAAAATTAGTATTTAAAGGACTTTAAAATAGTATCATATTTACGGGAGTATATTTTGATGTTCTTTGATCAGTGGCTTTTTTTTATTGGGATTTGTCAAATATAAACTGTTAAGTTGTATTAACGTGACAATGCTTACAAGAAATTATTTACTGAACTGTAAACTTTAATAATAAATAAAGATTTTATTCATAGATGTCAACCTTATTTTGATATTGTTACATCAATAATAAATTCCCTTTCCAAATACTTTGCAGTAATTTATAATGCCTAAACGATGTACATACTTTTCAATGTGTCAAAAATACTTTTCTCGGAAAAACTTGCAATACAGATGTTTGACAAAATGTTTTGTTATTTTTTTTTTTCATTTAACACAAAAAATCTCAAGTTCTGTGAATTTTATTTTTGGTCCAGAAATATCAGCCAATTTTCCTTCTTTGAATAAGCATTATTTATATACCTCCATCAAAATGAGAAAACAAAGAGTAGTCTAACGTAATAAGATTTGCATTGGCCATCTGTGATTTAGTATATGCTTCGCTTCAGACCAAACTCAATAAAAATGGCAAAAAAGAAATATATTTTTGTGGATTTTTTGGGGTTGAAAAAAATGGCAGAATCGGCAAGTAATGTTAAATACTGTTTCACAAAAATGTCCATAACTTGAACTTGAACCAATTTTTATGTTCAGACCAATTTTGGAAATGCAGTGAATAACACAAAACTACTTTTTATATGAAACCAAAGTCGTTATAGTTCCTTAAGGATTTAGCAGTTTAGCAGTATGTTTTTTTGATGATTTCAAATTATTCACCATTTACCTCATATATTTTCTAAAACATTAATGTACCATTCTGATTTTGAATCCGTATGAAAAATAGTAGAAACGGTGCTAACTGTTTCCGAGAAGATGAAATGCTTAGGAATAATCCTAGATAAAAGTCTAACTTGGAACAGTTATCTATCATACATAACAAATAAAGCCTTAAGAATAACATATGCTTGTCAAAGGTAGTGTGGTAAAACATGGAGACGACGGTTTGATAATGATGGCATATCCTTACAAAACTAACGCTGCACTAATGTTCACTTATGCTTCATTAGCATGGTGACCAAAGGTAGACCAAACAAGGGCTCAGAATGAACTAAACAGTGTAGCAATATTAGTATATATGTAGTATGTAAGGTTATCCACAGTATAAAACACTGTATATAGTAAAGCATTTATAAGTTCATTATAGTCATTGCATAACCTCGTTATAGTTCATCAGATAAGTTTATTTAAGTTTCATATAACTTTGTGAACTCATTATGTGAATATTGTAAACTGATCATGTTAAAAATAATTGTGACCTAACACCTATTTAAATAAAACAGTTTTATCTAGAACTTTGAACCTGAAACATCAACGAAAGTGTTTGATTTTTCCAACAACAGGATCTTCAGAAAAGTCTGTTTGGGTGTCACAGGGGCACTAAAGACGTGCCCGACAGTAAGTCTAGGCATGCTAACGGGATTCACCACTCTTCACTTTATGGTTAAGAAAGAATCAGCCTGTGCGGCCCTTAGACTACCTAATTTTCAACAACTCAAGCAATCTAAAATGACATGTCAGTGTCCTAAATGTGTTCTGGAATACGACGTTGTGGAGTCTCCGATAAGTAATGTAAAAAGTTAGTTTTCTCTTAAAAATTCAAAGTGGTCATCAACTACCGCGCCGAATGGAGGAGGAAGGATATGAATATAAAACAAGGCTCATAGTTATGGCTCACTGATGTGTCCAAAATGAAAGATGGCGGTGCATGAGCTGGAGTCGTGAGATCTAGATTCCAAAAAGCAGTTGCAATGGGATAAACAGCTTCGATTTTTCAGGCGGAGGTCCACGCTTTAGAGTTGTATGCCAGAGAATGTCTAAAAAGGGGCACTCAAGCGGCTCGTAAATCTTTAATAGCTTTTTAAAGGCACTCACAGCTTGTTCGAGAGTGATTTGAACTTTTTTAAGTCCTATCCAGGAGGAATGATGTTACTCTAATGTGGATACTAGGGCACGAAAAGCATTAGGGCAATAAAGAGGCAGATTGCACTTATACTTTTATAAGCCCAGAACCTTTTTGTGAAGCGAGCAACAGCTTTAAAAATAACTAATTCGCAAATGGAAAGAGAACAACAGGTTTGTAGACGATGATTCTTGTAGACTCTACTTAGAGGACTTGGAAACAGCGGAGCAAGTGCTATATAACTACTTGCCCCGCTGCGGTGAGAAGCAGACTTAAGTACCTAGGTGCCGAGATTTTAGATCAAAATGACATAGATAAAATTAATTCCATGCCGCATACTGGTCGGAAAATCAAAAAAGCTGATCAAAATTCGAAAAATAAAGTTGTTGTTCTGGCACTCTTAATTGTTGGTAATGATAGAATAATATCCACTTTGCTCGTTTCAGTGGTCAGAAAGACCTTTGTGCCTAAAAAACTCTTCTCGTTTGAAGTTCACCTATCCTTGCGAAGAATTTTTTTTTTTAATATAAAGCGTCTCAGTAAACAAGTGGAAAAAATAACTTCTGTTCATATTTTTGCACTGTTACGAAATGGAGTCTCTTAGTGAAGGTTTATTTAATGTGTTTCTCAAATCCAAAGCGTTTTATCTCGTTCACAGTTTATATAAATAGGCAACTGTTTCGTGAAAATTTATACACAAAAAAATTGTTAAAGTGGTTTTTAATATGATAAATGTTATAGCATCCACGGCCATCCATCTAGTTTCTACATGCATCTTATTTAGGGTACATTTTTATACAAACCTTTAAAAAAATTAGCTGCCCCGAGGTGCCCATGAAAAAGATATTAGGATTTTTGTAAAGTATTTCATTTTTGTAATAATTGATCCCAGAAACAAAAATTTTCGTAGATAAAGATGTTGTTCAGCATATTTTTCCATTTTGTGTTACAAAAATTAATTTCATATTTCCAATCAGCGACCTCAAAAACCCCAGTAACTCTCTTCTCATTGATTAATATAGTTTTGCACTAAACGGTTCATTATTGTGGATCCGCCATTTTGTATTTCGTAAACTAGATTTCAGATTTATTATAAGCAACATCTGAACTCAAATGTACCACTTTTGGTGGTAATAAATGCAGCTTAGCAGTATTTAGTCCGCCATTTTTTTTTTTTTTTTTTTTGAAAATAGATTTCAGATTCGTAATTATCATTATCACAAACCTTAAATTACCGACTTTCGTGAGAATATATTTGGCTTAGCATTATTTGTACACCATTGTGGATCCGCCATTTTGATTTCTTAAAAATGGATTTCGGATTCGTAATCAGCTTCATCAAAAACCCCTTATTACCGACTTTCAGAATTTTGGCCAGCTTTTTCAATTTTCCCACCACTATGTGTCGTGACAAGTTTTATGGATAGTCTGGAACTGTTCTGATATGGAAAGAGACTGTAAAAGAGATCTTTTAAAGTGCAGTGCAATCTAGAGCCTTCAAATAATAACAATGTGCTTTAATTTTTACAAATGACATTAAGTATCATTGTGAATTGTTATTTATGTTGTGGATAGATGAAGAACTAGTTGATAATAAGCAATAAGGTGATAAACTTCAAATGTATATCATTTCAGAAGGTGCTCATTTCAACGATATCTCATTGTTATAATTTTTTGCACCTTCAAATAAATTTTCGTAGAAACTGAGTTTAATTTTTCTCAAACATTTCAAAACAAAAGCCGATTGACATTATGACATTACTCTAATAGCACCAGTTCTATACTTGCTAAACTCTTGAAAAAAATGCTTTAAGTAAAAAACAAATTATTTTAATGTAATAAAGGACCATCATGTTTGTTAATTGAATAATTAAGTCACCATAAAATATATAAATTTTTATTTTATAATAAAAATAAAACAAAGTTCAAAACCATTAAATTATATTCCATACTGTAGTAAGTAGTGCAATAAGAGGAAAATTTTAGCATGCAATTAAATAGATTTTGCAAAACAAAACCAAACATATTACTTACTACAGAAAAACAAGTTAAATATTAGCACAACATTGAAGCAAAAATAAAAAACACGATGTTTTTTTTTTTAAAAAAAACCATTAAAATATTTATTTGCAAAAATCACCCAAACGCATAGAAATTTTTCGTATTTATGCAATTAAAAATTATAATAAATTAAATTAGATTAGCGCTTTAAATAACAATAACATTAAGCAAAACACGATAACAAACAACATAAATGGCTTTATTAATTTTAACCTTTCAACTTGTGGTAAATAACTCGTAGCAAATGCAGCAGGTGTCAAATTCGTTGCTTTGCGTGTAACCTAAAAATCTTCATCACTCGCGTTGCTGCTGCTGCTTTATTTAAGTAAAAGTAAAGCTCTTTAATTAATTACGTCAATATTTGACATTTTGGGTTGAAATATATTTTTGGTCAAAATATATACGTATAATATCAGACAGGCAGCAACCCCTATTTTCGTGCTCAAATCAATTAAGGTGCGTTTTCAATTCAAATGATGATGTTGCGTTGATAACGCAACGTGATGGCGCGTCTTATGCGTCACATTAAATGGGGGGCTGCTTAAAATCAATAAATTTGTGATAATTCTGCAAAAAAAAAGGTTATTCCTTAAGCAGCAGCAGTAGCAATCGAAAGGGTGTTGTCCAAAGATTTTTGCCATATTTAAATTGGTATTGGAATTTTTTGCGTTCATTGAACTTTCATATCAAACAAGTCGTCGCTATATCAAATTGCTTGCACATATGATTTTGCATTTGTTATAATGTTACTCGTACATGTATGAATTAACATTTTTATTGTATCGAAATTAGATAATTTGCCTCAAATTGCTTCTGTTGTAGGTACATAAAAACTTAGTAATAAAAGTTTCAATTTACTTTTAATTTGTTACTTTTTTTTATTGGTGTCAATTTTATACTTTTTTTGCTCTACAATATTAAATTGTTTTAAATTGGCAGGTTTTGCTGACGTTTTTCTAAAGTGTTGAATATCAAGTGTTTTTTTTTAACCTTATGTGCAATACATATGACAGTGCCAAAGGTAAACTTTAAGTTATGCAGTCTGATATTCTATATATATACATATGTCGTCAGTAGTCAAATTAAGATTTTTTTTTATACCTATATTTTAAGTTTTTATAATGGTAGAGTTGCCAGCGAACATAAAGTTAATGAATTTTACCTTAAGCACTATGAAAACTAATTTTTGAGAAGTATTTTCCATGTTTATTTTTGCTGTATAGCTAAAATAAAAAAATTGCATCATTAGTTTCTAGAACAGAATGATATTAATGCACTTTTGTTGCCATATGGCAATGTTAGGCAAGATTGCTCGCTGGCTTAGCATTAGAACAATCAAAGTGGTTAAAATAAATTTTGTTTTGAGTAGGAAAGATTAAATTGACATTTAGTGGAAATTCTACTTAGTGAAAAGGCCAGAAACTGACCTTTCTTCATGCTATGACTGTCTTATGGCAAAGTTAATGACAAGTGACCAAGTCTCTCTCGAAGCATCGCGGTTTTAAGTACTAAACCACAGCAATAAAAATGAAACAATTTTAATGAAAAAAATGTAACTGCTGATGAAGCGGGATCATTCAGAGTTTATACATTTTGTGTTGAGCCCAGTAATATGTAACCGATGTAAGTACAATTGAAAACGACGTCTTTACATGCCATGCTTGGATAACCTCCTTTGCACCAATAAAATGTGGCTTAGATAAATACTCCCATTATTTATTGTGTGATAGATCGAATTCCAATTATTCCGAGCAAAGTCTGAGCTGAATATACATTTTTTTTCTACTTAAATCTCGTCGAAATAACAAAAAACACTTCGATCTTTTGATGTGTTGAAGAAGGTTAAAAATGCTAATGTTGACCAAGCTGGATAAACCGGCTCTTATTAAGGAACAGGTTTTCTACCCATTTTTCTTCTCTCAACAACAACTTCTACAGAAGTCATTGATCTTGGTTACCAGAACACAATGGCCAGTGGGGATACCTACCACTCATTTTGTCTGAGATCCTAAGGCCAAAACTGGTTTAGAATTATAGTTTTATTACAGACCGGTGGTCGCCAAAAAATTTTTGCTTGTAAGAGGTTCTCATGTTCAAAAAGTTTGAAACCATGGCTCTGATTTCTGTACACAATAGATGTGGTAATTGTATGGAGGGAAATTTTACCAGTCTGGCTCAGCAAAAATCGTAAAGCATGTATAATTTGGAATTACAAAGTAGATTTGAGGATTTTTTTTTTTTTTTCAAAAAGGGTTATTTCCACTTTCGACCTCGAACAAAATAAAAATATATAAGAACAAATTATTAATGTAACTATCGGGGGTGGTAAACTTCATTAAAAATATATACTTTCTTCGGCAGAGTTTCTCCAAATTATCTATATTTTACAGTTTTATTGAGCCAGACCGTTAAAAACATTTGACCCATCCATTGAAATTACATTATTATACCCTAAGCCCAGGGTTTATTCAATTTTTCCTTCCGTTTGTAATGTAGAGAAAGAGGCGTGGCAGATATAGAAAAGTCTGGCTGGCTGGGTGTGCGTGGAAATACATGTTTTGGAAAAACTGAGCAAAATAATTCAATGAAATTTGGTACTCTGTCTTTGTCGTCAAAGTTAGCTCAAAGGATTGAAAATAAGTGAATTCGGTCAACGAACACGCCTACCGCCCATTCAAAGAATATGTTCAAAATGCAATATTATGAACATTATTTGCGATAATGCAAGCGATAACTAAGGATAGTAAGTACAAGCCAAATGAGCCAAAAATAAGGTAATTCGTACAGGAGGACGTGGCATCTCCCATATAAGCATAAAGTTCAAAATGCTATATTGAAAGCGTTATTTGAGATTATCTAGCAAAATTCCACTAAAACACCAAAAACAATAAAATTAGGCTCTAACAAAAAGGAAGGGGTATTCGGACAAGAAGGCGTGGCACCTTTCACTCAAACACTAAAAACATGAATTGTAAGCCCTGAGCAGAAACTAGGCAAACTCGAACAAGAGGGCGTGGCACCTTCCATACAAGAAAAAGTTTCAAAAAGCTGTACTGAAATCATTTGTTAAGTTAATGAAAAAATTTTATACAGATACTTTCAATAGTTAGTGCAAAATCTAAGCTTGAACTCACTTAGTTCAGTTAAGAAGGCGTGGAAACTCCCGTACAAGAGAAATTTTTAAAATACTGCAGTGTAGGGTATATTATTTTTTGGCCAGGCCAAAGATATACGTAACACCCTTACCAGTTTTTCATTTATGACGATTATACAGCAAAAGACTGATATGTTTAAGCAAATTATCCTTTATAGAGTTTTTCAAAATCCACAAGTTGACTGACATCTCGTCATTCTTTTTTCCTCTTCATGATGATTGAGGTTTTCTTTAGAACTTTCATTTTGATCATCATAATTCAAGATAGTTTCATATTCTGACTTTAGCTATATGTTCCGAAAATAATGTCTAAGCAGTTGGTACCCTAATACCTTGGTACACCATTGATGCCCCTTCATATCGAATATAGTTTTTTCATATAACTTTTAGACTAACCTCTGAGAAGATCTTGAGAGAAATTTGCAAATATGAACAAGAATTCATATCATCTGCAAAACACTAAGAGCTTTAAAATGCTACTTTATACAACACTTTTAGGCAATGCAAAAAATTACTGCTTTACTTTTAAGGAATAATTTCATTAAATTTTTATCAACTTCTTTGATTTCATAGGGTATCACTGTTATCTAAAATTTTTTTAACTTGGCAACCCTTTATGCATAAGTGGCTTGGATGATTAACTTTTGAATTTGAAATTAGTAATATACATGTATTACGTTAGTTAATGATTATTGCTACAAATTTGCATAATTTATAGACAAATATGTACCTACCCGGCTAGTTGTAATAAAGTTGTATTTATTCTTTTAATAAAAAAAAAAAATGCACTGCAAAGTTGTTTGAAGTTTTTGTCTGTCTGGCTGACTGGGGTAAGATACTTTAGCGGTTATTGTTATTGTTTTGTTTTTTCCTGCAAACACTTTATGAGTGCGCGATAAATTCAAGTCTTTGAGTTAATGAGTTAATGGAAAAATTTTTCCCCACACTAATAAATCATGCATTACCATGTAAGCAAATGCATGATGCGCCTGCTTGACTGCTTGCAGTGTAACTACAATAATTGTTGCAATTGTGGAAAGTTTTATCATAGGGGTTTTGTTTTGTTTTTTGCTTATTTTGTCAGGAATGTAAAAAATTTTTTAGTGCCGCCAAAAATCGATAGAATTTTTAATAAATTATTGTTGTAGCGAAATTTATCGAGCAGCGCTAAGTGATAGGCAGGTGCTTTACAAGAATACCAAATAAAATGGGCGTATGGAAATGGGCGCCACGCCTACGTTTCAAATGTCAAAATATCTCTTCTCACAAGTGTACTAAGTTGCATGCGCTATTATTTTATGGCATGTAAATAAAACTGTAAATTTATAATTATTGTGTATGTCACATGAATATTTAAGTGTCACAAAATGTTTGCGTCATTAATACTTGCATTACCTTTGTAAAAATGTGTTTACATTAATTGACAGGCGGCTGTCATGAATTGTCAAAGTGCTTCACTTTTACAAAATATTAGATTTAAAGCCATTAGCCTTATAACAATTCAGGTTAAAGTTATTATAAGCTTTAATTTAAGCGGCAGTGCAATGGTTATGCGATTTGCAAATCAAAACAAAAATGTGAAACTCACGATTAATGCGAAAATCGTTAACTTAAATGACAAGGGTGTAAAAATATCACTTCTATTAAATTTTGTGCTTCCGAAGCATTTAAATAATGACGGTATTTGAAAAACACTACTGCGATAATCACCAAACATGACAGAGTACTGACGATTGGTATAAAAATTAAATTTACATGTTTTAAATTTTGTGAATTTTTTAAACTGGAATGATTTATAGAAATATTATTGTGGAATAAATGATAATGATTTGTATGAGATACTGGAAGCTGACAGTGGACTGACTTTTTAGTAAAATGTAAATTATGATGCTTGTTAATTTTATTATATAAATTTTTCTTCTTAATGATTTGCATAAATGTTACATTTAAGATTCCTATGTACATGGCAGGGAACTGACCATTGGTAAAAAATTGACTTTGATTTAATTTTGTGCTTCAAATCAAACTCAAACAGATGACGAGTTTCAGGAAAAAAATTGTTAAGGTTGTCACCTATCGTGACAGGCGACTGACGGTTGGTATATAAATTTTTTATTGGTTAAAGGTTTTCTTCGATGAAATGCTTTAATAACTCAAAATGAATGGCATAAGCATAAGGTTAGGTTAACGCAGTTGACAGGGGAATGACAACTGTTATCAAAGTAATACCTTTACTAAAATTCCTGTTTCAGAAACAATTTAACTGTTAATAATTTTCAAAGAGCGTTGCTGTTGTAGTCATCAGGGGACTGACGGTTGGTGATAAAAATTTAACTTCTATTGAATTTTGTGCTTCACAAAAATTTTAAATGGTAATGGAATTTGCAAAAAATTCACTGTATTGTCATCAAAGATGACAGAGGACTGACGATTTGTGTAAAAAAATTTAGTTTTTATGTTTTATATTTACTTTGTGAACTGCTTTAACTGAAATGAATTAGATTTATGTATTATTGTGTAATAAATGATAACAATTTATATTAGGTACTTGAAGCTGACAGAGGACTGACTTTTGCGTGAAAGGTGATTTGTGGGGGTTGCAGTGAACATATTAATTTTTTTATGTAAATCTTTCTCGTAACTGATTTGCATAAAAATCCTACCACAGTTATGTTACATGGCAGGGGACTGACGATTTTTATTTGATTTTATTATTCAAAAACAAAAAAAAAAAAAAACAAACGCAAGTAGGTGACAAGTTGCAAGATAAATTATTCCGTGTAGTAACTTTACTTATCAGGAACTGATGTTTGTTACAAAAATTTTATATTCCTTAAAAGTTTTCTTCGGTGAAAATCTCTAATAACTGCAAATACGTAAAGTGCGGTTGGGACAGTTACTGAATGTTTATAAAATATGAATGTGAAGTGATAACATTGCAGTAAGAATAAGATAAGGTCATTGCGGTCTATTGCGCAAACTCTGATAAGACTTAATTAGAAGTCAGTATATTGGCGCAAGCCATTAACGAATTTCATAATTTCCATTTGAGGAATGACGCCCTCCTCAGAAGCTAAGGGCTTTGCAATAAAGAAGTAACGAAGTTTGTGACTTGCTAGACCCTCATAGTGACATAGAATATGTTATGCTGTTTCCTCTCGTTTGTAACAGAATCTACAGAATTCACTCTGGAATGATTCCATGTCTTCGAGATGTTGTCCCGTGAAAAATAACGTAACAGTCGATAAGCCTTTCCTGTTCAGCCTAAGTAACTGTTTTGTTCTTTGTTTAGAAACTCATGGCATGCATAATTTAGATTGTCCGTTGCCCAGAGTATCATTCCAGCCTTCTTGAACTTTTCTGTCCAAGTGATAACATGTTCATAGTTTCTATTATATAACTAATGATGTACAAGTCTAAGTCTTTTATGTGCTACTAGAAAAATCCGGTTTTTTGCAATTCCATAATTGCTTTATATGCGGTTTTTGCCAAAGCATTGGCGCCGCAATACTTTTTCACGTTTTTTCTGTAAATATTGGCTGACTTTTGTCTACTAATGCAGAAAATAAAAAAAAAAATAAAAATTTTCGCACGTTCTAATTGTTATTTTGTCTACCCAATATTTGCCAAAATGACTGAGCATTTATCGATTCATAATGGCAAGTAACCGATTTTTCAGTGGAATTTTTCTTTTAATAAAATTACGCCGCTACAGACAAACTCTTAAAGTTGGCTCTTTTCGTTACTGTTATTATTAATTTTTTTTTTTGTTTTTGATCCGATTTCATTTTATTTGTTTGCATTGTAAATTATTAAAATTTCATTTGGCACAGACATCATAATTGTTATGTTTTTAAGATGAATCTGTTTTTATTTATTGTAGACATTTTTGAACCCAAAATGGAAATAAACTTTTTGTGGAGTTTAACCTACAAGCAATGTTGATATTTTTAGTTTTACATATATTTACATATGGTATTTGAACATTTGGCAAATATCGTATTACAAAACGTAAGAAAGATTTTTATCGTCATATTATTGTAAGGTATTTATCTTTTATATTGTGCAAATAGTTGTAAAATATTGCTATAATTAGCGCTAACGCGCGTATTTTATTAAAAATTACTACGTCGGATTTTGTTTACCTTTTCTTGGTGAATTAAGTGGTGCCATAAAATTTTATAGTTTCCTCGGAAACTTTTATTTTTCACTGTTTATATAATAACTATTCGATTAAATATGCATTGGTGATCTTAATAGTGGTGCAATAAAGTCAAAAGTGGAAATATTCTTCGGAATCTTAAACCATTTGAAGGTTGCTAAAAACTTTTGTTGTAGATTGTAAATGCTGAAATCGCAGAAAAATTTTCATACACCTCATTGCAAGAGCATTAATTGGAGGAAAAGTTTTTGCTAAGCAATCGATGTTTATCTATGTCATTAATAAGATTACTATGTATGTGTTTTCTGCTCAAATAAAAGTTCCATAAACTTTGATCGATTTCGGGAATAAAATTAATTTTCAGGAACATAACATAAAAGTAAAAAAATCGCAAGTGGTCACAAAATTAAACAATTTTTTTAAAAACGTGACACTCATGAAGGACACATGCATGTTTGTGACACTCATGGCTTTGACAACTATGACATTATTATGAGGCTTTTACTAAATATGTTTTGTTTATAATAATAAAGCTGATCGCTTTTGAAAACTATTAAAATTTCATACTTACATTTTAGACCTTCATTTTTGCTATTACGAAATTATCTCTCAACCATAATTGAGGTACCTCAGGTTAATGACTTACACGAAAACATCTTTTAAAGATCACCGGCGAGGAGCATAGTTTTCAGTAACCCGATCGTCATACCATTCAAGAGCAATTCGAGTGGCGATTGCCTTCCCCAGTTCGCTCGAACCAACACGCAGTTCAAGCAATTTCAACAGAAATTTCTGTTCGATCAGTACACCGAGCAGATCGAGCGTTCGAACGGTATGTATCGTTTGAGCGCTCAATTCAAATTTGATGCATACAACCACGGCTGGGTTAACAGATTGACCAAGAAGGGCTGCCACAAGAAATATTTTTTTTTTGTTGTGGAATGCAGCGAAAAACACTTTGAGAAACGTTTTTTTAAAAAACTAACATAAAATTTAAGGGTTGCCACCTGAATATTTTCTGAAATTTTGTTAAAATCATACTTTTTCTGACCAAATTAAAGTTCTTGGTTTCAGAAACATTAAGATAAAGTTTTTTTAAATTGTGTATTGTTAATTTTATCAATTTTGAATAACAAAACAAAAATTGAGGGTTGCCAGAAGTTTTTTCGCAAAATTGCATTTCTTAGTCAAGTTTCTGCAATGAAAAATCATATTTTTGACCCAAAAACCCAAAGTATTTTTTTAGGGTTGCCACCTGTTTTTTTTTAAAAAAATCGAAATTTTCTTTCAATAAATTGCTAAAATTATCATTCTCTCTGTACAAAATGACATCTTGGGCCCAAAAACAACGTAACAAAGATTTAGGGTTGCCATATTAGGGTTGCCAGACGTTTTTCGCTGTCTGTAAAATCTGTACTATCTGTAGCTATCTAACTTTCCTGAAACCAAGAATTTCAATTTAATTGCAACAAGTATGACTTTAACAAAATTTCAGAAAGTAACCAGGCAACCCTAAAAGTATAAGTTTTAAAATTAATTTTTTTTAATATAAGCAAAATTTACAAAAAAAAATCCAGGTGGCAACCCTAAAAGTTTTTGTATAATTTTTAAAAAATTTATTTGAGCGTTTCCTAAACTACTATTCTGGTGAACTACAACGCACTTACGTCGCAGGCAAAAACGCATCCAAAGCGGGCGAGAGAATGCGTAACACTCAAGAGTAGCAGCGAAGATATGAAAGTTCGGAGAAGTGGAGATGAATATTTTCTCTAATCCCAAATATTGGAGCATGAATCGACTCTTAATATGGAGAGTTTGATTTTGACTTAACACAGTTGCTCAGTGGACGTGGTTTTGGTCCATCGTTTTAAGTATGAAGAAGGCTCCTTCTGTCCTGACCACACTGACGAAGTTAGCAAGGTGCAAAATTCTTATTTTCATTTCTTTCCATAGCTATTCTCTCCGCTCTGATAGATCTTAAAAACAAGGGACATATGTTTTTTTTTTTTTTTTTTGAGGGGCTTCTAAAAAATGAACTCAGCTCAGTTAAGAAAAACCTTTTTATCTCAAAATATAATACATGATTGATTTTAAAAAAAAAACGTATTTATCAAATTATGATAGTCAAAAACTGGCTACGAGTGGAATCAAGTTATACAATTGGTACTAACAATCATTAAAGAACTCAAGATTGACTACGTCTTTATGATGAATCATCTGTTTTTAATTTCTGTATTATTACAAAAATAACCAAAAAACAACATTATTAAAATCAGATTATTTTTGACGCAAAAGAAAAAGCACCGCTGACCACAAAAATAGGTTAATTTAAGCAGAAAACAGTCAACATTTAAGAAACTGCTCCGATTTATAAAAATATTCGTATAACACTTAAAACACTGAGCACGTGAGTAAACAAAGTGCTGTGTCCAATTGACGCATGTGAAGTAAAAGCTTAAAAAAATCCTCTGAATAAAAAGTACAAAAAATTCTTTAATTCATTTACTTTATTACTACGAAAAGTTGTTTTAAATAATTGTTTCACTTGAGATTCAGCTTAAAATTAAATTTCTAAGTAGTATGACAACAACAAATTCAATTTAAAAAAATAAATAAACAAAAGTTGCATAAAAATAAAAATTAAAAAATCATAAAAGCAACATATCTCAACTCATTAACCAACGTCAACGCTTAGTGACGCACGAATTTTGGCTTTGGCTTTGACGGCTGCGTCTGCATTTCAAGTCAAATGCGAGTTCTGTAGCAGCATTGGTGATCCCCCTTTAGCAAATGAGGATCGGCTTATTAAACACATTAATCGCTGAAGCTGTTGATGTTGTTGTTGACAACAAAAAGGTTTTCTGTGCTCATTTAAAGATCCGTTAAAAGCCAGCCAGCCAGCCAATTAAGGCCTAGTTAGTTAGACTAACAATAAATTACGACGTTTAAGCGGCGCCGCGCTCACTTCCTCGGTTATATTTGTGAAAAAATGCAGCGTAATCATTTTGGTTAAAAAAATTTCAAAACAACAAAATTGATGAATTTTTTAAAGGGCAATTCCATGTTTTGCATAAAAGCATTTAGTGTGTAGAGAACTATGTTGTTATCAGAGTTCGACTTTTGCATACGACAGATTGTATGGTGAAAGCGAACTTTCAGGTATAATACTTTTATCGATTTTTTTTTATTTTGGCAGAAAATAGTTTTTTTGATCGGTGGATTCTGTTACAAAAATGTTTGAATTTACGTATTTTCGAACACCAAAACGACGTGCTCAAAAAAATGCCCGTAATTTTCGTTTATTTATGACTTCTTTTTTCTATAATATGCAACATTTAATAAGGTTTCAAATGACGTAAGTTTCATCTTATCCTCCAACATAGTTCGGTGATATTAATTGGAACATGTTCGTTCGATTGGATTTAGATCGGGGCTTTGTGAAGACTACTGCATGGTTTGAAATTGTTGCTCAGCCAGCCATGCTTTGACAAAAATTGCAGAATATTTCAGATTTCCTAGCTGTTGAAACAGAATTTCATCAACTTGATAAGAAAATTTGCAAAGAAAAGATTCCTTTTCTTTCGTGGAACGTCACATATTACACTGGGTGACAGGGTATGATTTATTTATTTGAATTGACTGTAGTTATTAAGATATGCATGTTTAAATGTGTAAAAATTAGTTTTTGATAATGGCATCGGATAGTCACAATCTTCATCACTCAACTTCATTTCTCATTTTTTCCAAATTTAACCGTGCGACTAAAAAACGAATTGTCTCTGTAATGCGATGTTCTTTTCAGGATCGTGGTTACACAAAAAGGATGGCCTTGTTGAAAAGCCCTAGTAAAACGGGAGAGCATACTGACTGATGGCACCAAGCCACGTATTTCTCTTAAGCATTGCCCATGGTAGTAACGATATAAAAATGGTAACACAACCAACATTTCGACGATGGGCTAGAGAATTAATATGTGATGAAACAGTTACATCTCCTATTACTTTTATCATATCTTGCTGGATTCGAGCTAGCAGTTCCAAAGAGGTTTTTGAAGCGCCAGCCCATATATGTGAATTGTATTTCATTTTAGGCCTAATGTAGGTAAAATAGACAGAGCGGAGAACAACTGGTGAGAAGTAGGAAGACAAATTTGTTTGTGAGGCAATAGACAACATTGAGTTTTACTGGCATTGAAATCAATTCTATTGGCCCGACCCCACTCGGATATTTTTTTTTTTGGTCATCAACAAGTGTTTCATTCCTTTTTCGTCTCTTACTTTCAATTTGCATGGCATCAGGATATTTTTTGAAGGAATATGAATGACAAATGTTGCTGTGATCTGCAAATTAAAGGATTGGTTTAACGAACAGAAGGTCATTGATGAATATTCAAAACAGTGCAGGCACTAGAACAGGACCTTGGGGTACTCTAGCGTAAAGAAAAATGTTCTTAAGATACCATACCGTCCACGACGACACGAATGAAACGACCATGAATAAAATTTGATATCCAACGAACAAAAGAGCCACCAACACCAAAACCAATAACTTTAGATACGAGTGCACTATGCAAAACTCGATCGAATGCTTTGAAAATATCCAGAGCAACAGCCTTAATTTCACCAAAAAGATTAATACATTAATTCCACTTTTCAGTGAGGAATGCCATCAGGCCACCAGTAGAATGAGATCTACGAAACCCATATTGGCGATCACTAAGCAATTCCTTGTGCTCTACAAGATGGAAGTTAATTACGTTTTCCATTACTTTGGAAAGCGCGAAGCATATAGCAATGTGCGGTACTAAGATGCTTGGGTTCGTTGCTTCGCCTTTTTTAGGGACAAGCTGAATATTGGCAATCTTCCAAAAATAGGGAAATTCACCACAAGTAAATGAAATGTTAAAAAGATTGCGCAATGATTGAAAAAGCAATTTAACACTTTTGAGAAAGGTTATCTTGAGATCTGGAGTGAATTCAGTGTATCTGGTATAGTTTTCGTATTTATGTAGTGGACCATAACTTGAAATCAACTCTGAAACCCTACACCGCAAAATCATTGTTGCCCTGTATTATTAATCAAACTAATTTGTTACAAGTTTTATATATTGAAAGTGGTTATTTTCTACAAAAAAAAAATAAAAATATATCCAAAATTTTCAAAAATACCTACAAAAACTAAAAATTTTTTCTTTAGCCGGGGACTGAACACTATGTTTTTTGTATATTTAGCGGGTGCCGAAAATATTTTATTTGAATGGAATACCTTTTCGTTGTGTAAAATTGCTGCTGCCGACTTCGACTGCAGATGGCTGCCACGTGAACTGCTGCTTTCGACAATGGTACCTATGATGATGGATGACCACTGGAGCAATGCTGATTACCACCTGAATGATGTAGATGCTGTCTTCGATGATCAAAAATACTCTTGGGCTATGCTGTTCCCAAAAATAAAACGCAGAAAACAAATGTCCCCACCAGGTGTCTTCTTTTCAAAGAGAAAAACTGACTTCTGACTTTAATTTTACGTTATAATTTATTGCAACTACTTGACTTTAGACTTAGGCACTAGTTTCAAATGTTTTTAAGGTTTAAACAAATTTAATATTAAAAGTAATTATAAATGGAAATTTCGGCGGCCGCTGCTAAGCACGATTGTAAAACGAATAACAAAAGCTCATGAGTTTGACGTATTCAATGCATACGCATGAGAGTGACAGTGATGGCAATCGCGTTGCCAATCACGGGAATTTAAATCCGGTTTTTGGGAGCTTATGCGTATTCCTGCGTAAACATTTTTATTAAATTTTCGCCATTTTAATTTTGTAAGCTGTCGCTTTGCTTTTCCATATTTTATTGAATTGATGCTGTAGTAAATTAAAACACCTTCGTAATTTGAAGCAAAAGTTATGTCACGAAAATATGTTTGACAAATTACCGATAGTGCATTGTAGGGTTACATCAAATAAATGTATTCTTTATAATTTGCTGCAGATTCAAAAATTTTTTAAATGTTTGTGGGAAACAGCATTTTGTTGCTAGAATCCGTTTAAAATGGCTTTAAAGAATTGATATTTCAATGGGTTTTTTAGGCAAACCTCACAAAAATATCTATAACTAACAATTTTCCAACAAAAGAAAAAAAATTTCATATTATTTGAAGACAATGCTTGGAGTTTTTAATGCATTTCAAAACGCCATAAGCTTTAAAAACTTGACTTGAATCTATATGGCAGTGCAATTTGTTTAAAAAAGACCACGCTTGGAATAACCCTCACTAATTCGCTGCTATTTTCAGCCATGGCTTTTTTTTTCTTGTCGCTGGCTTTTTGCTAATTTGTTTTTATTTTTGCGCATTTTTGTGAGACAGGTTTGGTAAAAATTTATGTGTTATTGTTTACAAGGAAACTTTTCGGAAGGTTTTTTTGTCGCTTTTGTTGTCATTTGATTATTTAATTTTGTTTGAGGTTTTTTTTTTGTTAAGTTTCGAATTGGAATTTTCCATATGTCTGCAAAAAATCTGCGTCGCAGAAAGGTGTTACTTTGTGGAGGGCTCGCTCCAGTGAGAGATACAAGAAAAAAAAAAAGACCAACAGAAATTTTTGTTTTTTGGTAATTGAACTTTGCACCGCTTTTTATTTTGTTTATAAAATTTTGTTAAAAAAATGTTTTGTTTTTGGTTTCTCAAGTGATTTTCTTTTTTGCTACGTCTTCTTAAAAACCTGTTAAATAAAATAATTTTTAATTGAATAACAACAACAATTAACAAAAAAAAAACTCATTATTGGTAAATCAGTTTTTTGCGGTTCTTTTTGTTGATATCGGGGGGAATTCCTGCCATTGTGCTCAATACATTTCGGGGGGCTTGTTATTGTTTTTTATTTGTAAAAGTTTGTCTGTTTTCTTATGGTTTTATATCTTTTTTTTTTGTTGATAACTTTTTTTTTTTTTTGTGCGCACAGTCGGTCACAAGGTGTTCATTATGGGTTTTAATGAAGTTAAGCTTATTTTTTTTTCTTCTTCTGAAAACTTGTTTTATTAATTTTATATTTTTTTTTTTTTGGTAATAATTCGTCATATCAGAGATTCGATTGCTTTTTGCAAATCATCATCAACGCCAGTTTACATTATCCCGCTACCGCTCACTTGGCTGTTTGCGTGCAAAACGCTTCATTTTTCATTGTTCAGCTTATAATTAGTATTGATGATGTATTTGAAGTAAAGTTTTCCTTAATGGAATGAATAAAAAAAAAAGTGGCTGCAGCGGTGAGTAGTAGGTGTGTCTGGTCGTTATGGCGCAAATGATGCGCGAACTAAAAAAGTTGAACTTTCATCGGGCCAATTAACTGAACATTGTGCGCATGTTGCTTACACGTTTGCACTTTGTTTTTTTTTTATTTTTTTGGTTAATTGATTGAGTGATTGACTGATTTAGTATGCTGAATTGTTGGTATAAAAATGTACGATATAGAGGTGAATGCATGATTGGTACTGTCCGTACCTAATTAACTTAAATTTAAAAAAAAAAAAAATTATATTACAGTATTTTATTTTTTTGATAATATGTAATGTTTTAAAGGAAATGTGACCCTATCTTCTATGGCAAAATTTTACAGGAGGTACGCTTAGTTTTTAGCAAAAGTAATGGCATAATGTGAATGTAGCATAATTTTTGTAAATGACGTAAAGTGTTACTATGCATTGTCATTTGTGATAAAGACAGTAAGAGAATTAATCAGCAATAAACAAACCAATTTGCAGCCAGAAGGTTTTCATTTGATCGATTTCATTTTTTCATATTATTGTTGGTAAATATTTTCAAACTCGGTTCCAACTCTATAATTCGTATCAAACAAATGTAGCAAAACCATTGTCCGTGCTTGTCCTCATAGAAATTTAGAAGCACTTTTATGATTTTTATAAGGCTGCAGTAACAACAACATGGGTTCGAACCCAGCCTGTGTGATTTTTTTTATCTAATTTTTTGCTTTATTTTTTTTTTATTAAAATATTTTTTATTCAACATTTTTTTTTTTTCACTTTTCTATTTTCCTATCTCTTATTTACATATTTACTTTTGTTTAATTGAATTGAAACTGATTACACAATAATTCTATGTAAGGCTGTAGGAGCATTCGAATGTCAAATTATGTTTGGCCAACAATTGCTTAATATACAAATTTAATACCTCTTCGTATCATGGGGCATTGGTGTAGCGCTCTAAAGAGTTGATAAATGTTAATAAAAATAATCTGTTTTTATCTATTATACGGACGGTCGTGGATTCCAATCCTGGTGCTGCCATTTTTTTATTTTATTGAAAAAATGCTTACCGCAGCATTTCAAATAAGCACTTCAAAAATCCTTTTGAAGCTATGACATGCAATATTAAAAAGAAAGAATAGTTTTTACGGAGCGAAAGCGCTTATTGGTGAAAAAGATACACTTCAGAAGGGTTTTTGTAGCATTTCTTTTCCGCTTAGGTATGTCTAACCAGTTTTGATCATCTTTGTAGTGTTGGTAATGCTAGTATCGAATTAAACTGGGTCTCACAATATAATCAGTTTCTTCAAGTTTTAAACATGTTACATTTGTGGTACAATAAATAAATGAAAAACTAACTGCATACTCAGTTTTTAAATAATTTTTGTGAAACTTTTTTTTTTGATACAGAAATAATATAAAGACCATTTGGTAACCACCACTTGACACTGAAAATTGATTATTGACCGATTTAAAAAAAAAATTTTCTGTATAATAAGACTTCAATTAAAAACTTTGCACAAAAGAACCTAGAGTGAACTTCAAAGTATAGCCAAGTTCAAACGACCCGTGCACTTGACAATAACACCATGCCTTGGAGCTAAATTTCTTTCAGTTTTGACAACTTAGCAGCCAATTTACATTATGATATTACTTTTGCTCTTGCTATAGTATGGCACAAATTATTCAGATTCTCTTATGAGAAAATTGCATGTGGCAGCTATTACAATCTTACTTTGTGCCATTTTTACCAAATATGGTTACATACTCATTACGCTGTTTCAAAAGTTAAAGTCGCTTGAAATTTCGTTTCCCGAAAAAGAAAAAACAGATTCGATATTCTGTAAGTAAGCACCATGTAAATTTTGGTCCATTTCAGAGGTCATATTTCAGAATTTTTCGAGACATATTATAATTTTTCGAAAATTGGTCCAAAGAAAAAAATTTATATCGTTTCAAAAAATTCCATAAAAAACTCACACGTATCGCTTAGACAATTTTCTCTATTACTGAAAAAAGACATGAACGGCATCACTGTACTGTTAATAGTTTTTGAACCAATATCGAATACCCCAGTTTTTTTCTGGGACATATGAAGTCCCTTCACATGTGTAGAGTGCCCATTGTGTTGTAAATTGTCATATTTCGCTAAATCTTATTTGAATCGTGAATTCTGAATGGGGCGTATATGACTTAAATCCAGTTTTTCAGAACCAAAAAATAAAAAAACCATTCTTAAACGACTCTGTATTTCATTTACATAAATATTTTAGTGAATGGTAATTATTGACCAAGTGTCTACAAAGTGGTTTTTTAGTCATTTAGTCCTAAAATTAAAATTTTTCGCTGCATTATTGCGTTTAAGACTTTATTACTATTTTAAAAGTAATTAAAAAACTACACATTTTCAATATTATTTATTTTAAAAGTACAATGTTAAGGTAAACAAATTATATTTTATTATCTTTTTTATAAAATGGCAATCAAAAAATGTTCATTTAAACGCTTAAAAATGATTAAACTGGTTCAGGATATACTGAAAATTTGTTTTTAATGCCATCAAGCTTGGTGCAGTTTTGATTAACTTCTCTTGATTAATCAAAGCATTGAATATATACTGTAATAAAAACTTTATTTGTACTCTAGAATGTTAAATGGTAAAACCTGCTGATGTTGAATGACATCATTTCGGTTCTGCTTTTGAGTATTTTTGAAAATTTGTTAACAAAAGCGGTATCTACTCCTATAACATATTAGGGAAATTTTTTTTTTTAAATAGGCTTGTATGACTAAAATTTTTTTTCTGATCCGCAGTTCAATTGAAGTAAGTAAAATCAACACATTGCATTTCAAGAAACATTTTCTTTGACATAAATAAGCTGAAATGTGCAGCAGTTTTCTTGTAACAGCAAATGCACTTTTCCAATAATATTGCTTAAATTATATAGTATACTAAAATTGCAGAAATTCACAAGCTGCTTAACTGCTAATGAGCATTTAATTAGAAAAAACATTCTTTGCTGCATTAGCAATTTGCAAAATTTATAATTTCTGTCACTTGAAGTTCGAATTTTGTGTTTAATTTGAATTGGCATGCAACTGGAATATCTTTGCTCAATTATGCATGTTAAAATGCTTAAATACTTTTGCTTGAATACGTCGCTGTCTTCATTATCATTATCGTCTGACGTTGCAGTGAACAAAAATTTGTTTAACATTTTATATGTCATTTGCATAGCAATTGCAGCAGACGAATATTTGCGACTGCAATGAAGTTCACAATGTTGCTGCTGCTTCTGCTGCTGATGTAATTACATTTAAAAAGAAAAACGCCATTTAAGAGATAACATTTTATTTTGAATAGAGTCCAAAGATGATTGTAAGTGGTTACGACTGGTTGGTGGAGGATTTACCCTGCAGTGCAAAGTTATTTTACATTGAGCGTTTTATTTATAGTTTAATTGTATTTATTTAAATTTTTGCCATGAAGCTTTGGAGGTCGACAGTTTAGAAAATGCTTGCATTTTATTATATTTCTTTAAGAACTTTTGGCAACATGTCGTATGCGTAATATTTGGTTACTTGCTTGCATGTCAAAAAAATTTTAATTGAGTCTAGTTGTTTGTGCTCTACAATCAAAGGCACCTTTTAAATGATTGATAAATTCTTAAACATACTTCGTATATTAGTATACTATTTTTAGCAACATGACGTATGAGCTACATTTATTTATTTGCTTAAGTAAAGCTCGTTTGATATTTTTTCAAGAAAATTTGTTATAACTCTGATTCGATGTAATTTAAAGATCTTATGCCACTGTATTTAAATCAAGTTTTACAAACTTTACAACAAAATTAATTGTTATATCTGGCCGCTGTTTAGAAAGATGCTTAATCCAGTCACAAGTACACTTTATTCCTTTATACGTTATTTTTTGAAACATGTCGTATGAGTAACATTCAGTTTCTTGCTTAAATAAGATTTATTTGAATTTTTGTCTCGATAATTTTTTGATACTCTTGTTTGATATAATTTAGAGCTCAAATATCAGAGTAATTATGTCAAGTTTTATGAACTTTGTAATAAAATTAAATTCGATTTCTCGTCGCTGTTTACAAAGCTTCATTAATTTTCAAATATATTTTCTTTATTTATTGTATATGTGATTTTTTCGAAACATATCGCATGAGTAACATTCAATTTCTTATTCATATAAGATTTTTTTGACTTTTGTCAAGAAAATTTTTTTGGTACTCAGATTCGATACAATTTCGAGCTCAAACATCAGAGTAATTAGGTTACGTTTTATATGCTTTACATTAAAATTAAATTTCATTTCTGGCCGCTATTTACAAAGATGCTTAAATAATTTTAAAATATATTTTCCTTCTTTATACACAATTTTTTTAAAACATGTCGTATGAGTGACATTCATGTTCTTGCTTAAATAAGGCTTATTTGACTTTTGTCAAGAACATTTTTTGTTGCTCTAGTTCGATATGATGTAAAGCTTAAATGCCACATTATTAAAATTAAGTTTTATATGCTTTAACATAAAACAAAATTTCATTTCTGGCTGCTATACCCAAAAGCACCGAATTAACGCTTGATCAAATCTCAAAAATATTCTTCAAATAAAATTAAACGCTTAATCATAACTGAAACTTAGTTTATGTACATATATGTACATCACTTTTTGGCAACATGTCGTATGAGTGACATTTACATGCTTAAGAAAAATTTTCTTTGTTTAAATTTTTGTTACTTTGTTTCGATATAATTTAAATCTATTATACCGCTGAAGTTAAGTCAAGCTGTATATGCTTTACAATAAAATTAAGTTTCAGTTCTGGCCGCTTTTCCCAAAGGCATCCATTAAGCGCTAAATCAAACGTCAAAAATATTTATGAAAACTAAAAATTATCAAATGCAACTGAACTCTAATTTGAAGACGCAATTTCGTACTGATAATAATAACAAACTTTTAATTAACTACATATATGTAGATGTAAGCTGTTGCTAATTACATACCGTATCAATGTAATAAAATTGCATTTAAATGTTACACAAGCAAATTTAACGCCTTCTAGACAAAGCAGATTAAAAACTGATAACACTTATTTCACAATTTTGCAATGAATTCATAATAAAAGTGGAAAGTAGAGCAAAAACAAATACAAATCAAATCAATCAAGTTATAGGTCTTTTGTAGAACACTATAAAGGAAAGACCCAATTATTTTTTGTATACATATGAGTATATAAGTACAAATAATTCTAAATCAAAACTTTATAGCAATACGTATATATTGCTGTGTTATGTACATACAAGACTGTACATTATATATGATTTCATTATCAAAATTTATTTAGTCGTTATCATTAAATTCGAACTAAGCCTTCTTTACTTTTAATATTCAACGAATTATGGCGTCCGTCTGTCTATCTGTCTATTAGACATTTGCTTCTGTTGTCGGCATTTGCTATTCACATTTTGGCTTGAATAATCCATTAACTTATCGAGTGCAGCTTTAACGATTACCTAAGTCTATTTGGCACGACGGTGCATAGTGCTTGTTATTATCAGCATGTGAATTGCAAGTGTTGCTGTCTATCAAAATGTCAAATTGAAGAAAAATATTTGAGTACTTGCGTACATATATTCAAAAACATATAAGAAGTATATCAATTAAAATAAAAACGTACACTGGGAAACATTGAATTTACATTTCCGGCAGTTCTTCAAATTTTTTTTTGAACAACAAAGGCATTTTTTCCTGACGTAAAAGTGCAAATGCTTGTGAAGATATAATTTCGTTGAAGCATCGCGGCCACAATTCGAATTTATATTTTAGCGAGGGAAAAGTAATTTCTCCACTACTGCCTGTGCACTTTAGATTTGAGATTTAAAATTTTTTATATGTATTTAAAAAAAAAGTTATGTTAATCATACGACATGTTACAATAAATGTTTTTAATTTTTGACAAACAGTATATTAAAATACTGAAAGTCTTGTAAAAAAAATTTAAAAAAAATGTTTCTATTCGAATCTTACCTTAAATATACGCGGCCACAAATTAAACCTTCATATTATTGTAGTGATATTAAAATTGAAGCAAGTGGCTGTAAAACCTTGGTAATAAGTCGTATCGAACCTTAGATAACAGCGTTAAAGTTGCTGAAAATATATATTGCAAAATCATTTAATGTTACGCATACGTCATGGTGAGCCATTTTAGCACTAAGAAAAAGTTACTTCTTTGTATGTATAATATATCTATGTATTTATTAAAGAAATTGAAATTTTGTACACCAATGTAATTATGAATATCAACAATAGTTTAATATTTTTTTTTCAAATAAAAAAAAATTTCAAGTAAAGCCTCCATTTAAACATTGAACTCATTTGCCAAGTGATCAATCTATAAAGACGTGTGATCGTCGTTTGCATTACAATGCACATAACATACATACATATAAATGTTTATATAGAGTATTTAGTGATAGGTATATTCAAAAAAAAAAAGAAATAGCCAGAAAAAAATCATATGTCACAGCAAACGTTAAGTAAATCAAGGCAGCAGCAATGCAGCTGTTCTCTTATCAAACACAATGCAATGCAGTTAAGTGCAGTTGAAAATGCACTCATTGCAGTGCCCCGAATGAGCGCGCGTCTTAATTGAAAATCAATATTGATATGCGTTGTTGCTTTAAAAATTTTCACGCGATTTTTATTAATTTGTGAATTGCAATGTCATTTTTTCCATTTTTTTCTTTTGCTTTAGTACGACAATTCAAATTTCTTCACTACCAGACGAATAAGTCAAGTGGAAAATTTAAATTGCGATGAGCTTGAAATGGAAACTTTTTGAATCTAAATGACAATTTGACTGATGCAATTGAAAATAGCTGAAATTATGCAAAACTTTCTTATGCAATGATTTTGAGTTTTTGCTATCAGCAATAATAATTGATTTAAAATATAGCAAAAACTGGAAGTATTTAATAGAAGGAATACTTCAGTATAATAAACAGATTTTACTTAAAATGAATTGATTCAAATAGCCTTGATATTTTAAAGACTAAAATCTTGAATGGAAATTTTTAAGAATTTTTGTATACCCTCCATTTTTTTTTTCTATGTATGTACGGAACTACATGAATGATTTGACGCTGATTTTTTGTCTAGTCGGTTGTTTGCTTTCTGCATCAAGTTTCCAAGTTTTTCTTGGATCAGCAGGCATAGCTCGCGGAAAGATAGGAAAGATAGGTTCGTTAACTTCTCTTGTATCAGAAAAATATTGAAACTAAAATCTAAACATTAGGGTGGGCTGCGGATGAAAAATTTTGGAAAATCAATTGCTTGGGGTCTTTAAAGTTGTTATTTGACACAAAAATGCGAAAATATTTTTTATGGACGTATATAAAGGACTTTCTCAGGTCAAGCAAGCTCCTTGAAGTTTGATAAAGACGATGTAAATTGGGCATAAACATTTTTTTTTTCAGTGTAATTTTTCATGATGGATATCGTTGGAAGGATTTTTACCACCCTAGGTACTAAACATCTTATTCTTGCAAATAAACCAGGTTTAGTGATTATCAAAAATATCCAAAAAAAATCATCCAAAAAAAAAACCATCCAAAAATAAAACATCCAGAAAAAAAAAAAAAAAATAAAAAAAAGCCATTTTTTTATTGGATATTTTCTTTATTGGTAGTTTTTATTTTTGGGTGTTCTTGGATGATCTTTTTTTGGTTGCTTTTATTTTGGGATTTTTTTATTTTTCGACATGTTTTTTTTTGTTGTTTTTATTTTTGGATGTTTTTATTTTGGGCTTTCTTTCTTTTGGATGTTTTTATTTGTGATTGTTTTTATTTTTTGATTTGTTTTTTGATGTTTTTTTTTTTTGATGATTTTTTTTTTTTTGGATGTTTTTATTTTGGATGTTTTTCGGTTGTTTTTAATTTAATTTTGGCTGTTTTTCATTGGATTATTTTTTTTGGATGTGTTTTTTTTTGGATATTTTTGAGGTTGCTTGGGTCTTTAAAGTTGTTATTTGACACAAAAATGCGAAAATATTTTTTATGGACGTATATAAAGGACTTTCTCAGGTCAAGCAAGCTCCTTGAAGATTGATAAAGACGATGTAAATCGGACATAAACATTTTTTTTTTCAGTGTAATTTTTCATGATGGATATCGTTGGAAACATTTTTACCACCAAAAAAAATCATCCAAAAAAAAACCATCCAAAAATAAAACATCAAAAAAAAAAAAAAAAAAAAACCATTTTTTTATTGGATATTTTCTTTATTGGTAGTTTTTATTTTTGGGTGTTCTTGGATGATCTTTTTTTGGTTGCTTTTATTTTGGGATTTTTTTATTTTTCGACATTTTTTTTGTTGTTTTTATTTTTGGATGTTTTTATTTGTGAATGTTTTTATTTTCGGATGTTTTTATTTTCAGATGTTTTTATTTTCGGCTTTCTTTCTTTTTGATGTTTTTATTTGTGATTGTTTTTATTTTTTGATTTTTTCTTTTTTTGATGTTTTTTTTTGATGATTTTGTTTTTGGATGTTTTTATTTTGGATGTTTTTCGTTTGTTTTTAATTTAATTTTGGATGTTTTTCATTGGATTATTTTTTTTGGATGTTTTTTTTTTTGGATATTTTTGAGTGGAATCAACCAGGTTTAAGTCTCTTTTTTGATGCATGTCTGAGTAGACTGAAGCAAACAAATTTTTTTTTGCAATTTTCACTATTGCGCCCAAAAATCTGAAAGATGTTGTCATAAAAGTAAGCTGAGTTCTTTTTATAAATTTCTTGTAGGTCATGTAGAGGTGGCGCAAGGTCGATTTATGCTGACCCTCGGCTTGATGGGGTATTTATTTTATTACAATCTCAAAAATTTTCGGAATGTGCCGAGCGATATATCAAATTTCACATCTTGAATCAAGTTATATAAGAAAAATTTTAAATTGGAGCCTAAAATCAATGACATATTGTCATTTTTATTGAAAATAACCTCTAAAAACGTTTTTTCTAAATTTCATCCTACCATAAAACCCTAGATCTTCATTTTGGACAAACATTTTTGTTCCAAAGTCACCATGAAATCACATAAGGAACAATTTTTTGCAGTATTTTAACCCATTATATATTATTCTTATCAGTCTTTTTGACCATCTTATCAAAAAACTGTGGTAAAATGTGTTAAAGTTTTCTACAAAAATATTCTACGAGAAATACCTAAAACTTAGTCCTTTTTTGCCTTCAGCATTCTAACTATTTTGTCTGGAAAGAATTTATCTTGATATTTCTCTGCATTGCAGCTTTCAGACAGATGCATTGCAAGAATGTTATATAAAGCTTCTTTTGCTGATATTTTTGCTCAAGAAACAAACTTGTTACCAATATGCTTAGTTTTGGTTGATGGTATAGTTGCCAGCATTTATCTTGTCCATTGCTTCTCATTGTAGTCTAGATAACCCTCGTTTAGATTTTTTATATATGTAATTGACTAATATATCCGCAACAAGAATAGGCATCTAAGATATATTGAATTTCCATATTTGCTCTCGGCACTTTGTTATAATTTGACTTAGAACAAATGTTTCGGTATGTAATATATGTAGATTTTAAAATAGCACTTCAGTATTATATGGGTTCTTAAGAAAGCTGTTACTTATAATATACTTAGATCTAATAAAACGACGGAGCTGCAATGAAGTTGATATCTATAATATGGACACACTCTTCAAATTATTTTTGTTATTAAAGTTTCCCAGGGGGAACATAGTTTTTTATAAAATTTCTCCATTTTTGGTTAAAATTCTCTAAAAGCTCCATTATTGCTTAATCATCTGTATCAAAAGACAATACTCTGAAATTATAAATTTTTCCGCTAATTTCATGCTATAATATTTTAACTTCGAAATCAGTTAGGAAAAGTATTTTTAGCATAATTTGTTCTAATTGAAATGCGTTTTTATACTGAGCATTATAGATTAATGGCCGCTTGAAAAAATAAAATTTCTATTAAGTTCTCTAACGAAATTTATTGTTTTTTGTATGTTCATTTGTTCATTTTATGCAAACATTATTGCAAATTGAACTGTGTTGCCAAAAACCAATCAACTGAAGCATTTCTTAGAATGATGAATGAAATTTTAGTTACTTAATAAATAATTTGTTTTTTCTAAATATTTTCACTTCCTCTGTGTATGTAAGTCCATTAGTACTACACTTAATTGAAAAGTATATTTTTTTTTCTTATTTTTTAACTAACTAGTTGTGTTTACTTAACTTTTATGAATGAAATACTAACAGGTATTTTAGGGTGGTACATCCAAAAAAAAAAAAAAAATAGTATGTATACATTGTACGAATAATCATCATTCTTATAACATAAAAAAGATAATATCAAAAACACTTAAATTTTTGAAAAAATTAGAAACTGTCACTTGAAAGTACCTCTACGTTTCAAATGCGATATCTAAATGAAAAAAAAAAAATATATATATATATTTAAGCAAGCTTAATGGCATTCGGAAGCGAAAGACTTTCACTTTAAGATCCTGAAAACAGTACTTTGAGAGAAAAATTTTTATGTGAAACATAACCTCAAATAATGGCGTTTTTGCACTTTTGCATTAAAATATTTAAGAATCCTGGCGTGATAGAGCAATTCTGAGACCTAACTAGAACTCAGCAACCTTTGGACTATTTGAAGTGAATATTCTCATTCAAAAAACTTTTTCAAGTCTAGCTGTGTAATGATTTTGAATTTTGAAATTCCTCAAAGTTTGTTTTGGCAGATCTATGCGCAAAAAATATTAAAAAAAAAAAATGTTGGGGTCACCTTTTATTCTAGGGCTTAAAGTACCAACATGAAATGGCAAATTTTTGTAAATATGTAGATGCTTATCTAGAATATTTTTTGCTTGTAATTTACTCATTTTTTCAATATTTACACAAAAGTATTGCCGTTCTCTCATTGAATCCGTTCAATCACACAATATTTAATGTAAATATGCAATTTATGTGATTGTTATTAAACAATTAATTTTAAAAATCATTTGTTTATTAATTAAAAATGAAACAAGAAATTTCCTGTTTACTATTTGTTGAGTAACAAATAGAGCATTTCATTTGTTTTTGTTGAATTTATGAGTAATAAGTCTCTCAGTAAAGTGTTTTTCTTCAATATATTTTCTTACAACTCTTACGCTGTAACTGAACTTTACCTATGATTTTGTAAAATTTAGTTTTTGTTTTTGCAATAAATATATAAAATTAAAGACAATTCTTTTAACTTTTTTTGTGTTTTTTATAAATATTTCATTGGGTTCTTTTTCTCAATTTTAATTGCAAACAAATTTTTCAAAATTTTTTGACCAACAATTGTAGAAGCTTTGTTGATTTCATTGTTGCATTTAATTTACAATTCATTCGAATTTTTTTTGACTTCACGCATCTCAAAAGTGCGCGTATCCCCACGACGTGGTATACCACATAGTCAGTCAGCCATCCATTCAGTCAGCCATCCAGCCATCCATCCATCCAGCCAAATGTTCAACATCCGTTCGCGTGTGGTTTTTCTTGTTATTCTTAATTTTTGTTGTTGTTGAAACGTGAATTTGTGTCAATTTTGTATTTGGTTTGTATTTTGTGGTTCCTAGAAATGAGATTTGTTGTTTAAACAGAATTTCTTTCAAGTGGAAATCCTCTGTGGCCTGAGAGTGTGATTGTTTGATTTTTGATTTAAAAAACAAATCAACAAATATTACCACTACTGTGACTATGGACTAAAAGTCAATTTATAACTAATTAGTGGAATAAAATTTTAGTACAGAAATGTTACTTTTCAATAAATTTTATGGCATGTGGGTATGATAGTTACAGTCTATAAGTTGGGCAAAAAATTCAGAGGAATTTTATTAAGCCTAACATACCAAATATGCAGTCTTTGAAAAAACGCAAGCGCTAGTGAAAAAAACGTATAAAACACAAAAGGTGCTATTAAGATGTCTAAGTATATAAAACTTTAAAATTAAATATGCAAGCACATAATTAAAAACTTAACTGAAAAATATATGAAAACGTGCTATTCAAATGTCCGCAAACATAATGTGCTATTTTGGTGTCCAATCATGTACGCATGATATTTTCAGTGCTTAAGTTGCGCAAAAAATTTAGAGGAATTTTATTAAACCTAACATACGAAATACGCAATCTTTGAAAAAGCGAAAGCGCTAGTGAAAAAAACGCATAAAATACAAAAGGTGCTTTTAACTTGTCCAAGTATACGAAACTTAAAAATTAAGTTTGCAAGCACATAATAAAAAAGTTAACTAAAAAATATATATAAACGTGCTATTCAAATGTCCGCTAACATAATGTGCTATTCAGGTGTCCAATCATGTGAGCATGATATTTTCAGTGCTTAAATTGCGCAAAAAATTCAGAGCAATTTTTTAAACCTATCATACTAAATATGCCATATACAAGAAAGAGGATTGGCTGAATGCAATTCAACAGAAAAAAAGTGAACTAACGACAATTACTTCACCTGAGTTAAATAGTTGAAAAACTCATGAAAAAACTATTTGGTTGAATAACGCTAAACGCTGAAGAGATTTTAAAAAAACCATAATGTAGCTCCTGAAGAAATAAATCAACTACCGAACATTATCGTGACTATAAGTCAAATATTTCAGAAAATCATGAAAAGTCAATACAAAAAAAGAACGCCACATGCAAAAGAGATCTTATATAAGTCTTAATATGACGTCAGAATAAAAAAAAAACAAGTACTGAAGAACTCTGAACCTTGAGCCAGATATTTGAGAAAGGTCATCAAAAGCCTTATTGAACCAAGAAAGCCATACGCTCGGCATAAAGTAGATTTGAAGAAGAAACAATCAAAGTACTTTCGCAAATATCGAGCCAAGTTTTTGAGAATGTAAAGTTCATGCATCTGATTGAACAGTATTATCACAAGAAAAATTGAGCAAAAACTGAAGTCTTTTTTGTGAATTAATTCTGAATTTTTTTTTTTGAAAGGTTTTTGGAAAACTTGTTTATTTTTATATATATATTTCTTAAACATATGGATTATCCTTTCAGATAGATAATGGTACCACATTGAGCACCACAAAATTTTGAAGTAGATATCGATATCTATTTTTGGCTTATTTGTGGTCGTGTAATCCGAATCTGCCAACTGTTTTTCTGCATCGGGTCCGGGATCCGAGTTATTTTTGCACTCATCCAGTCAATAATGCAGATCACTTTTGTCAAAGGCACAAAGAAGGCATAGTATTTCTCTTTAAGTCTTGCCTTCCAACTTTTCCAATTGAACTATAACTTTTCAAGATATCTTCCATTGAAATACTTAAATGTATCGCAAGTATGTTTATGTAAAGTACAAGATTTTATTTATGTGGAATTGAGATACCTTTGCTTTGCTAATGATCCAATTTGAAAAATTAAAAGCTTAAGTTTAGTAAAGAACATCTTTAGTAAAGATACCTTTGGCAAGCGTGAGGTACACTGCTCCCTGGATATGCACCATGTGTTTGAACATAGAGCTTTCTGCACTTTAAGTCAAGTGTTACTGGACCACAGAACTCAATAACAGCTGCCAAATTTGGGATCACCGACCGCAAATTAACCACCCAAAATTTTTTTCCTTAAACTTATTTCACTGTATTATTAACAAAATGTAATTTGATATGTTAATTTCATATCATACTCTTAGATTCATGTTTAGAAGTAACAAAGTTGATATAACACTTTCTATATGCCCCTATTTGGATTGTTCCCCAACACTTTGCACAAAAATACAAAAAAAAAACCCCAAGAAGATAAATCAATACATTGTTTTCATATGATTTCATATGATATTTTAGAAATGTTTTCCTTAGATAAACAAATTTTCATATAGCATAAATACAAGCAAAACCCACACTACCTCTATCGACTTAATAGCAAGCAGTTAAGTAGTATATAAAATTGTACACTTCACATAATATATGAAATATTTAAAAGAATAATAAACAATTGGCAATTATTTCATATGTGAAATGTACGAATATTTCAAATGAAGAAAATATTTACATTTTCATTCACAAAAAAAAAAAAAAAAAAATAAAAAAAAAGGAAAGAGCCGCTTTTTTGCAAGAAACTATTAAAAATATCAATAAATACTGAAACAATTAACTAATGTAAATATATATGGTGTATACGCAATTTTAATGATTTCTCGTTTTATCTTTCTTTTTTTACAGCGCTGATAGAACAACAATTGAAGATGATTTAAATTGGCTACTTTGCTGAATTTTCAAAAACAACAACAATAATCAAAATAAACTGAAAATTGCCCATATTGTCGAAGAAAAAAAAAAAAAAACTGCACATCTATGGCTAATTTGTAAACACGAGATATAAAAGCCGGAACCAGCTGAAAAACAAATTGGAAAATGTGAATTTAATACTGTCTACTTTGCTTATATATGAAATTGCAATTGAAATGTAATAAAAATACGTCTTTATTACCAAGTATGTAGCAGAAATACAAAATATAAAATACAAAAAAACAACAAAAACATTAAAACAAAAGAAATAAACGAAAAATACAACTGATAGTAAGCAATTGTGTGAAGAAAGCACAGTAGCTAAAAGATATATAGCCACTAAAAGTACAAACAAAAAAAAAAAAAAGTAAAGATACAGTGATATAAATCAATTGAAGTATTGTACGGTGATATTGTTTCAACGCTTAACAGCTGTTGTTGAGTTTAAGTTTGACGGAACAATTAATGCAGAAAATTAAATAGACAAAAAACACCATAACAAGTTTAATGTTTTGTATATTTTCAAGTCTTACATGTCAAAGTAAACTTAAAACATTAAATAAAAATAATATTTACTAAAAATTGCATAAAAATATTTTTAAAAAGTAAAATTTCCAATTACATAACTAAAGTTATGTAGAAAATCAAAGTTGAAATTTGGCTTTAATAAACAAAACAACGGAAAATTCGCCGTCAAAACAAATTTAATGTTATAAATTTTTTCTAAAAAGTAATTAAAAATAAATATAATTGGCATAAGTATAATAAAAAATATTAATTAACGAAATATATTTTAGTAAGAAAAAAAAAACGAACAAAAAAGTTTGTAATTTTTCCTATATATTTACTAATTTAATTAAAACAAAATTAAATAAAAATTTTGTTTAAAATCAAAACTTAATAAAAAAGAAACTTAAAAACAAAAACAATGGAAAAATAAACAAAGAAAATATATAATTTTTTCAAAGCAACGATTTCTAAACAATAAAAAATAAATTAAATAAAAAGAAAAAAAAAATCCCACAATAACATCAAAGAGCGCGCCAGCTTGTCCAAACAATAAATAACAACAGATTGAGCTTAATGCAGAAAGAGAGCAGCGCTTAAAACTAAGTGAGAGCAGCATCAAACAGAGCGCGCAAAAAAAAAAATTGGAGAAGACTTTTTTCCTAAAACAAATTGGACGCTAAAAAATCACAACAAAAAACAATAAAAGAAAAAAAAAAACTATATAAAACGACAACAAAAATAGCTGCTGCGAAAACAACAACAAAAATAATTACAACAACAACAACAAAATTACAACAAAAACCAAAACAAATAGAAAACAAAAGCAAAGCCGGTAGTACAAATGTATCTCATACATATCACATCTTATCGTTCCGCCACTTGAAGCCAATGATCGTGGGAAAAATTACCATACATCCAATGAAAGAGCACAACTGAGCACCAAAGAGTAAGGCAGAGAAACAAAAGTTTTCAAAAAAGCGTTCGAGCATTCAGCGTGAGCGTGGCAAAAAACAGCAACAGACAATCAGCTGTAGCTAAAAGCACAAACATCCGCCACTAACACGCGAGCATTGCGTTAAAGAGCACACGCGAATCAGCTGTGTGCACACGCTCTCAATTGGCTTTATGTGAGTCGTCTCTCATACACCCATTTATTCATTCATTCATTCGATCGATCGCGCTGCGACGATCAACGACGTTTCTTTATATAGATTTAAACGCGTTGCGCCTTGGACTCACAACAGTTGTGCGCGAAACGCCTGAGAGTAAAGAACGTTGTAAATTTTAAGCGGAATAAGAAACAAAAAATATTATTGGCGAATTAACAAAAATTTAAGAAGAAAAAAAAAAATCAAAATTACGGAACAAAAGAAAATTTTTTAAAGACAAACGGTCTGCGCGCTCAAGTTAAAACAAGAAAACAAAACACGGAAACGTTTGTTCGAAACAAAAGAAAAAAAAAAAAGATTGTAAAAATTTTTCAAGATTTTCAACGAACACTGCTGCAAGCGCGATAGATAAACAACCAAGGAAAAAACAGACATTCAGAGACAGTCGTCATCGTCGCCATCGCGACTGTCACTTACAGAGTCAGCGAAAAACGACTTTCGTTGAAGTTGTTTGGTTCCAGCAAAAAACAACAAAGACGCAGCAGCAATTTAAGTTGTTGCAGAATTTGTGCCAAAAGTGTTAAGAAAATTGAAAGCGTCAAAAAGTGTTGAATGTTGTAAGCAAAACAGCTGCGCTTTATAAAGAAACAAAATAGTTCAACAAAAAAATGTAAAAAAAGACTGTGGGTTTAGTGAAGAAAGTGATCAAAAAAAATTTGTACAACCCAAACTTGTTGCTGATCTGAGATAAAACATAAACAGCAAAACAGCATCTTAAAATGCTTTTTCAATAGAAGTGTGCGTAAAACTATCTCACTTTTGGAAAAACAGTAATATACACAAAAAACAAAAAGTCTCAAAAAAATGCATCAAAATTTTGCCGAAAGCTTTTGCAAGCAATTTAACGTAACAAAACTAAAACAAATGGTGCGGCAAAAAGTACAAAACTGAGCTTAAATAAAGAAAAATAAATTTAAAGTAAGCAAGCTTTTGAAAAACGCAAGTTTTAGTGAAAAAAACTAAAAACTCAAAAGGTGCTATTTACTTGTCCAAGTAAAAAACAAAATTCAAAATAAAGTGTATAAGCACATAACTAAAAAGTTAACTTTCAAACACGTAAAAATTCATAACGTGCTATTTAAGTGTCCACAAACATAACGTGCTATTAAAGTGTCCAACCAACGTAAAAACTAAATTAGAGAAAATTTTACACTGAGCTTAAGCTCATAAACACCAAAAAACAAAACGCCAACAATTACCTGCAACATATTATGTGCATACAGCATGGCCATAGATTTTTTAATTTTTGGTTTATTACTCATCTCGTTCACCATAAATTTATTGGCGCTCGGCGCATTCTGGGTGACACCCGGTTTGCGAACAACCGCTAATCGTTTTACCATCAATCTGCTGATCATCAATCTCATCGGTTGTTTAATCTTAGCACCAACGCTGTTCCTCACCGGTGGTGGGATCTACCAGTCAACAGCAGCAGGGAGCAGCTCTTCACCGCTGAGTGTTACCACAAGTGATGACAGCATTGAATTCTATTCGAAACCTGGTAATCATCAGATGACCATACGTCATAATGGCCAGTTGGTCGAAAAGGAAGGTGTCATCTTGCGTCGCAATGTCACCAGCAGCAATGACAGCGATGTCGCATCAACAGATCCACGCACAGTTGAAACGATTTTCAAGTGCAATAGCACATTTTGTCAACAGCTGACCATCGATGAAGGCAGCGATAGCATTGTGATAACAGAAATCGAAGAAGAAGAGCAGCAGAAACAGCAGGAGCAGCCCACCATTATCCCTGCGCCACCACCAGTGACAATGCGTTGCTGGTCTATCGACTTGACTGCCGCACTAGGTGCTTTAGCGGTACTGCTGGTAGTTGGCGATACATGGTGTGCAGTGACTGATCCATTGCGTTATCACAGTCGCATTTCTGGCGTCAAGACATGGGTGCTGATTGCGCTCACCTGGGTGCTGGGTATCTTCTTTGGTGCACTTTCAGCTTTTCGTGAACTTGACTTTGAATCGGAGTCAATTTTCAGCAAGCAGAAACGTTATATCGCCACCGCTGTGCAACATTCCATATCACCCTGGACTTCAGCGTCTTGGACGTCATCTTCAAGCCTCTTCAGCATGATCTTTGCTTGCATTTACTTCGTTGTAGTCATTTTGCTGCCATTTGGCTTTGTATGTGGCATGTACTGGCGCATTTTCAGCGAAGCGCGTGAAAATGGCTTACGCATGCGTCAAAACGGCTCCTCACCACTACTGCAGAGCGCACTGAATTTGAATGCCCAACATCAGCAACAGCAATCCATACAGCCGGCACAATATTCAAACAGTCTGTGTGTTCACCGCAACTCCATATCCTCTGCATCTTCACAGGGTGGTGGCCTACAGCTGAGCATCGATCGTCAGCAGAAGAACTCACCTGTGGCTTATCATCGCCGTGATTCTGCTGCCAAAGTTTTGCTGCCAACCATTTCTGATGATTCTGTGGCCTCCGATGATGGTGGAGTTGTCATGGATGATATAGATAGCACACACGGCCAGCTTTTGCCGGTAGCCGAACATCCCACCAACGAACGTAACATCTTGCTGACACTACAGGCAGCAAGCGGTGAAATCAAGCGCAACTATTCAGCGCGTCAGTTACCGCTGCTGGGCACATCATCACAAGATTTCCGTGAAACTCAGCGTCTGCAAGGCATACGCCAAGTGCATTCATCACCAAATCTACAGAAATACACGCAGTTGCGTCAGGATTCACTCTCTGACGACAGCAGCTGTTCACCGCAACTACTGGGCGGTCATCCGGTTCAGCAACAGCGTCCACACAGCCATCCAGCACATCGTCATACGCTGCATCATCATCACGTACACTTGCAGCATTCGCACGTGCTGCAAATACCCGCCATACATGCGTCGCCAAAGGCGCTCAGCTACATGAGTTCGCTGCGTCATCGGCTGTCGAATGCTTCCTCGCTATTTAAATATCGCGAAGAATCACGTGCTGCACGCATCAGCATACTAGTCGTCATTATGTTCCTCGTATCGTACCTGCCCTTTGGCTTCCTTGTGTTGCTGCAATCGCGTCTCAGCGCGGCCAATTTCGCGCACTCAACGCAGTTGGCGATATTCATGCTGCTGCTGGCGAATCTCAGTTCACCATTCATCTTCGCTTATCGCAATAAGCGTGTGCGACGTGGTGTTAAGCGGCTTTTTGGCTTGGATGCGCGTTCACGTGACTCACAGCTACAGCGACATAACAGTTCGAGTGGGCGTGGCAGCGGTTTTCTGCAACGACACTGCGGTAGCAACAAGTCACCAGCGAATATTAAGCGTACGGGCAGCAAAGTTTCCACATATTCAACGAATTCGTGCAAACACCTGACGCCACAATCATCACTAGTCAGCAATGGCGGCGGCGTGCCACCACTGCGTCCCAACAGCAGTTGCAGCACCATTATCAATTTTGGTGCACACAACAACAATAACAATAATAGCAACAATAACAACAATACTGCAGATGTACAACAATTGAATAGCAAAAATAATGAGAATGAGAATAATACATCATCATATCTCATTGCGAATATCATCGATGAGAAGTCAACGACGGTGCTGGGTATAACAACACGTTCGGCGCGTCCATTACTGCAGCGTGGTATAACGATAGTTGAGCAGATACCGCTGCCATTGTCGAGCAATAAATTGACGGCAACGGATAAGCGAAATATCTTCAAGATGTTCTGTCACAGTTCGAAGAGTCTCAGTTGTGCGGCGGCGCAGTCATGTGCACAGGGATCGGCGGATATTGAACCAGCAGAGGTATAAATAGGGTGGGTAGTCTTAAGAGCGGGCGGGCGGGAGTCTGTAGTTGATGACCAAGGGGATACAAAAAGGGAAAGCATGTGATGCTAGTAAAATAAGTACGTTTAATTTAATTTTAGCTAATGATTAAATATATTTGTTTAAGTAGTCAAAGCTTTAGAAATTTTTAGTGATTTAAGCTTATGAAAGCGATTTGAAAGCTTTGAAGTGTTTAAATGTGAGAATTGTATGATTGTTCGCTGATAGTGATAGTACGTAGATATGCGAAAATATGCGCTTTTAAAAATTCAAAGAGATTTAAATTCTTTATAGTATGTAGTGCAGTTTGTAGTTTCCTATAACTCCAAGTGAAAATTGGCAACGTAGCAATTGCAAGATTTTTAGTCAATTAGAAATTTGGCAACGTCACAAAAAGCTTAACATTCAGTAGGCAGTTTGGTGCTGAGAGCGCATTTAGAAAAATATTTTATTTATATAGAATGAATTTGCTTTCTCCGGGTTTTTCTTATAAACCAGGCTTAAGTTCACGTTGCCAATTTTAATATAATTACATTAATTTTTTTTAATAAAATAGTGTCAAAATATTTTTTGTAGAAAAACTTTCCAAAAGTCATATTTAAAATAGTACCAATATAGAATGTTGTACCTTATGAAATAACAGAAACAAAAACACACAGCTACAAAACAAAAGTCAAACATTTGTACAAAAACCAAAAAGTGTAAGAGATGTTAAGATTTTAAAATTTTTAAATACTAACTACATATAAAAGAAAACAATAAAAAATATGCATATTATAAAGAAATTTATAGTAAAACTTAGTGTCATATTTACAAGAAACCAAAATAACCAAAAAAGAATGGCTGAGAAAATTTGTCAGTAAAAGGAAGAAAAGACATACTTTATTTTTGAAAATGTTTATGCTAAAAGCATACTTTAAGCACTTAACATATAGCTGGCAGTCTCCTTCGATTGCTTTAAGAATGTCATATTTTCTCAGCTTAACATACAAACTTGCTACAATTGACACAACACATTAGTACACTAATTAGTATTGTCACAAAATGGTATGCAATTAGATATGCATTTTAAATTTTTAAAGCCCAAAAAAAAAAGATAAAGCAAACCAAATGAATTTAAAACAAAGCAGGAAAACTTGTAGTCAAAACGTTGAAAAATACTTAAAAGTTTTAATCAACAGCAAGTAGCAGAAAGAAGAATTTTTACATACAAAATGTACACAGAGAGAATTTATTAAATCTATTTACAAGGAAATAAATTTAAATAAGTTGAAACGATTTGAACGAATATCGAACAGTTATTTACTAAAAATCACTAAAACAAAAAACCAAAAAACTTAATAGTTAAAACAACTAATTAAACATAACAAAAGTATTAAACAAATAACAAATTGCTTTAACAAAAAAATAGAAAAAACTAAAATGAAAGTTTCCATTTCTTGCTATCTAGTTCATAAAATAAATAAATAGCAAAAGTTTTAATATTTTCCACTTCACGTCTGAATTAAAACAAAAAAAGAAAAAAACTGCAAAATTAAAAACAAATTTTCAAAAATTTTTCAGCCCATAGTATTTATATTTATTTAACGCAATTGTTAGTTTTAAAAACAGCTGTACAGGTTTCATTTTCCACATTAAACAACTTTTTTTTCTTTTTATTTAATTTATACCATTATTGCATAAGACAAATGAAAAATCAATAGCATTCTGTATATACACGTATATGTAAAAAAAAAAATCATTAATAAAATTTTGCTTTTTCATATTGAAAACAAAACAACAAAATAAAAATCCCCCACACTTGAATTTAAAAATCAATAATAAATGTTATAGTTTTTTTTCCTACAATGACTTGTCATAAGTACATGTTACATTTAAAAAAAAAAGTGTAATTACATCAATGTAATCATTTGCAATTAAGGCCAATTTGTTGTATTTATTTTATTGTTTTTAATTTTTTTTTATTGCTTTATGTACAGCTTGTTTTTTTGCTACAAAAAAAAAAAAAAAATACCTCATTAGTTTTTAATTTATGAAACAAATGTTATTTGAAGATTTTAATTTTTTTTTTTTAATTTCTTAAATTGTTAACTTTTTTATGATTG
The DNA here is from genome assembly GCA_951812925.1 of Calliopum simillimum. Lineage (NCBI taxonomy): Eukaryota > Metazoa > Arthropoda > Insecta > Diptera > Lauxaniidae > Calliopum > Calliopum simillimum. The sequence continues at coordinate 9,689,982 of OX638368.1, forward strand.
AGATTTTACAGTGTCAAGCTCAATTTTACAGTGTCACTGTTTGAAACTCCCACTTTGTGCTTTCACACGCATATAAGACATAAAAGCTTTAAAAGCTCAGTTTCATTGTGCAAATGCTCTCATTGTTTTCTCTTGTAGCACAAAAAGCAAGAGACAAATTGCATTGCGCTGTGTGGCAAAAGAGAGTTTTCAAAGAGAAAATGTTGGTTTGCTCAACACTGCCTTAGAATGAAAACAGCGCAATTGAAGAGTTTTCTTTGGGAAAATTCATAATAAAATGCTTAAAGCTTTTTTTGTTGAAATGTAGAAAAAGAAATATTTTAAAATAATTTTATTTAAAAAACAAAGATTTCATTAAAATTTTTGCGCTTAATTGTAGCTAGCGTAGCATGTCTCAAGACCAGAGTGTGTTACCAACTAAAAACAATTTGACAATTTTTTACAACAGACGGCGCTAGTGAGCCTTATGATCTATACATATGGTGTTCTTGTACAGAAAAATTTATCCTTGGCAATAGCCTAATTGGTAAAGCACCGCGTTTTCTTTCATAAGAAAACCGAAGTCAAGGGTTTGAGTGTGGCTTTTGACAAGAATTAACTAAAACCGATCTGATGATGCTCTAAATACATGTAAATATATGAAAATATATAAGTATGCATGTGAAAATAGCCGAAACATATGTAATTTCCATGTTAACATTTGTTTGCGTCTGTTATTGAAAAAGTGACAAAATGACTGTTTAATTAGGTTCAATATAAATTTATCAGTTTTTTTTCTAAAATTAAATTTTAAAAAAATTTTTGTTTTTTTTTAATTATAAAATTAAAATTTATTTTTTTCTGCAGTACTTAGAAATGCAAAAAAGCGCTAGAAAAACTGTAATTTCTACACCGAAAAAAGGCAAAAACCATCAAACCAATCAAAAAAGTATTCAAGTCATACACTTAAAGAAAACAAAAACATAAAACAATAAATGAAACTTAAAAAAACACTGAAATTAAAAAAAATACTTTTCTCACTTTTTCCATTAACAAATCAATTAATTATACATACATACTATATAGTTTTAACAAACAAAAAGCTTTATCTAAAAATTTAAGTTCTAATACTAAGCTACAAGTATATTTTTTTACTTAACAAAACGAAAAAAGAAACATTTATTTATTTTTTTTACTATAAATCACTTATAATTTTTGTTTATAAGTCTCGAATTTATATATTTGTTTTAAAATGTTAGTGTACATAAATGTGAAATAGTATGCGTGAAAAAACATAAAAAATACAAAGAAATTGATTAACAAAATGTGATGTTGCAAAAACAATTTATATATATTTTTCTTCATTTTTTTTTTTTTTTTTTTCAGTGTAACTATTTAAGTTTTGTAAACTTGAACTCTTTATATTACAATTAAGTATTATTAATTATATATTTGTATAGAAACATGAAAGAAAAAAACAAAATTATGAATATATAATTTAAGTAAAGAAAAGAAATACGCTATTTTTCAATTAATGAAATTACTACTACATATGTGACAAATTAATGTGTATGTATTTATGAAAAGATGAATGACAATGTTTGTTAATGAACTAAATAACTTCATTACAAATGTTTGAAATAAAAAACGTTTAAATTATGCAGCCTTTAGCAATAGAGTGCTGCATTATTTTCATACAAATTAAAAAAAAAAAACGAATTTTTCTTATTATTTTTTTGGAAACTTATTTGATATTCAATCTCAACGGTATATGAGTAAGTATGTTCTGCTATTTTCTGCTGCATGGGCTTGAACGCGCTTGTATTTCTATAAATTCTGAAGAAGATATTATTGGATTAAGACAACAAAAGTGGGCTTTTTCAGGCTTAAAAATTTCACCTTTTTAAATTGTGTTCTCCTTGTACTAAGTTTTTCTTATTGTTAGACATTTCAAAAATATACTCTCAAAATTTAAAATTTATCTGAGCAAATCTCTTGAAGTTATAAACTTGTAAGTTTCCTGTCCCTTATTTTTTTGACTTTCACTTTTTTAACTTTCAAAATTTTAAAAGCGTTTATCCAAAAACTACTTTTTCAAAGTCCGTGTTCATGATCATTTAAAAACTACATCAAAATACCTCCCCCCCAACGTTTAGTTTAGAATTTTATTTTACATTAAAGGGGTTTCCCACCCACAAAATGGTGGCATTTTTCTTGGATAATAGCAGTTTACACTTCAAAAGACCACCAAAAAATTTTTAAATGAAAAAATAAAAATAAAAGAGATCGTTGGGGGGAGGATACTAAATTTAAATGGTTTTTGATTCCAGATAATTTCCAACCGAGATATAGTGAGCACCGCAAACTGTTTTATTTCTGAGATGTTCTCGGACAAGCTCTGTCACCGGCTTGTTTCCAATATTTCCAAATGAAAAAATTACAAAAAATTACTAAAAGTAAACTAAATAATGTACAAAAGATTTAAATAAATTTGCTCGATCCATACGTTTAAAAAAAAATTCGCAAAAAAGTGTTCTTTTATGATGAAATGCTCCCCTGAAACAGTTTTTATATCCTTTACTCAGAGTATATTCACTTTGTCCTTCCGTTTGTAACGCAGTGAAGGAGGCGTGGCAGATATAGAAAAGTATATATATTCTTGATCAGCGTCACCTCCTGAGTCGATATAACCATGTCCGTCTGTCTGGCTGGCTGGGTGGCTGGCTGGCTGGCTGTGTGTTGAAATACACTTTTTTGGGAAAACTGAGCAAGATATTTCAATGAAATTTGGTACACTGCCTTCGTCGTCAAAGATAGCTTGGGGGATTGAAAATGAGCGAAATTGGTCAACGGACACGCCTACCGCCTATACAAAAAATATATTCAAAATGCAGTTTTAGGAGTATTTTTCACGGCAATGCAACCAAAGTACGCATAAATACTAAAAATTGTATGCGCAAGCTCTGAGAAAAACTGAGCAAATTCGGACAAGAGGGTGTGGCACCTATGAGATATTCAAACCAAATTTGACTCAGACAGTAAAAATCATAAGTAAAAGCTCTCAACGAAAATTGGGTGAAATTGGACCAGGGGGCGTGCAAAAGTTTCAAAATGCTATACTGAAAGAGTTTTTTGAGATAGTCCCACAAAACTCAAATACTAAAGACTAAGAATGCGCGCTCTAAGCTAAAACTAGAAGAACTCAGACAAGAGGGCGTTGCACCTCCTACATAAGCAAAAGCTTCAAAACGCTGTATTGAAAACGTTTTTCACTCAGACACTAAAAACTATAAATGCAAGTTCTGAACAAAAACTGGGTGAACTTGGACACGAGGGCGTAGCACCTCCCATATGAGCAAAATTTTGAAAATACTGCAGTGTAGGGTATTTAATGTTTGGCCAGGCCAAATTTAACACCATTACTAGTTGTATATTGTCTCATGTTAACGAACGAAGAAAAACATCCAAGGTCAAAGCATTAATTTTGTGTCTGTAATGAAGCTTTTTTTGACAGATATTGAGGGTTATCGTGAATAAATATTCATGGGGTATTTTTCTCAGATTGCAATGGAGAATGCACGGCAGTCTAAGAAAAATTCCCCAGGAATATTTATTCACGATAACCCTAATCATAAAGGTTGGTCAGGGCCACAAGGTTTTAAAAAGTGGAGAAATTTTTTGTGAAGTGATGAACCAAAAATTAATTTGTTTGGAAATGCGTAGGAGAAAATGTTCTTCGCCTAAGAATACCACTTCCGCTTCACCTAAAAAGTCCGTAACAAATAGGGTGGAATTATTACGGTGTGTAGCTGCTTTTCTTGAAACAAGATAGGTCTAATATTCCAAACAATGAGCAAAATGATAGCAGCAGACATTGAAAAGATAATATGAGGAAAATATGTCTTTGTCTGGGGGTTTTTCAGCTAGATAAAGCATACGCATAAGCTGGTCGAAAAACGCTTCGAGGACTACTTAGTTTAACTTTTGAGAACTTATGGGAAAAATTACAGACAAAATAAGTTTAACAAAATTTTACTAAAAGGAATAAATTAAGGTATGTACTCGAAAAAGAGTAGTCGACAAAAAATGGGTACAAAACGATAATTTTGTGACCAAAAACAAAGGAACACATATTTTGAAGCTCAAGAGTATTTCTTTAAGAAAATGAAAAGGCGTCATCATATATAAAATATCGTAACTTTGAATTAACACCTGCCATTAGGTTCTGCACATTACTTTGGGTGCCCAGGGTTGATTTTAGTTTCTTTTCTTTCTTATTTGGTGAAAGTAGAACTTTATACGATTGAAAACCTTTCTTTCTGCAAACTTTTTGCACATTTCCGGGCGAAATATGCTCTTTTTTAGTTAAATCTCTAATGGAGAGTCCAGTTTTTTTTTTTTTTTCATACGTACGCAACACTTTTTTGCTTTTTCCATAGAGGTAAATCCTTCTTTTTTAAACACTTCCAACTTTCCTTTCCGTAGTTAGTTTTTAAGTACGCAAACTATCATTGAATTTGCAATGTTTATACTTTATGCCATGTTTTTGTGAGACAAATGTGGAAAATCGTGCATTTGCGAACAATTAAATCTAGAACTTTTTCTTTCGATGAACTCATTTTAAAAACTATTCAAAATTCTACAAAACCAATGATAAAAAAATGTAAGGCAATGAAATCTAAGACGATTACATCCATTACATTTGCTTTTTCTTTAATATTTAACGCGACACTCTTTGTCTACTGCGACTACTTTTTTTCGAGTTCATACCTAGCATGGAGAAAATTTGATACGAATGTCCAAAGGAATCCAGTAAAATCTAGATAAGAGGCATGCCACGGAGAATGGTAAAAGTCAATGAAAATGGAGACGGACATAACGGGTATTAAACAGATTAACATTTACTTTTTTAGCTGTTTTCGTAGGCATCCCAATGTTGGCATAAATCGCTCATTGATCTCAAATTATGTTGCTTAGGATATTAAGTATCTTTTTGTGATCTATAACAAAGAAGTAATCCTCATCATTTTTTTTTTGAACAAAGAGAAGAAAGAAGAAGAGCTAGTAAGAGATGTGGAAAATATCACAGCGATGAGAATTCTTAATACTACATAAACTGACATCTGAGGACCGTACAACATGGAGGCGTATAGCCACAACAGCAATAGTCCATTCCAAACTGTGATGCTATGATGATGATGGTGATGATATTTTTATGAGTTTTGTTATCACTTAAGTTTAATAGCTATATTATCTACGTTTTCTATACACGTCAGTACTGCAAGATACTTGGTTGGAATTTTTTTTGACTCATGGAATATCACCTGTGTAAGTAAATTGATTGTTTTGTGTGGGCAAAAAACAATAACTGCTAAACTGTTAGAAAATTTCCCCTACTAATCAATATTTTTTTTCTACTTAAATCCTTAACTTTATTTACATTCCTTAAATTCCATACGGCTTTAAAAAAATTACTCGACATTTTTATTATCAAATTAGTCATATACATGTCGCTATGGCAATGTACGATTGTATGTATGTACTAAGCCGCAAATCTTATCAAAGTATTAATTTTTAATAGTACTTAATACAACAAGCGATACTTGCAGGTACTATCTAGAAGCAGAGATATAAACAACGTTGTTAAACGGACACGCCTATCATCCACAATACAAATTATTTATTACATCAAGCACGAGCTTAGTAATTTTTTTAAACTAAAAAGCTACCATAACTATTCAAGTTAGAGCAAATAATTTAAAATAGTCTATTTGTGGTACGATTAATTAACTGATTATCGGTTTATTATCTCTATATCAAAACTAATTGCTTTTTATATTGTAAGTTTTTTCATTCATATAAAATAAAATATATATTATCTACGAAATTCATATTTAATTCAAATTAAAAATTATCTAAAAGACTTGATAACATTTTACCTAAAAAGCTGTACTATGGCATTTTTATATTTAAAAAGCCATTCAAAAAGTATTTTTAATGTGACTTGCGTTATTCTTATCGCAATTCATTTATCTGAATGAAACACAATATTTCAAAGCCACAATGTATTTAAGTATGTAGACGCCAAACTTTGCATTAGAAAAACAAAAACAAAAATATGAAAAAATATGAAAATGGTAACAAAGTGCAAAAGTGATGTAATAAATTTTCAGTTTTCTTCAAACATGAATTGTCACAACTTTATTGCCAGTAATCGTCGTATATAAGTAATTGAATTTTTATGGTAATAAGCTGCAAGTATTTGATTAATTCAAACAATGTGCAAATGACACTTGGCGTCAAAATAATAGTTTTTTGTTTCTCCAAAAAGAAAAATGTACCTACTCTTAGTTTTAGAGCTCAAAAAATACAATGAGTAAATAACGTTTTGAGTATCATACGTATGTATATAGGCGTAAAGGATAATCTATCACGCCCATTTTATTTAATTTTAAGACAGTCTAGTTATTTTGTTGTTTTCTGTAACACACTTAACGAATCTAAGTAGCTTTATCCATTTGGCCGTAATTGTTATTTAAAGAGACAGACGGTCAAATTTACCAAATCGCCAATCATGGCTCAAAGGGGCCAGTCAAGAAAATCAGAGAAAGGCATATATTTTGGGCAAAGGACAATTCATGGGACTCCAGTTTATGAATTTGAACATTTTTTTTAAAACTCTTTGTTATCGATACGGTTACAATTTCCACGACCGGAATTCCGAAATTCGAAAATCTAAGATGGCTGACCCAATATGGCGGACTTTAATTTTGCATAAAAATTCTTATTTTATTCAAAAATAATAAGAAATTATAAAAAATGTCACTTATAGGTTGGTTATAGCTTTTAATAATTTTTTGCTGTGATTTTGCTGTGGAAAGAATAATTTTGCAGCTCGAAAATTTTAGGGTGTTTCGAAAATTTTAAATTTTTTTCAGTGTACAAATTAAAAAACCAAAGCTACAAAATTTTTGTTTTCACAGAGAAATCACAAAAAAAAGCTGCAAATTCCAAGCTAAAATTTAAAATTTTTACACTGAAAAAAATTTAAAATTTAAAATTTTTACACTGAAAAAAACTAAAAATTTACGAAACACTCTAAAATTTTCGGGCTGCAAAATTATTCTTTCCACAGCAAAATCACAGCAAAAAATTATTAAAAACTAAAAAGAACCTATAAGAATTTTTTATAATTTCTTTTAATTTTTGAATAAAATTAGAATTTTTGTGTGAAATTAAAGTCCGCCATATTGAATTAGCCATATTAGATTTTTGAATTTTGGAATTCCGCTCGTGGAAATTGAAACCGTATCGATGACAAAGAGTTGAAAATAAAATGTTCAAATTCATAAACTGGAGTCCCAGGAATTGTCGTTTGTCCAAAATATATGCCTTTCTCCCCACTGTGCGCCGTTTAACATCCATCATAATTCGACAAATACTTCGTCGTTAGGCATTTCGTTTCAAGATACCCGCTTTTATTTATCTCTCCATTGAAAAAATGTATGAAAACTTCTTCAATTCTTTATTACTAAAGAGTTGTAACTTGCTAGCGTAACCATATCCTTAATTTCAGTGTAGTTTTTCTACTCTCACGCTTTACACTAACCTGAAGTATTTGTTTGTATACTATACAGTACACTGAAGTACTTGTAGAGTCAAATTTTTTTTGACATTGATAGAACAAGACAATGTACTTCAGTGTAGAAATAAAATCAGTGTACAGTGAAGGTTTGAAAATGGAATCTTTTGAATCAGAAAATGCAGTTCAGTTCAAAATTTGCAAGTAAAAAAAGTACACTTTATTTCAAGATGTCTTGTACAGGCCTCTAATTTAAAAGCTGTCTTTTATACACTGCTAAGCCTCCGAGAAGTATGTTTTAAGTATTCAGAAAAAAAATTTTCGATTGGGTATAAAAGTTAGTCCATGCTCTGAAAACACTAGTTTTTTGTAAAACAAATGTTGAATTAAATTTTTCGATTTCACTAGCAGCAGATCAAATCAAAATATGCAGTTCCAGATTCTGAAGATATGCAGAAATGGCATAGCCAGTTCTATAAAAACCTTTTTTATCAACCGATAAGGAAAAAAAAAATTTTTTTTTTTGACTCTATACCATTTTTGAAGTACAATTTCTGACTGGAGCACTTTTGGGAATGGGTTCTGAATATTGCCACTATCAACAAATCTGTAACCGAGAAATATCTGTATTAGGACGTTCTTTGTAAAAAAGTATGTTTTAGTACAAGGGTGTCAGCGTAGAACAAAAGTGAGCCAATTTTGGCTCGACCAACAATATCAATATTTCTCTGTACAACAATCAAAAAATAGTTTTTGTTGTTTTTTTTTTTCACGCTCGTCAAAATTTCGCGTTTTTGTTGCTTTTTTTGTGTACACACAAAATCGAACTCGAACCAACATAAAACAACAACAACGACTACGAATGCGTTGATGCGTAGTTGCGAAAATGCAAGTCTTTTATGCACTAACGCCTGAACGTTCAATGTGAATATTTCCATCTTGAGAAATTGTAGAAGTAGTGCGAAACTTTCGGCAAGAGCATTGCGCATCAACGCGTGAATACCCCTACTTTTTGTGTGTGTCCTAGTCCTTAGAAATTTTGAAAATTGTTGAAATATTATTGTTGTTGTAAATGTGATATGAAAAAACAACAAAAAATTTTGTGCTGACTGCGCTGCATGCGCTTGGCTCAGTGATTTGAAAACGCTTACACCCTTGTTTAAGTACTTATTAATTAGCAAGATCAGGAGTGGATCTTGAGCATTAATTAAACCTGTAAAGACCAAAGATGGAGAGCTTTTGAAAAAGGGATTTTGAAAATTGAAAAACATTAAGCGCGGCCCTTAGCCCATTTTGTGTTACCTTTGAGTAAAACTATTTAATGCACTTATCGACAGAGGCGATCAGTAATGAATTTGGTACACCAACAACGGCGGTTAAGAGACACGGAAGATTTTATTTTGGCCAACTTATTTTCAAAAATTTACCTAAATAAAACAGAAACCCGAGCTCTTAACGATCTTGAAGTTTCTAAGTAGTTACAAAAACTTTCTCGACAGTTCTGGCAACAGCTACGTAGAGTTAACATTCTGCTCTACACAAATTTTTTGGGTTTTCTATCAGTTATGTTGACTGTGGTGAATCCAATATACAAATCTCGCCAGTTACGTGACTGAAGTTTCTCGCTGTTTTTTTGAACTGTACTGTGATTATTTGTTTTAAGTGGAATGGTGCTGTTAGTTTATCAAAGCAAGATTAAAATTGTTACTCACTCCGATACAATATGAAAATCAGATCTTCATTTACGAAATATTACCTTAAAGCTTGAAACTACCTGTCTGTCTTATAGTGTAAAAAACAGCAAAAACTAGCAGTTGAATGCTTAAAGTGTATAGTATGCTTTTGCAAAACTTTGGTTTTACTACTTTTTCGCTACAGAAAACCAAAATCCAAAAATACAAAGTTACCACATCAAGTGTATTAGCGTCGTCTTTTTATGGCGTTGCCACCTACATACACTTATACGCTTAAGCACTTAATATCAAAAGAAAAACCATTAAAGATTATATCATAAGTACAATAACGACAACAGTCACTCAGCAATAACAATTAGGTATGGTATGAGCTTTGTAATGGTTAAATAGTAGCAAAAAAAAAGTAGAAAAAATCTGATTTAATGAAAAAAAAAGAAAAAATACTAAAATAATTAATTACGAACTTTAATATTAAAGACAAGTTTGTTGCTATTTTTGCTACCGCCGCGCTGCTGCTGTTTCTCTGAAGTTCACTCTGAAGTTTCTTAGATTTCTTGGTTGGTTGCTTTGCTTTGCTTGTTGGTTTGTTATCGAGCCATTGTTTTTATGTTCATGTCAAACTAAAAAAAAAAAAATTTACCCCAAGTACAAAACGTTTAACGGGCATATCCATATAAAAGTGAAGACTTTAGGTAGTGGCATTTATATATAAAAAGAACTTAAAAGAAAAAAGAAAATTTCTGTGTGGTAAATCCATTGTATATTATTTTTTTAAAGGAAAAATCTGAGGTATGCCCGTCAAGTAGTAAGACTATTAATAATAAAATTCTATCATATCGTGTGTTAAAAGTTCACTGATTTTACTTTACTGTGGATACACTTCAAGTTAATCCATTAAGTAGCTATCGAAGCTTAACATTGTTTTATTCTTTTCTTTAAGAAACTGTTTGCAGCTAACAGCTGCTACTTACTATAGATTTAAATTTAATAAAACGTAAATACATAAAAACTATGTAAATGCAACCGGCAGCAACAATTTAACTTGGTTAGTGGTTGGCCTAAAGACAATAGTTGGAAATGACTAGAAGAAAAAATTAAAAGAACTTGAAGTATTAATATACACAATGGCAAGTGGAAGGTAATTAATGAGGTTTTTTTTTTCATATATTAAAAAAGTTAATTGAATACCGTTTTAAAATATGACTTTAGCTAAATAATATAAACCCGACGCATTAAATTACTAATTCTACAATTTACCATATAAATGTTAGGTAAAATATTATAAGATACTTTAATGAAAATAAATTAGATACTACCAAGTCAATACGACATAAAACTTTTATATATTTATAAGGTTAAGCACTATAGTTGAAGTCGAATTAATATAAATTGTAATTATTATTCTAAAGAAAATGTACCTTGGAATATTAATAATAAAACAATGAACTCACTTTAGTTTTTGCAATAATTTTTTTTTTAATACTTCGGAAAGTGATTTTTTGTTTCAAATCAAACCACTATATAATTAACAAATGTAAACACTAATGCTATAGAAGGAGAGGAACACGAGATTGGCACCTAAGAAAGCTCAAGCGAAATGCTTCCTTGTTAGTCTTTGTCGACCGTGCGGTGATGCCAGGAATCACTAGACGACAACGAAAGAAAGATGCCTACTGATGGAAAGATGAAATAAACCATCTAAGGACATGATGCATCCATAGCCGATGACTATACATTCACAAGAGCCAAGAAGACGCGGCGACGCCACCGAGCTGGCTCAATAACACAAGGACGCAAAGAAATCTCTCAAAATTACGATACTCGAAAGCAAAAAGAGAAAATGGGAGGTAATCTGCAGTGACATAAACAATGACTCACCTTGGACCTTGGCTACATAGGCCAGTCAAATTTGCAAAAAAATTGGGTGAATCTCAGAATGAGAGATCGTAAGTTGTAAACTCGTATGCACCTTCATTATAGTGTTTTAAAAGTTGTCTCAAGACTATCATAAAATCTCGTGTCTGCGTCGTAAGTTATTCAAGGTCAAAAGTCACAAAAATCAGTTTTAGGCAAAAATCTCGCAAACGGTTAGTTTTTCAGAAAAATATTGTATGACAATTTTGTAGCCCTGGTGATTTTCTATCCTTAGAGTTGTTTTCGTACAACCTATAGTTTAGGAGATATTCTTATTAGAAAAGTGGTAAATCATCATATCATCATATCATCATAACGTCATATCATCATATCATCATATCATCATATCATCATATCATCATATCATCATATCATCATATCATCATATCATCATATCATCATATCATCATATCATCATATCATCATATCATCATATCATCATATCATCATATCATCATATCATCATATCATCATATCATCATATCATCATATCATCATATCATCATATCATCATATCATCATATCATCATATCATCATATCATCATATCATCATATCATCATATCATCATATCATCATATCATCATATCATCATATCATCATATCATCATATCATCATATCATCATATCATCATATCATCATATCATCATATCATCATATCATCATATCATCATATCATCATATCATCATATCATCATATCATCATATCATCATATCATCATATCATCATATCATCATATCATCATATCATCATATCATCATATCATCATATCATCATATCATCATATCATCATATCATCATATCATCATATCATCATATCATCATATCATCATATCATCATATCATCATATCATCATATCATCATATCATCATATCATCATATCATCATATCATCATATCATCATATCATCATATCATCATATCATCATATCATCATATCATCATATCATCATATCATCATATCATCATATCATCATATCATCATATCATCATATCATCATATCATCATATCATCATATCATCATATCATCATATCATCATATCATCATATCATCATATCATCATATCATCATATCATCATATCATCATATCATCATATCATCATATCATCATATCATCATATCATCATATCATCATATCATCATATCATCATATCATCATATCATCATATCATCATATCATCATATCATCATATCATCATATCATCATATCATCATATCATCATATCATCATATCATCATATCATCATATCATCATATCATCATATCATCATATCATCATATCATCATATCATCATATCATCATATCATCATATCATCATATCATCATATCATCATATCATCATATCATCATATCATCATATCATCATATCATCATATCATCATATCATCATATCATCATATCATCATATCATCATAACGTCATATCATCATATCATCATATCATCATATCATCATATCATCATATCATCATATCATCATATCATCATATCATCATATCATCATATCATCATATCATCATATCATCATATCATCATATCATCATGTCATCATATCATAAGTTTTTGAGTAAAGAAATACTGAAATAAAAGTAAAGTTCAGCTTCTTGTGTCTTTTTGGAATACAGAACTTTCACAAAACTAGGTATACTTGAAAACACTTTTACAATCTTGTTTCATCTATGTTCACCTCTTCAATCCTTGATTTATTTTTCTTCAAACCACTTTTGTCAGTAGTTGAACCCAATGTTTTTTTCATTTTTATAGATTGTCAGGCCTGCCTCTTTCGGAAAAGAGCTGACGTCACCTCTTCAATCCTTGATTTATTTTTCTTCAAACCACTTTTGTCAGTAGTTGAACCCAATGTTTTTTTCATTTTTATAGATTGTCAGGCCTGCCTCTTTCGGAAAAGAGCTGACGTCAATAAATTTCTTGAAGTGCTTGTTGGTGAGATAATACATATTATCTGCAGTTCTCGTAATCTTGAAAGCTTTATTAATTTCACCAAAAAACGTTATTTTTACTGCCTTTCTCTTTTATCGCTTAAGCAATGACTTAGCTTTAATTTAAAAATAATTTCATCATAACTTTAATATAAAGCCGTAATCACTTAAATCTTAAAACCATGCTAACAAACCTAAATCAGCACTAAGCCACTGAAGTGCGAGACTTAGGGCATGTTTGCCGCATAAAAGCACGTACATAAATTAAAGTAGCAGCACAAAACAGCTGATGATAGCGCATATCAGTACGAATAATAAGAAAAAAATTAAATGGTTTTTTTTTTTTTGCAAAATGATTCACATAGAAAATGTATTAAAACATAAACAAAGCTGCCGCCGTCTTATAAAAAAATATTGATAACAGCATAAACTCAGCTTTAGGCAGTTGGCAACACTATGGAATTTTTCAAAATGCTCGTTATGTCATAATACTGCAATTCATAATGAAATAATCTGTATCAAAACATGAAACAAAAAAAAATAAATTGCAATAACCACGTCAAAATTTTCTAGAGAGTGTTATCAACATACACGTAGCATGTTATCTGGATGTAAATTTACACTATGATATTTTATATCATGATATTTCTTTTGTGTTTTATTTTTGTCTGCATTTTGCTGTTATCGGACATATATGCAAATATGCATTTCTTATAGAATTACAAAGTTTCGTCATAATTTTGCAGCAATTTTCAAGATTTGCTGCAGTGACGCTTACAGAGAAAATATGCATATGGAATAGGGAAGTTTGAAAATTTAATGATACTTGGAATTGCATTTTCAGGGCACCAAAAGATGTCGTTTTGATGTTAGTAACAAAAAAGGTATAATTTGTTTCGTTTAAAAGAACATTTAATGGATCCCAAACTATTTTAAAAAACGAAATGTGCTGCTAAGTATGAAAAAATTTTTATTTAATTTGTTTATCTTCCTTTTTGGACTTTGTGCCACTAAATTCAAATCTGCAATTTATTTCCACATAATTTCTGAAGTTTTGAAGATATATTCGACGAGAAAAATTATGAAACCAAATGAAATGGCCAATATCTCCAAAACTACAGAGTATATGAAGAAATAAATTCCATATTCGATTTACGTGGCTCAAAATCAATATTACCGCGTTGATTTTTATTTCATTATATAGTCTAATTCAAGACAAAAAGTTTGTTATATCATTCCGAGCATTTTTAAGATCAATGATCTTCGAAAAAAAAATCTTAGCTCACTTTTTTGACACCCTCTTTCAGATTTTTGGGCGTAATCGTGTAAATTTCAGAAAAGTTTTTGTTTTGATCCAATGCATACTAACTAGTGTTGTCATTTTCACGTTGAGCAACAAAAAAATTAAAATTAAAAATATCAGAATAATAACAGTCTTACAATAATTTTCAATCCCAGAACTTTATGACTAATTATGAAGGTGGGGGATCTCTTTTTTACTAATATGAACTTAGTTTTTTCTATCATGTCAGGATTCTAAGTACCAGGCTTCAATGTGCAGAAATCGTTGTTTCGATCCGTTTTCGAAGGTACATTTACCACAGAGTAAATAATGCGATCAATAACTGCCGACAACATCCAATCGCCGTAATTTGGCTGCCGGCAATAACGCTAGAAAATTAAAAAAAAAAAAATTGGAAAAAAATCCAGAAAAATTCTTACATTATTTGGATTTTGTTTTGAAAACAAAGCCAAAAACATTTCTGGCGTTTTTTTTTTCAAAAAATTTAAAAAAATCCAAAAACTATTTCATACAGAACTCTGGTGTTGCTTCCATTTGGTTATATTTCCAAAAGTATATGGAAATAAGCGCAGAGTCTTCCATGGAGATTTTTTTTTTGCCTTTATTTCTAAAAATATTTATTTTGTTTTTTTCTATGGCACTATTTCCAAAAATTCTGGCGTTATTTTCTAATTAATTTTTTGGGTTCAACTCTAAAAATTGATGCCAGAAAATGCCTAGCTTTATTCACAAAAAATTTTCTGGCGTTGTTTCATATGACATTTTTTCCGGAAGCCCCATAACCTTGAACTTATTCAACTTTACCTTTAAATTTTTTTTATTTAACGTAATGCTCTAAATTTATATATTTGCAAACAAATATCATATCAACTTGTGAGGCATATGCAAATAAGTGCTTCTGCTTGAAAACTGCAGTTTAGATTAGAAATTTTCACAAGCATCCGCTAAAATTTTTGCCAACTTTACGAAAAAAACTCTCCATTTCTCCGAATGGAGATATGAAACTGTGTCAGTCACACGGTGATTATAGCTGTTTATCTCAAGATTTGGCTTTGTCATACCCCTCCTTGATGAAGTGTCTCCTCTATCATAAATCAAAAACAATAACAAACAAAAAGTTGACTGACACTGTAAACATGGCTGATTTTTGTTGTTTTTTGTTTTTGTTGTTTTTATTGTGAATTCTTTTTTTTTTAAAAACAAAAGCAATACTAATAACAATAATAATAAATATAAAGAAAAAAAAAAATATATAAAAAATTTAAAACCCCATCCCATGAAAACAAAAAGACTAGTGGTGTAGATAATACCTTAAATCGACTGAATTTTTTGTATAAATTTTGTGCTTCTTAATGGAAACTTCCATGACACTCTGTGGCGTCTTGTCACCTACAAGGCGGCCTATATAAGATGCGTTGCTATAGGCGTAGTATGCATGGAAAATAATGTGAGACCTGTTAAGAATTAAGTAGAAGGGGGTGCTGCTGTTGCAAGGACTTTAGCCTGTTATCAGCAGTAGTAACAGCATCACTTTGAATAAATGTCAACATAATTATCTCGTACCGGATAAGCAACAGGTTCAATGCGATTTATGTATTCCGAGAATATGAGTATTCAATTGAATTTACAAAATGATTGTATGTGCGTTATCTAATTTTTCGAAATTTCGTTCTTTGTCGTAAATATGTTTTTGTCGCTGCGAGTTATCATGTTATTTTTGTCATCAGAATTAAATGGAATTTAGGACAAGTTATCAGATCAGTGGAAAAATTTTATATAAAAAATATATGGTAGGTATATAAAAATTCTTTAGTGAATGTTATGATTAAAGATTTAAAATTTGCAAAACGATAATATTGCATGTTTTCGTATAACTTATATGTAATTATAATCAATATTTTGCATAGAGAAATTTCTACTGAAACATATTTTTTTAACAAGGAGGTGTGGCAAGTATAGAAAAGTAAATGTGGGTGGTTCTCCAAAAAATGTGCCATTCAATGTCCCGTAGCTCAAATCCATGTTTAAACTTAAAATTCGATATTTTAACTATTTAAACTTTACTTAACCAGAGCTTCTATACGAATTGCTTGAAAAAAAAATTAATTTTTAATATTTTACTATGAAATTATAACATAATGTGTTAAAACGTCATTTTCCGTCTTATCCCTAAAAGATTTTAAGTGTACTTAATTTGCCCGTTTTGCATATTACGTTACACGTATTTTCTTAAAAAAAAAAAAAAACTTATACGATATTGCTTGCATCTATATTTCAGCTACTGTTTTTCTGTATTAACTTTTCGAAATTTTTTTTTTATACGGAATTGACAACCATTGAAGTTGGTTCCTCAATTTAGACTATCTCTGCTCAGTTTTTCTTATTCTACATGTAAATTTTTAAAATACTGAGTAAATAGAGAACTGAAAGTGAAGAGAAAGAGGAGATTTATTATATTTTCAGCTTAGTCAGTTTTGGTTTTTCAACAGTGAGTGTTCCTGTGTTTTTTTTTACAAAAAGTAAAAAAATTTTGTAAAGAACGCAAGTGTGCATCATTCTCCGCGGCAGTTTTTTTTATGTTACTAAACATATCATTTTATCTTTACATAAAAAAACAATGAACATTTACGGGTGCTATCTAACAGTTTCAACTTTTTTAAAAAAAATGCTGTTTGTACTGTGATATTACTATTTTTGCAGCATTTCGTCACTCTCTGTTTCATCATTCTCCGTCGTTTTTTTTTTGCATTATTTCAACAGAATGTTTATGAACCCTCCATTTGGTTTTTTTTTTGTAAGTTTTGCTTAAACTATTTATTTAAAATGTAAAAACTAAAATTTAGTCTTAAAACACCTAAAAAAAATCCTATAAAAAATTTTATGGTTGCTACCTTGTTGTTTTCAAAAATCCTACATAACTCTTACTTTTTTTGACTAAATTGAAATTTTTGGTTTTAGGAACGCTCAGACAAATTTCTTTTAAATTTTACAAGACTTTCGGTGTTGCCACCCGTTTTTTTTTTTTTTTTTGATAGTTTCGCTTGATCCATTTATTTAAAAAAGAATTTAAATTTAATCTTAAACCACTTGAATGAACTTTTGAAAAATCCAACATAAATTTTAAGGATTGCCACCTGGTTATTTAACACCAAAAGTTGTTGCTCTATTTTTAACAAGTATAGTTAAGTACTTTAAGACAACATTTTTATTTTTTACTTATCATCATCAAATCAAAAATTTCAATTTAGTCAAAAAAAGTAAGAATTATGTTAGATTTTTGAAAATAACCAGGTGGCAACCCTATAAATTTGTGTTGGATTTTTCAAAAGTTTATTTAAGCGTTTTGAGACCAAGATTTTAAACTAATTTTTTATATTTATTGTTAATTGAAAAAAAACATATCGTCGCCTGAGTTCTCTTTTGCCCCATCGACACTTTTTAGCATTTTGAGTTAAGACTTGTTTCATAGGTTTTGAAACATGATCTTTCTAACGGTGTTGTCAGAATGCATCTATCTCTTTTAATTTCTGAGATATGCAGTGTCCACTTTGCTCCATATGCCATGCTTTTTAATTTTTTAAATTCTTATTTGCTCCAAAAGCCAATTTTTGGTTTATGGATCAAATTTTATATGAAAAAAAAAAGTTTTAAATTCTAAATTCTTATTTGCTCCATAGACATAGAAAACTTTCATTATCATTTTTCTATTAAAAATTTCCTATGAACTAAGAAAGATAACTCGATAAAATTTGGTACATTACCTCCGTCGTAAAAGATAGTTCGTTGGATTAAAAATGAGTAAAATCGGTCAACGGACACGCCTATCGCCCATACAAAAAAAATATTCACAACGCAATATTAAGCGCATTTTTAGCGATAACGCAACGAAAATACGCACAGATACTGAAGATAATAGTAACAAGCTTTGAGTAAAAACTAGGTGAGTTCGGGCAACAGGATATGGTACTTCCCATAAAAGCAAAAGCTATAAAATTCTTAACTGAATGCGGTTTTTGATATAATCAATCCAAATTTAACTCATCCACTAATTATAAGAAATGCAACATCTGATAAAAAACTTGGTTGATTCGGACAAGAGGGCGTGGCACCTCCCATACACACAAAGATTTCAAAACACTGTAGAGCAACCGTTATTTGAGGAAATGTAATAAAATTTAGCACAGATTCTAGGAATAGTTAGTGAAAGCTCTGAGCAATAACTAGTCGAACACGGACAAGGCGTGGCACCTCCCATACATGCGAAATTTTAAAATTTTGCAGTGCAGGGTATTTAATGTTTGGCCAGGCTAATGGTAGCACCCTTACTATTTGTTATTCATTTTTTTAAAGAAACTAGTAATATCTACAACGTATTCTTATTAATAATGTTTTTAATTCATTTGCCCTATTTACACTGTTATGTATGTTTAGTTAAAAAACTAACGTTCTTATTTGCTCCATTGTCATAGTTTCTAAAGGCCAGTTTGCTCTATATGCATGAAAAAACAGTTTTTAATTTATTTGTATTGTATGGAGCAAAGTGTCCACTTACCTTATCTGATAAAATATCAAATATCGCGAAAAGTGCTTTAGTCCCATTTTTGAAATTTTGCACTGAGTTAGCCAATTCATCAACAAATTCTTTTGCTTAAATTTCGATGGTACTTTTTCTAACCAATTTTGTTTATTTTAAGTTCAAAGTTTCTTTTTCGATTTTCTCGAAATACACTAACATGCGAATGGGGCAAAAGAGAATTGAGGCGACGATATGGCAACCCTGAAAGTTTGTGTTCATTTTCTAAAAATGTTCCAGAAGTTTAAGTCATCATATTCTTTACCTGGAAGTAATTAAATACTACAGAAAATAGTTGGGGACTAAAATAGGAATGTTTTGGTACATTTTGCGGAGATTTACCCATGTATATATTCTTGATCAGTGTCACCTCCTGTGTTGATATAGCTATGTCCGTCGTCTATCTGTCTGGATGCCGTTCTGTCTGGATGCCGGTCTGTCTGGATGCCTGTCTGTCTGTTAAAATCATTTTAATATTTTTTGGGAGGAGTATAATTTAATGAAACTATGTTCACTACCTCCATCGTCAAAGTTAGTTCGTCAGACTGAAAATGAGCAAAATTGGTCAACGGACTTGCCAGCCGCCCAAAAAAATATACATTCAAAATGCAACTTTAGGATAATTTTCCACGACAATGCTACCAAAATATACATAAATTCTGGAGACGGTAAGCGCAAGCTTTGAAGAAAAAATCAAACAAACTTGTACAAGAATGCGTGGCACCTCCCATATAAGCAAAAGTTTCAAAATGCTATACTGAAAGTGTTTTTTGAGATAGTCCAAATAAATTTCAGTATAATACTAAAAACAGTAAATGCAAGCTCTGAGCAAAAACTAGACAAACTTTCACTAGAGGGAGTGGCACCTCCCATATAAGCAAAAGATCCAAAATGCTATAGTTAAAGTGTTTTTTGAGATAACCAAACTAAAT
The DNA here is from genome assembly GCA_951812925.1 of Calliopum simillimum. Classification (NCBI taxonomy): domain Eukaryota; kingdom Metazoa; phylum Arthropoda; class Insecta; order Diptera; family Lauxaniidae; genus Calliopum; species Calliopum simillimum. The sequence goes on from OX638368.1 coordinate 9,709,901, forward strand.
TTCACTCAGACACTAAAAACAGTAAGCCTAAGATCTGAGCAAAAACTACTTGAATTCGGACAAGAGTACCATAAAAATATTCAAAATACTGCAGTGTAGGGTATTTAATGTTTGGCCAGGCCAAGGATATCACCCTTAATATTAAAAACTTTCTCTTGCTCAGAAATGCATCCACATTATTTTTTCCCAAAAAAAAAAAAACTACAAATTTGAATTACAAAACCATATGTTGTAAATAATTTATAAATTTCAAAAGCAATAATTTTCACAAAAAAGTTTATAAAAGTGATACTTCTTGTTAAACATAAAATTAATTAATTGCAGAAGAAACCAAAACAAAATACAATTTATATTTCTCAAGAAATAACTAAATTCTTTGCTACCTGCAAGCCCATATATTGAAAAAGACATCTGTACGAGTTTATTTGCTTACTTCCATGTAAATAAGAAAATTTTTGCAAAATCATGTTTTCAGCCAAAATGCGGCATACGTCAGCAAAGTGTGAAGAAAAAAAAAGAAAAAAATATTTGCAAAATTTTTGCCTTGTTTATATAGCAAATTATTTGCTTATTACATACAAACAGATATGTAAGTGGTGATACATTTAGAAAATTTCATATGCAACAAAGCATTAACAATTTGCAGCTCATTTAGCTAAGTGATATGTGGTAGATTTTGTAAATGTTATTTTCAACAATTTAATTTTTTTTATTTTGTTTAAATTGTGCTTTTGTATGACACACACATTGCTTTGTTTCCGGGAAAAAAGATCAAAAACATCAACATCGATGTGCGAAAAATTTTATAAAATTTTAAAGAAACCCTTTCTTTATCTAAATTCTTGAAATTTTGCATATTTTTGTTGGAAAATTTCTTTTTAAAATATTCTTGGGGAAATAGAATATATATATTAAATTTAACCAAAAAAAAATATTAAGTCAGCAATGGAACAAATGAAAAAGGTAGCGCTTCTTCTTTAATTAAACCTTCAATTATAACCGAATAATACTTGTCAATTTCTAGAAATGAAAACGGTGCACTGTTTGGCGTGTTCTTATTATGCACAAGACTAAATAAGTAGACACTTACCGAGATTCCAGTACATTCAAAACCATTTCATTAATATGAGTATATATAATATTACAGAGATGGTTTTACCAAAATCTGGGTTGGGATCGAATATTTTAAAACTGATTGTTTGGAGTCGGAAGCGGAACCAGAATTTGAATTAAAGTAAAAATCGGATTTAGAGATGATAAAAAACATATGTTATGAAAATTTTATCATTGTCTGAATAAAAATTGTAGAAACAAAATCCCTTACTTCGCCATCACTTGAAAATTGATTCCCAGGAAGGTTTTTCTTTAAATTCGGAAGCAGATGATATTCGCTGGGAACCAGATCAAGATTGTAAAGTGGGTGAGCCAAAAATTCAAAGCCTATACTTCTGCAGAGCAACCATCGCTAAACTGTTTTTGTAAACACATTTGGTAAATTTTTCAGCTATTTCTGCCCTGATGACTTGCTTGAACTTCTCTTAAATTGAAACTTATTATTCTTCAGTTATGTAGACACTTTTATATTTGTTATCGATCAACAGAATCATTTCTGCCAAAACACTGTCGCCATATTTTTCTTAGCCGGCTTAACTCTTGGGTAGTGCTGTGCCTTTTTGGTCCCACTGCATAGATTTCTGTTTAGACTCAAATTCATAATGATAATTCCAAATTTTGTTTCCAGTAACACTTTAAGCCAATATTTCAACTCTGTCTCCACTTCGGAGGTTCAAAAACTCACGCAGTTTTTTGAGACTTCGTGAGCATTCACGGCACCCATTTTGAGCTGACTTTAGTCATAATAAGGTTATCATGAAGAATTTCAAAAATGTTTGCATCTGATACTCTAACCATTTTTGCGAGCTGCATATTGTTTAGTTGAACAACTTTCAACTACCACAATTATGTAGGTAGAGTGAAGAGATTAAATGTGTAGAAGACGTTTATTTTTGGAATTTTTGAATAATTTCCAGAGTGCTCAAATCGATCTGCCATCTTGGACGTGGGTCATTTTACTCGGACAAGAGTTTCGGTAAATGGATGAATTCTCTTCCACTTTCGTTTGAAAGGTTGTCGGCAATTGCTTGCTGTGAAAATATTAAAAAAGATGTTACTATTCTTAGTAACGAATTTCACAAAACTTTTGAAAGAAATAATACCGACGAAAAGATATATTTGCTACCCATATTAACATATTTCGAGAGTTTTTCTTACACATTTTCATTAGTCCTGGCCTGTTGCCTACAAATGACTCATAAGAGAGTGTGAGAGCCATGGAGAAAATTCCACCAAAAGTCGCTTGGTGGCTATATAATTGAGTTTTTGCTGAGGTTGAAAGTTAGTTACTTTTCTCCACACTAGCAGTTAAATTTCTAGGTCCCAATACAAATTTTGACACTCCTTTTCATAACATCTCTTAAAGCATTTAAGCTATTTTGATAAAATTTGTTAGATACATAACATTAATTCTAAACATTAGTTGTAAAATGTGTCTATCTGTTTAATAGAAGTGTTATGCTAACTTTCAAATATAAGTTTATTTCCATACAATTCTTCTAAGTTTCACGTGCTTTACTTTTTTTTGATTGTTTATACTCATATCTAAATTTAATAATTAATTTTAGTATTGCAGAATATTACCAAAATAAATTGGCGTAATAAGCCAAATTAAATAATTAAAAATAAATCAGTTGCATGAAAGATGTTGAATTTGCTTAAATTTGCAGCAGCGTGTGCAACAGCACATGCGGTGGCAACAGACAAAATGACAGCAAATTTTGACAGCGCCAAAAAAAAAAAATTTTTCTAATTAAAATAAAATTTTCCTTTTATGATTAATTCATATAATTTATTACGTTTTCCATTTGCGAGTAATTGCAAAATTATCGTCACACCAATGCAGACGAATTAATAAAAGTGACGAAAATGCATGTTAGGCGATCTCATAAACTTTTCAACGGCTTATTATAAGTTACAACTGATATTTTAGAACAGATGAGAACATGAAGATTGGTGCTAAATACGAGAAGATCACACACTGAGCAAATCATCAACGTAATGAACATGGAAGTGATTCTAGATCTATAAGTACCTGAGTCATACGTATAGTACATGAATCATTGAAATGTTCTATAGAATATTATGCACTAGGAAATACTGTTTACTTTCTTCTAAAAATATATGTAATCTCTCAGTACAACTTACTACTTTTGTTGCCTTTTTCTGTGCTTTTTTCGACAATTTTTGAATTTTTCTTAACTACTTGTTACTATGCCAAATTTCATAAATGTTATTGACTTTTTTAAACTTTTTGGCGTTCGTGCATCTGAAACTTTTTGCAAATTATTTGATACTTCATGATCCATCAAATAGCTGGCATTTCTACAAAATGATCTTTGTGCGTTTTTTTTTTATTTTTTTGCAATTATTCACACAAATACAGTCTGTTAAATAAGAGCGTGGTCACGATTACTCGCGATCGGTAAAGTACAATGCTGTAATTTTTTTTTCTCACACAGAGGGCAGTATTGTCCTTCATGCTTCGTGAAAGTGAATCAGCTGACCACTCTTTTCAATGCGTTCTCAGCATTTTTCCAAAACATACTTTGAACAAAATTTTGCGCATACTCTTCTGAAAACGACCTCCTAATTTTGTGAATGCGTCGAACCAGCTGTTTCAAGTTGCAGGGTCGGTTTTTCTGAAGCTTCATCTTCATTTGCGCCCAAACGTTTTCAATTGGATTGGCATCGGGCGACTGAGACGGCCAATCCAAAGTCACGACACCATTTTGTCTTTGGCCCATTCAAGACGTTTTTGGACATGTTTTTCACTGAGCATCGGTTTTTGCAAAGTACTTCGGTATTTCACACTATTTGCAATCAAATGATTACGAATAGTTCCGTGGGAGATATTCAAACCTTTTTGGGACAATTTCGAAGCACCTTCGCGCAAAGTTAATGTTGGATTTTTCGAAAATAGAGCACAGATCAGTTTTTCCTGTTTTTCCGTCACTACACCGACAGACCCGCGATTTGGAAAGTCATCGACATTTTTTTCTTCTTTGAAGCGATTCACCCACTTACTCACAAACTGTTTCGACTTTTGCATATACTTCGCAGCCGCCGCTTGGGTCATTTTGGGACCTTTGGGCTGCAAACACAAAAAAACGGCTTCAAAGCGCGACGCGTACGCGGTACTCATTTTGGAAAAATGCTGAGAACGCATTGAAAAGAGTGGTCAGCTGATTCACTTTCACGAAGCATGAAGGACAATACTGCCCTCTGTGTGAGAAAAAAAAATTACAGCATTATACTTTACCGATCGCGAGTAATCGTGACCACGCTCTTATTTAACAGACTGTATATATGAATATTCTAAGCCGAAATAAACAAAAAAGAAATGTTTGTGCTAAGCGTGAGCCTCAAGCATATCGAACTTTTTATACTTTTTCTTTGTGTGTCATCACAAGCCTGGCAACAATAATTCCCAATTTTCGAAAGCTGCCAAGCTGTTAATGTTTTATTTGTTAAAATGTTTATCCGAAATTGTGTTAATTTATTGCACGCGCTGGGGCTGAGCTTCACAAATCAATGTACCCGAACAGATTGCTGGTAATTAGGAACTCACTTTTACCATAAAAGTAATGCAATCCAACTTCGTTTTGATGCGAGAAGTTTTAGCTATTAATCATTAGATTACCGCTAACTATAATTTATTAACTCGTTTTTAATTGCGAAAAACTAACAGAAACAAAATATGAGATCACAAACTGTTGAGAACAAAAAAAGAATTTAAGAACTAAAAATACCCACTCGTACACCGAAAAGAAAAAACCTTTTAAAATATAAGAAGATGCTTTTAAATCAAAAATTTTTCGAAAAATTATGGCGACAAAAGCAATTGCATTTGAATTAATAACAAGCATTTTCAAATCTATCTAAAAATGTTAATAAAAAAAAAATCAAATTTTTTTTAAACAATTGTTTATTTTAAGTTTTGTATGTTTTTGTTTTTAGATAAATGCTACCATGCATAACGGGGGATCCAATAATAGCTTTCCACTTTGTTTTCAAAATAAAGTACATAAAAATCAATATATTGATGCAAATCTTTATTTGGAATGATAGTCCGATTCCTACAACTCAATGATTAAAAATTATTTGATTCAAATGTTGCCAACGACTAGCTCTTAAATGGTTCATTCTATGGGTCCAATTTTCGACGACCCTTTCGAACATAGTGGCCGGTATTCCTTGAATAATACGAGTTATGTTGGTTTCAAAAGCGTTAAAAGTTTTGGGTCGACATAAACAAGAGATTTTACATATCCCCAAAGGAAGTAATCCAACGCTTCAAATCACATGATCTTGTTGGCCAGTTAACAGGAGCATTTCTTAAGATGATGTGTTCATCGAAAGTTTTCCTCAATAAAGCGATTGTTTCTCCAGCTGTATGGCATGTTGCGCTATCCTGCTGAAACCAGAGGTCAGCTACACTAATATCCTGAATTTTTGCCAACAAAAATTCATTGATGATTGCTTTGTAGCGAGCACCATTGACCGTAACACGGGCTCCATTGCATTTTGAAGAAATACGGTCCAATGATGAAACAGTATATTTATCAGGATACATTGGAAGCTCTTAGATTGCTTCTAGTTGTTCATCGGCCCAAATGCGGCAATTTTGCTTGTTAAAGTAGCCGTTCAACCAGAAATGAATTTCGTCTCTGCAGTTTGCGGATAGCAGTTACACCTGCAATCAAGATTCAAATTACTGAAACTTACAGCAAACATCAGAACAATACTATAAATGGATCCAGTCAATTTAAAATTTGACATTGCTGCTTCTGAATTCATGAATATTTTTTTTTAACGGCAATGCTTTTGATTTTACTGGAAATTCTTTTAAATCAAATAAAAATTCTTATGAACTTATGAAATTTTTTATCGATGCAGAAAGATTTACTTTAATTACACTTAAAAATAAGTAAAAATATTTACATTTTATTTATGAGTTAGCTAGATATTACTCTCAATTTTGCTATAACTATCATATGCATCGAATCTTGTTTATCTGTGTCAAATAGAGCTATGATGATTTTCTTTTTTAATGGCGTTGTGTTGACAATTTTTCTGTTTGATGATATTCGTTTCTTAACAAGTGTTATAATAAATCGGTTTTTTGATCGATATAAGTTTTTGAAATAAATATCATCAATTTCACGCTATCAAGTAAACTTTTTGTAAAAACAAAATCCAATTTTATTGATTACTGACAGAATACCAGCCAAAACATATTATGACATTACTTTTGGCTCTATATGAATTTTGAAAATTAAGCATAAAAATAAATATTAAACGCAAGATAAAATTTTCAATTGAAAATGCACCGAACTAAAGTTGAACTTAGTGGTATGGTTCTTTGAGCAAATATTTATAGAATTGAATGAACTTTCAGCCTAGGTTTGTGTTTTGTTTGAAAAAATTCATCCAAAAATATGAATCGTTTATTTTGAAAGTCGGTCATAATAATCGGCTATTTAACCCATATCACTTTTCTAAATATATAACATCAATTTCACATTATTAAGTAAACTTTTTGTGTAAACAAAACTCAATTTTATTGAATACTGACAGAATACGAGCCAAATCATATAATGACATTACTTTTGTCTTTATAAAAATTTTTAAATGAAAATAAAAAAAATATTAATAAAAGGTAAAATTTTCGATCAAAAATGCAACGAACTAAAGTTGAACGCAGAGGTATAGTTCCTTGGGCAAATATTCATAGAATTGAATTAACTTTCACATAGGGGGTAGCCGAAATCAGTTTTTAAATCGGCCCACCCTAGTGTATATATATGAGATTTGTCAAATTTATAGGGGATAGATATGACTTAGTGCAAAATTTTTCGAATCGGATACGCTGGAATTCTTTATTTTATAAGTTTTGATCCAAAAATGGGATGGATCGCATGGTGTTTAGTAGCGTCTCAACTGTTATTAAGAATCTCCATACAACATTGGATCATGTCTAATAGAGGGCACTTCGACTTGGTCTCGGAAATATTCGCCGTGGATGGATTACACTTGTTACGAAACGAATATCATCAAACAGAAAAATTGTCGACACAACGCCCTTAAAAAAAGAAATCAACATAGCTCTATTTGACACAGATAAACAAGATTTGGTGCATATGGTATATATAGCAAAGTTAAGAGTAATATCTAGTTTACTCATAAATTAAATGTAAATATTTTTACTTATTTTCAAGTGTAATTGAAGAAAATCTTTCTGAATTGGTAAAAAATTTCATAAGTTCATAAGAATTTTCATTTGATTTAAAAGAATTTCCACTAAAATCAAAAGCATTTCCATTAGGGGGGTAGCCGAGGTCAATAAAATTTTGTCCATACAATTTGGCCCACCCTAATATACACATATATAACAAATTATGCTATTTCGGAGCGTGGCACTACCTACTTCTTCAGTCATCAATCTTTTCATAAGCACCGAAACTCATCACCATAAGGCGAACAGATTCAAAGATATGTTGGCTTTTGTTTTCGTGGGGCATGGTGCTGCCCATTTTTCTAGCCTTTAACCTTTGCACGATATATACAAATTATAGAAATATCGTCAAAATCGGCAAAATGGTTTTTTAGCCTAGAAAAGACGAAACTATAATTTCTATTTATTAGATTTATTTTTTCAGTGTACAAAAGTTACTCCTACCTATGCTAAAAAAGCAAAACAACCACAAAAAATAAAGAACACGGCTTCTAATTAAATAATACAATGCTACTTCATAATCTCTCAAGAGTTTCTTTTGTTTCTCTAATTTTTTTGTAAAGTTTTGACTCGTTCATACCCAGTTGCTTTGACCAAATGTGATATAGTTAAAAACCTACTTTTAAAATGTGTTGAAATATGGTATGAACAATGCTTAAATGAGAATTCTTGATTTTGAACTGATAGCAGCCAACAAATATGAACTATGCCTAGGTAATGTGAGTGGAGAAAATTAAATTTTAAATCGAAATTTTCTTGAGATTCTTTGTATTTATATGGGTTTATGGGTTAGCTACCCAAAAGTACAATTCGGCATGTATCTTATTTGAAATAAATTTTTTACTTTGGAGAAGAACTTTTGTTGATCATAAGTTGTTCTTGCTTTACTCCAGAGATCTAAGTGTGATTAAATATAAAAATCCCTCATAAAACTATTACCACTTCATTCACATACCTACCTTGTATCCATTTAATATAGTTTTTTGAGAATATTATTTATGTCTGATTGTAAGAGTAAGTAACGGAAGTAAAACTCCTCCTCCTGCCGTAGTTTATCTCTGTTGATATGCCTATAACGTTAGAGACGTTCCCTGCTGTTGTAGAAGAGTCTAAAGTAGCTTGCATGGAATTGCTCATTTGAACGAATTTTAAATTAAAGATGCATATAACATCGTTATTTAAAAAAAAAATTCATTATGTAAAAAATTTTTAAAAATATTTTGGGTGTCTCGAACGGGAACTGAACTCATAACCTAACGAGCAGAATTAAGTTTTCATACTTTTGAGTACCTATGCTTCAGAGAACACAGCTTCATTATTTTTCATGAGCTTCTTGTTTAATTGTTTGTGCAGAGGAATTTTCTTTATAATGAGTATATTGGCTTTATTTTAGTACTCCAAAAGAAGCGAACTCGCGGACTATGTCTAATAGAACAATACAACTTCGTCAAATAAAACCATTTCAGCTATTTCTAAGTGTGTTTACTCTAAAGTAAATGAATAACTTCAGTTTATTCGACTGTATATTCATAATCTTTTTTCCTTTTATTAATATCTTTATTTGGTAGTGAATTTTTCTTTTATATCTTGAATGTGCAAATTAGTTTTAATAACACCATTCCATTTTGTCGACCATTCTCACATCTATTTTTATTTCAATACATCTGATCCAACAATAGGAAACTCTACATTGAAGCTTTTGACAAATAAAAATTTTAAAAATTTATGTTTAGTAACTCATAAACTTGAGTTACGACAGACGCGCAAGTGCCACTGCATGCTCCTTGAACCATGACGCAAATATTCCACAGCAGAGCAATGAAAATGTGCTGACACTCAAAGTATTAAACTTAAAACGCTTCAGTAAATGTGTGATGTGCAAAGGGAACAACATTTTTTTATGATTTTATAATGTTGTTGTGTGTTGGCGAATCGAGCAAAATGACCTAATTTCGAAATATTCAATAGAAGAGAAGTACCACCACTCGCGGGAAATGCACTTAACGCATCAGGTTGTAAAGACGCATTTTTCCGCTTGACACTCAGCACTTGGGTATTGCAAATTTTTATCATAATTGAATTTTACTTTATTGCCAATAGCTTACAAATTTTGTGGGTTTTAAAAAAAAATAATATTCTTAGCACGTGGCGCGTCCATTATGATTACGACATAAGCAAAATGATAACCTTGCAGAAACAGATATTAATGTACTCGTATATAAATAACTTCAGAATTAAAAAAAAAAGACATCTTTAAGAAAAATTACTTAAAGTTCAAAAAAGCCATGGATAGAATATTGAAAAAACACCAATACTAAGTAAATACTAGCAAGAGTACAACATGTTTGGGACTAAGACAATTTATGATATTTTGAAAGGTTCAGCAACATTTTGATGACTTTAAGGCGTTTTAGCAACATTTTGTTGGTTTTAAGGCGATTTTTGTTACTCAGCAACATTTTTGTTATTCAGCAACATGTTGATGACTGTAACAACATTTTGATGATATTAAGACATTTTTTTGTGAATTAAATGGCTTTAGTAACATTTTGTTGACTTTAAAGCGAATTTTGTTATTTAAGCATTTTTTGTTATTTTAATGGCTTCAGCAAGATTTTGTTGACTTTAAGGCGATTTTATTATTCAGCAACATTTTGTTGACATCGAGGAGATTTTTGTTATTCCGCAACATTTTGATGACCTGAAGCCTTTTTGTTATTTTAATAGCTTCAGCGATATTAAGATGACTTTAAGGCGATTTTATGATTTTATTATTCAGCAACATTTTGTTGAGATTGAGGCGACTTTTTTTATCTCGCATCATTTTGCTGCATTCAAGGGGAATTTTAATAGCTTCAGCAACATTTCGATGATTTCAAGAATTTTTTTGTGATTTTGATGGCTTCAACAACGTTTTGTTGACTTCAATGTGAATTATGTTACTCAGCAACATTTTGATGACATCGAGGCGATTTTTGTCATTCCGCAACATTTTTAAGTTTTTTTGTTATTTTAATGGCTTCAGAAACAATTTGATGATTTTAAAAAGTTTTTTGTGATTTTAATGGCTTCAGTAACATGTTGTTGACTTTAAGGCGATTCTTGTTATTCAGCAACATTTTGTTGTCTGCAATACGATTTTTGTCACTTAGCAACATTTTAATTACTTTAAGAAGTTTATTGTGATTTTTGATTTTAGTGGCTTCAGCAACCTTTATTTGACTTCAACGCGAGTTTTGTTATTCAGCAACATTTTGTTGACTTTAAGCATTTTTTGTTGTTTAAATGGCTTTAGCAACATTTTGTTGACTTTAAGGCGATTTTTGTTATTCCGCAACATTTTGTTGACTTTAAAGTGATTTTTGATATTCAACGACATTTTGATGACTTTAATGCGAATTTTTATATTTTAATAGTTTCATCAACATTTTGTTGACTTTAATGTTATTTTTGCTTTTTAATGGCTTCCGCAACATTTCATTCAATGCGATTATTGTTATATTAATGTTACAGCAACATTTTGTTGACTTTAAAGCAATTTTTGTTACTCAGCAACATTTTGATGACTTTATGAAGTTTATTGTGATTTTTGATTTTGGTGGCTTCAACATTTTGTTGATTTTAAGGCGATTTTTGTTATTCAGCAACATTTAGTGAACTTTAAGCATTTTTGTTGTCTTCAATGCAATTTTTGTTATTCAGCAAAGTTTTATCATTCAGAAACATTTTGTTCAATTTAAGTCGATTTTTTTATTGTTCAGCAACATTTTGTTGACTTTAAGATGGCTTTTTGATATTCAACGATATTTTGATGACTTTGATGCGAATTTTTATGTTTCAATAGTTTCATCAACATTTTGTTGACTTTAATGCGATTTTAGTTTTTTAATGGTTTCCGAAACATTTTATTGATTCCAACATTATTATTGTTACATTAATGTTACAGCAACAATTTGTTGACTTCAAAGCGATTTTTGTTATACGAATAGTTTCAGCAACATGTTGCTAAATTTGGTATTTGTACTTTATATCAATAGTTTCCGCAGCATTCAGCGACTAATAGAGAGTTGATAACGCATCGGCCAAAGAATTTTCTCTACGATTCTAGTAAAGGATATTTCAACACTTGCAAATCCCACCACATACTTATCATCGGTTTGTGTAGATGCTAAGAGTTACTTCGAATAATCAATCGCTCATGGTGTATTGAAATTTATTTAGGTACATATTTTTGTACGTATTTTGACATATACGAAGCATTGCCAAACATGCAAACTTTTGCTACAGTAAGGGACATAAAAATAGTTCCTACTGATTACTGCTGATCATGTTTATAATTTTAAAATTTAGAAAATAATGCTAATTAGACTTTAATGGCGGATTTTATTGGCTAAAAACTTGTAAAAAAAAAAATATTTTCTTTTACATAACAAAATGATTTTTCAAATAAAGTTTTTTGTCGACATCACTTAAGTATTATATGCAAATTTTATACAATAGTCCTAAAATCCAGTCATCATTCTGAGTCATTATTATTTTGTTGCATAGTGTAATTTGATAACTTCACTATTTTATTCAATTTGTTTCAGAAATCAATTGGATGATAAAATTACATTACTAATTGTAGTTTAGCGCATGAATATGTTTCCACCATAAAATGCCAACTAATGTTGCCAGACAAACAAATTAAGCCGATTTAACGATGCATTAGGGTGTAATAAAAAATTGCATCTATCGTGCAATGATTTTGCGTAAATTCTCAATTCAATAGTTTATTTATTGTTATAATAAATATTTACAAATAAACAGAAATAAACTTTGAATCATCATGCATGTAGGTAGTGTGTCTGACAGAACAAGAACGTGATCACATTAATGGAAATTAAGTAGGCTCGTTCTGTGATTATTCGTTTTTTAGTGTAAAAAAACGTGATTTTCTTTAAATGAATCGTAAAACTAAACAGCTGTTTCTTGTCTTATTACTATATTAGTAAATAAATAAATAAACGGACGTAGAATATTTTTTTATAGAATGCCAATATAACTAAGGAGAATACAATAAAACTATCTTATGACGAGGCGGTATTGAAAACTGCATCTAAATTAAAGAAAACAGAACTTTTAATTTTATATTTTGGAAAATTTTTATCCATTTCGATTTATGCCTAATAATAAAACATAAAAAAGAAATACTTAGCAAGAATTTTGTCTAGTTTTCATTACGTTTCGAAAAAAGAGTAATTGTGGAATCAGCAATGCTGTTCACTGCAACGTAAAATTCACTGCTATATGTTCTTTTACCCACACAGAGAAAATAACAGTACATACTACTTTATTTATAGTAAATTTTACCAGAATTTTAAGCCAGAATAGTGACAACTCTCCAATAAAATAAATTTTACCTTATCATTTTAGTAAATTCAGAATTTTCGAATTTTTTTGAGAAAATACAAAACAGAGATATATTTATTTTACTGTTAAGTTCAAAAAAAAGGCAAACAAAAAAATAAAACATGACCTAGGATTTGAACCGGAGCCCGTCTTTATGATAGATGAAAAAATATTATTTTTACATTCAAATAAATACCTATTTATATGATGGATAGTTATTAAGGCTGTGCAACGAATGCAGTTCGCTCGAACCAACTCACAATTCGAGCAATTTCAATAGAAATTTCTGTTTCATTAGTTCACCGAGCAGATCGAGCGTTTGACACTATGTATCATTTGAGCGCTCAATTACAATTTGTTGCATACAACCACGGCTTGATTAACAGATAGACCAAGAGAGGCCGCCACAAGAAATATTTTTTTTTTTTTTTTGTTAAGAAATGCAACGAGAAATACTTTGAGAAACGTTCTTTTAAAAAACCTCACAAATATCTTTAGGGTTGCCACCTGGTTATTTTCTGAAGTTTTGTTAAAATCACACCTTTTGTGACTAAATTGAAATTCTTGGTTTCAGGAACGGTCAGATAGCTACAGATTGTACAAATAGCGAAAAAATGTCCGAAAACACTAATATGGCAACCCTAAATTTTTGTTTCGTTGTTTTTGGACGTAAGATGTCAATTTATAAAGAGAAATTGATGATCGTAGCAATTTATTGAGAGAAAATTTTGATATTATTAAAAAACCAGGTGGCAACCCTAAAAAAATTACTATGGGTTTTTGGGTAGAAAATATAACTTTTCAACAAAGAAATTTAACGGAGAAATGCAATTTTGCGAAAAAAGTCTGGCAACCCTAAATTTTTCGTTCGTTATTCAAAATTCAAAAAATACAATACAAAAAATCTTTATCTGATCAATTCCGAAATCAAGAATTTTAATTTAGTCACAAAAGGCGTGATTTTAACAAAATTTTAGAAAATAACCAGGTGGTAACCCTAAATATACATGTAAGATTTTTAAAAAGTTTACCAAGGGCAACAATAAGCTTAAATCCGGACCTGCACACAACTTGTACGATACAAGCAAACCAATGTGTAGCCTGTAGCTTTGCGTACACAGTAGGCTGTGCAACAACATGCAACAAGAGTGAAGCAGTTGGCAAACTACGCAAGCTATGAATGTTCGAACGAACGAGCAGCTCGATCTGTTTGTTTTAGGTTCGATACAATGATGGAATGCTCGATGAGGTTCAAACAGCGCTATTTCAATTGAATTATAATGTAAAAATGGTTATATATTTTCTGATATTTACCTTTCTGTAAAGTTCAAACAAAAACAAAAATAAATAAAAAAAAGGAATGAATTTAATCGCTTTAAGATTCGAACCTGAGCTTCTCCGTGTGACATATAGAAACATATTATTTTTACTTACAATTACAAACTTGTTAAGCCTATGAACTACTGACCCATATGATCCAGAGGAATACAATTTGGATAGCAACCAAATATCCAATTATAAATATTTTTTATGAAGTATTTAAAAAAGATTATATATTTTTTACTGGCGGAAAGCGTAATTAACTATGTGTATAAGAAAATTTTGGCAATTTATTATTAAAATACTATTTTACGGAACCACCGAATAGTTCATACGAATGTTTATTTATGTTTGAAATGGGCTAAAAATTATGACACTCTTTTTTTCCCGTGCACCACCATAATATAGTGAAACCATAAATTACGATAGAAGCATTCAGATTACCAGATAAAATTCAAGTGAGCTCATAAAAAAATAAATTTGGTGGGTTCGGAAAAGCGGGCGTGGCAGCCCACATAAAAGCAAAGTCTTCCAAATGCTATACTAAAAGCATTATTAATACAAAGCATCCACCTTATTTGAAGCTTAATTCCGTCCGGTTACTAATTTTCTCCATTTAATTTGGTTTTAGCTCATTGTGTCATATCACTCGTTTACGGCTTATTATATGAGGCTTTAGATCTTTATCTGGGACGTCATTCGTTAGATGCATATTACAAGTGGCCTTTAAAGTTTTTTATCAGAAGTAAATATTGAATCATTATAGGTGGTTCCTTTGTTTGAATGATTTCATAGTAACTGTGATAAAAGTCCAACATTTTATATCATCGTCATTAGATTTATATCACTGACGTATTTTTGATTCTAAAAATTCCAATTAGTAAGCTTATTTCAATGATCATAGTCATTTATATGGTTTTTTTATGGCTTAAAAGACATTCGAATTAAAAATTAATCATATGAAATACTAAAATTTCACACAAAAGTATCACATATATGAATAAACAAATTAAATATTTGCTCTGTTGACTTAGAAGGCAGTAATTTAGTAAGTTCATTCACTGAAAAGAACAAGAATAGGGCTATCTGTATTCATCTGATCTTGTTCTTCAAGGGTTTGAAATTTTCGTATTAAAATTTATTATTGACAGAGATAATAAAACTTGAACTTTTTCAATTTTTGGGTTCAGTTTTTGCTATATTGCTTTAAGTAGACCTCAAACAATGATTTCTGCACTTTTGAGCAAGGACGATAATTCAAGATACGGAAATGATACAAAACAGCATGAACAGATTCGTAATGAGGAGATGCCATTCCATCTTAAACGGCTATAAAAACTGAAAACGAAAAAAAAAAAAATATGATTGGACTGGACGGGGAGATACCTTTAAAAATCTAAGCTAAGTTTTTGGTACTCATATTATGCATACCAACTCAAGTTTGTCTGACGACCGCTCTATAAGGAAAGTCGAAAAAAATTGAAAAGTTAATATTATCAAAATATGTTTTAAAGTTCTAAAAGTTATGACCTCTTCTAAGTAGAACATCACTGTGTAGATTTTCTTCAGTATCCACCACATGATCGACATATTTCATTTTCCATTACCTGAGCTTTACTTACCTTCGACATTCATTTCTATTTGATACTCCGTCTATTGAAAGTCCATGTAGAAGTCAGTTCATCTGCTGACAATGCCAGTATAAGCTGACAAAAATTAGGGGGCTGGTCTTTAGTTTCATATACTAAACTAGACGAAAATTTTAATTCCAAAGGATTATTTTATTTTCTTTCACAAAAACAAAACAAAAAACCAGCCGAAAGATAACAAACGACTGTGACCTACAGTAATTTAAAATATAGTATATATAGCTTTTTATTACGAATTTTCATCAAGTACAATTCCGAGAAAAACAAAATTAAATATTAAACAAAGAAAGCAAAAGAAATGTTTATTGGTTAATTAAAAGAAACAAATTGTGCCATAAAATACGGACCATAATATTTGCGGCAATAAAATATTTAACTGAAGTTAAAACTAAGAAATTTTTATTTCCACTTTGTGCAACAAAGTTTGCACATCAAAAGTGACTTGAGGTTTTTCAACATATTGCCAAGGAATACGCTTTTGGCCGGTACTCAAATCGTCAAATTAATTATATACCATCAAGGTCACATAAATTCAACTTCAGCATTTAAATCAAAATTTTTAACATTTTCCGGAATTGATTCTCATATAAACTTTTTGTACGAATTTATAGATATTTTGCTAACATCAAGCAATTTTTACTCACACACGACTTTTCATTAACAGCTACTTGCGATTTTTAGCTCCCTAGCACATTTTTTTAACATCAAACCATTTCCGATGCTTTCTATTTTTTAGTCTCATGCTATATTTTATACTGTTTCGTCTTTTACTCATCTGTTAATCGGCATTTTATTGCATAGTATTATGCAATTTTTTGTCGCTTGTGATATTTGTTACAGCACAACTTGATTGCATGCGATCTTTTTCTTATACATTTTTTCGATGAATTCGAAAGCATTTCCATTCCAATACAAATTTTAAACTCAATTTGTTTTTTTTTTTTTTTGAAAATCAAGAAATTTTTTTTTTGCTGGTTGATCTTTTGCTTTTGTAAGTACTTACAATATTTTCTACATTTTAGTCCCATGCTATATTTTATTCTATTGCGATTTTACCTAAGCAACATTTTGATTGCATAGTATTTATATCAGTGTTATGTAATTTTTTGTCGCATGCGATTTTAGCTATACAATAATTTTGTCGCATGCGATTTAAATTTATAATTTTTTTTTGCTTTGTTCAAAAACATTATAATTTACACGAATTTTACCCAATGTTTGGTTTTTTACTAGTAGATCAATTTTTAGTTACAAGAAATATTTAAGTTTCTGATAGATTTTTTGCTCTTGTAAGTTATTATGATGTATTCAGTGCTTGCTACTTTTTAGTCGCATGCTATTTTTTATTCAATTGAGACTTTTGCTCATTAATTGCGAAGCGATATTTAAATTGCATGCGATTTTAGCTATGCAAATATTTTGTTGTATGCGATTTTATTCTAATAATATAAACATTATAGTTCACATAAATTACACTATGCAACAGCCAAATCTCCCAGTGAATGCCACTATCCATTTCATATGTAAAATGGGCTGCTGATTCCGAAAATCGCATTATTTTTTTTTATTTCGTGTGGTTTTCGAGATATCGGTCATTTTCGGTTTTCGGACCAAAAAAAAAAGATAGTTCCATTTAAATACAAATATCTCAAGAACTAATGTTTGTATTCAAATGTGTTACATGTCATATTAAAGGTAATTAAATTACCTACAAATATTATTCACATCACTTTTTGGTTCGTTTGTTAGTTTCGGCGAAATAAATTGATTTCTAAAAAAAACATATTTTTTTTCGAAAAAATTAACAAAAAATCAAAATCAGATTTATACAAGAAGAAATAACTTTTTTATAATTTTTTTTGTTTTTGTATCATAGACTATATATTTGTAAAGAAAATAAGATACCAGTTAAAAAAATCGATGGGAAAATGCAAAAGTTATATACAATTCATTGATAAATTACTAAAATGCGTTTTTGCCTATTTTTTTCGGTTTTTTTTAGTAAACTGTCGATAATTTGAAACTTTTTGTAAAACACATGAGAAAATCCAAAAAAATTTTAAGTTAGCGTTAAAACAAAATACCCGTGTCTCGTCCTTTTTTTTTCTCCAGCACGTCAGATTTTTTTTAATCGATTTTTGAAGTTTTTTAATCCACTGTACATGAAAAAACAGAAATAACGCATTCTTGTGTTAAATCGATGAAAATAACTATATGATCCTTACATTTGAGGTGTATCATGTGTTCAGTAAACTTATGCAGGATATTACGAGGAATATTATATTAATATCACATATAAAACGTTTGAATACAAACATTGGTTCTTGAGATATTTGTATTTAAATGAAACTATCTTTTTTTTTTTGGTCCGAAAACCGAAAATGACCGATATCTCAAAAACGACACGAAATAAAAAAAAAATAATGCAATTTTCGGAATCAGCAGCCCATTTTACATATAAAATGAATAATGGCATTCCCTGGGCAAAAAATTTTTACTCATTTGTTGCATAGTGTTATCACCTCAATTTTTGGGTTTTTACTTGTAAAGAGTGTTCCATTAAGACGTGTGGTACTTTGAATTTGAATAAAACGCAAACGGTTCGGAATTTTTCCAAATATCTTATTTCGTTCAAAAGATCGCACAATAGTATAATGTGTGAAAAACTATTTCGCAGATATGTTCACCGCAATTATTCCATAGATATCTCATTCTTTTGATCATATGTTATATGATGTTTTGCAGTATGGCTTCCGGAATGGCCCGAATCACCGATGTAATGTTGCTTTTCAAGTCTGGAATCGTCTTCGGATCATTCAAATAGACCTTATCTTTCGTGTAACCCTACAGAAAAAAGTCTAACGGTATTAAATTGCATGATATGGGCGGCTAATTCACATCACCGTGACGAAAAATTACACGGTTCGGGAATTTGCCACTGAAAAAATCCAAATTGAGGCAAGTTGTGAGTAGTGTAGCGCCGTCCTGTTAAAACCAAATATTGTCCAGACCTTGAGCTTCAACCTTCGGTACAAAATAGTCTTCCGACATAGTGTGGTACCACTTAGAGTTGACATTTTCGGTGTTTCTGTCCTCATCTACGGGAAAGAAAGCCCGACCCGTAAACCACACCAAAAAGATGATTTTTTGGAATTTTGGATTTTTTGAAATTCACTTGGAACTTATGATCCAAAATTCAACGATTTCAATACGTTGTTCTTTCGTGTAGCAATCCATAACTAAAATTATATACTGTCATTATGAAAACGACACAAAACATGGCGGACAAGGGTTGAAAATGAAGATTTTAATCGATTAAAAGTACCACATCTACCATTGGAACACCCTTTAGATCAATTGCTAGTTATAATAAGTTGTTTAATCGACGATAGATTTGTAGTCTAAGTTGCATGCAATTTTCTCAACTTGGAATATATAAAAAACAGGAAGTTTCCAAAATGAAAACTGCCCCTAAAACTATTTAAGATTCTTTTTTTTTATTTATTTGCACACTGTTTGAAATGTCAAATATTAAAAAAAAAATGTTGTATAATATTAGGGGGCGATTTACGTTTTTGAATTAACCTGTTTTTCATATCTTGCACTGAGGTTTTAGATTCGCTATAACTTCTTCAATTTCAACGATTTGAGGAAACTTTGTGGAGAGGAATTTTATGATTTTTAATGGGCTTCAATTTTGTGAAGTGGCTTTAGCACCTTACTGTGGCAGAAACTGTGATAATGAGCACAACTAGTCGAAAAAAACATTTGAGATAAATTACTTCTATGAATGAAACATAGCCTACATAAAGACATTTACAACGATATACGTGTACCATACTTGATGATTGGACGTCAAATGACGGAGTAATAGGAAACAGTGTATTCTTTAGAGGTCGAAAAAATATTTTTTTTCCTCAAAAATCAAAGTCGATAAGCCTTCAAAATGGGGGGCTTACAGCGAACTTTTGCAAAAATTCACCAAAAATATATATCGCCTACCCGTTAAGGCGTGAATTAAAGAAAAGAAATAAATTCACAAAACGTGATGCTTACTTGTAGTATCACGAGATTTGGGAACAGCCCCAAAAATGCTTCAGAATTGCACGTCTTTCTTCAGCACTTAGTTTGTCAAGTCTGAAGAGATATATTGTGCTTTATTATTACTTTTCTATGAAGTTTTCTTTAGCATCTTAAATTTGGGCAACATTTAATGTAGGTTACTTTGCATAAGATGAGAAGTTCTGCTGCACAGTGTAATAAATCAAAACAATTTTTATTTATAAGTATTTTTTGCTTTATTCGCTCTATTAACTTGATTTTTAGTTTTTTTTTTTTTTCTATTCCCATCACATTAACAATTGTCACAAGGGGTATTATAAACTTTTATAGTTAGTTGTTTTTGCTATAATAAGCCATAATAAATGTTTATGTAAATAATGTGATTTTTGTTCTTGTTCTATAGTAAATAAAAGAAAACAAAAAATTACAAAAATTCAAAACAAAACAAAGTAAACGAACTGAAAACGTGATAAACGTGAATTAAAATGAGTGATACCTTCTCGCACTTACTGTATGTTGGTGATAAAATGGTGGAGGGTGATGGGGGTTGTTTTATGCCCAAATGCTTAGCATGAGTTGGCGGCAAATAGTGTGACAAATCTTTGACTTTAAGTCTATTCAAATAAAATGTATATTTTTACAAAGTATAAAACAAATATTGTGTGCTATTTTTTTGGCAAAGTTACATGTGAGATTACATCTACAATATGAGTGGTGACAATAATTTTTGTTGGCAACAAATTTGTGTGTAATAAAAACAGATTGCAACAGGCATTTAATGTAATTTTGAATAATTAAAATAAGTTACATTGCCAGCGGTGTATTAAAATGTACAATTTTGTTTAATTACCTGATGTTTCTTGTATTGAAAATGATATAATTTTTCAAGTCGTAAAAGACAAATCTAAGCACATTATTTTTCATTTAAATTTTTGCAATGATTTTCAACATTTTACGTCAACGTTAATGCAACATTTTCTACTAAAATGAAATGTTGTGGTTTCGCTGCTCTTCAATGAAGTCTTGCAACAGCAGCAACACGCGTCATTGCTGCTGCTGTTAGTCCTTTGGGCGTAATACGTACAAGCAGTGCTTTTTAATAAGCGCACAACTGTTGCTACTCCAGTAAGTTCTTTCCTTTTGCCAGCGCTTGTGTGGCTTTTAAACGCCATTTTTGACGTTGTTACATCATTTGCAGAGTAAAATAACACAGAAAATACATAGAAAATTCCCTCGACATTACAAAAGTAGCAAAATGTATAGCGATAATACGCATAGGATATGAAAATGTTAAGAAATATGCAGCGCATAAGGAACCTAGAAAGGGAAAATAAATACAAAATATTACGGTTTCCATAAATCTTAACAAGCTGATTTATGTAACGCGAAAATTCTGATTTATTTTATATTTCTTGAAACAGCAACTCTAGGTAATGTTGCTGTTTGTTTAAAATAGTACTAAAGCGCTTTTAACTTAAAGTTTTAAATTTAAGTCACATTCAATCGGTTTCTTGCTAAGGAACTATAAATAGCTTTATATGTTTATACTTGAGCAATTTATGATGGTTTCCGTTCTCCTTTAAAGAGCATGAAGTAAGCAAATGGTTTATACCCGTACTATATTCTTGCACTGTCTTTTCGAGCATATTTACTCATTTCCGAACATGTACTTTTTATTTTCACTCTCATTCTTATTCTTCTCTGTATGATCTGAAGTTCTTCCAAACTTTTTTAGTATTTTCATTCACGACGTTATTATCAATAGATTGAACCATGCAAAAGCAACGAATTTCGTAGTTTAAGGGTTGGGAATTTCGAGAGGTCTGGAAAATTTTTCATTTTTTAGAAAATCGGAAAACTTTATTTGAATGGCTAAATTTATTTTTTCAGCCATTCGAATTCCCAGGAAAAGTCAGTAATTAAATCTTTTGACAAAGTAGTTTCAAGCTAACTTTGAGATTGTTTTGAAAGATAAGGTTTTCCGGAGTTGATCCTGAAAGGAAAACATATATAGAAAAGCCCTAAACTTCCCCAGAAAATCTCAAAACACTTTCATAATGCACACTTTGTTTAATCTGGCAGATGAATCCATTGGTCATTTTCCAGAAGCGGAAAATTTTTCAGACAGCTGAAAATTACAGTTGAAAAACTTGAAAATAGCTTGATATTCCCCATCCATCCATCAAATTTTTTGACTTGATTCAGGTTATATAAAAAGTGCTTTTACCATTTTGGATCCTTACCCTTAAGTAATTATATCTCTCAATAATTTACAAAAGAATTTTCTGGGACAGAAAGTTCAAAAATTTAAAATTTCATTATTTTTATCAATATCAGTAGGGGAAGAGTACCGACAGCGGGCAGGGTTCGGATGTGGGCACCCCCACGTAACTTTTGATTGAAAACAAATGCTGCTGTTTTAAGATATGTTAAGCGCGTGTTATGACAGCACGAAGTTTTTCTGTATATACAGGAGCAAACAGACGCATATGCTTTGTGCTTTGAATAAGTGAAAGTCAACACAAAAGTTTTTTTCAATCATTTTCCAAGTGCGATAAATCAAATGAATCAATCGAAAAGCTGAATGTAATATATAATTATGCAGTAAATTTTTTATATTTTGTTATTCAAAACCAAATGAAACCAAAATATTCACACAACACAATTTGCTCATTGCTTTTCACAGTGGCTATCAAAGTCGAGTATGGGCCCCGAAGTGGTCAGGGTGTTGCACCCCTCTTTTTTTATTTAAAGCATGTGTTTTACTGAAATATCATCGTGGATGCCAACGCTACTAATCTTAATGGTATTCTTATGCGATTTTACGCTTTTTTAGTGGAAAGGAAAGAACCAATAGATATCGTACAATAGAAAAAAAGTTATTTTAATTAATTGTGGGTGTGGAGGTGGCATAACACTTTGCAAAAAATCTTGGTATTGAGTTTCCAGCCAAGTAGACCGAGGAGCAGATGGCGGGCATGGATTGGTACAAAGAAATCATGATTGGCAAAAGAGCAATGTCAACAAGAGCCAGAGATTACGTCACCTAGATAGCTTAATTTGCAAAAAAAAATGTATCTGTCATCAGCCAAAGATAATCAAGTCTGGTTTCGGGACAACAGGTATGATGCCATTCTATGTATCCATACGTTTTCAGTGAAGCTGAATTTGTTAAAGCAGTTGAGCAGAATTTGTTAAATTTTTGTGAGTCAATGTCTCCGAAATAAGTTAATTTTGCTTTCTTCTCCATTTGATTGCTTTTAGTTTCATATTTTCCCATTTTTAGCCGATTTTCTAAGGGTGCCCACAACCGGACCTAAATTTTTTTTTTGTCAAAAATGATCACTTCACTATTTTTTGATTTAATTTTTCCAACTGACGAAATCGATTTAATTTCTTCACCAATAGTTAGCTAAGGTCTCTAGCTTTCGATTGATACTCATATGTCCGCATAATATACATTTGGTCAAAAGTAATGACTTGAAAACAAAACGGTGCGCACTCCCGGTATCCTTCCCTTATATATGCAATTTTTTCTTATAAAAATTTGAAGTCCCTGCAGACCAAAACCAGATAAAAAAGTACAGTTCTATTGCAGCTAAGAAAGGGTTGGAAATTTTTGTAATAAAATGAGGGGATTTGTGAAAACTTGTAAAAGCCTCGAAAACCACGTAAACTCGTAAATGTTGTCAAAATCAATACGAAAATTTGACAGTTTTACGAATTTACGAGGATTTCGAGACTTTTACTCGTTTTCAGGAATCCCTTCAATATGTTATTGTTAAAAATAATAAAATTTTAGCTTTTTGCACTCAGGATAAATTCACTTTGATCTTCCGTTTGTAACGCAGAGAAGGAGGCGTGGCAGGCGTCACCTCCTAAGTTGATATAGCTATGTCAGACTACCTGTGCGGGAAAAAAAGTTTTACGGGAAAACTGGCCAAGGTAATTCAATTAAATTTGGTACATGAAAAATGAGCAAAATTTGTCAGCATATCGGCAATACAAACAATATATTAAAAATGCAATATTAAGAGAATTATTTGCAAGAACGCAAGCAAAATACACATAATTCTAGGGATATTAAATACAAGCTCTGAGCAAAAACCAGGCGAGTTTGGACAAAAGAGCGTGGCACCTCCCATATAAATAAAGTTCCATGTTGTACTGAAAGCGATTTTTGAGATAATTAAACCGAATTTCATTTAGACACCAAGAACAGTAAATGCAAGCTCTGAAAAAATGCTAGGCGATTTCAGACCAAAGAGAGTTGCATCTTCCATACAAGTAAAACTTTCAAAATGATGTACTGAAAACGTTTTTTGATAATTGATCCAAATTAAGCCCTATAGTGTGGTCACATTCCTAATTTGTTAATGCTTTTTTTGAAACTAAACTAACACACCACGTTTGAAACTATTATTCTTTTACGTATTAGTTCAAATAAAGCTTAGTACAAGAGCAGCACTCAATCATAAAAATGGAGTTTCATAATGTCACAGTTTAATTTCATAAAAGTTTTATCAAATTCTTATTTTGCAGCAACATAGCTCCTATCTAAGTACCTACTTTCAATAGATGCAGAAAAAATTTCTCCTTCACATTTTACAACTTTTGAACTTTATGACAGCAGCAGCAATATTAAATAAAATTTGCTTAAAATAACTTTTTATGATAGTAAAGCCATAAAATTAATTTAAATTAACTAGCAAATAGTCTAGGTTAATGAGACAGTATAAAACAAAAGCAGAGAAAAATGTGCCACTACGAACGTTAGGCTTCAAACAGAGTAAACGCTGCATAAGAAGACCTATTATAAAATGATACCTGCTGAAAATGAGAATGAAAAAAAAGCATCAGAACCTTATTCTCATTAGAATACAGTTATTCAGAAAATGATGTCTTGTCAGCGAAAACTTTTAAAATAAAACCAAGCCAAAATCGATAAAATGCCAGCTAATAAAAAATTCATAAAACAGATGGAGAGCTGACAAACATTATTGCCTTTCGTCATTAAAGGGTTAAGGTTGCAAGTAAAAACGGCATTTTCCCAGTTACATTGTCCAAGAAGTTGGAAGTTATATCACAAAAAACGTTCAGGCTGTGAAGTTGCAGCTTCGGCTTTAATCCATAAAACTTATGGGAAAGTTTCAGTCAAATATTTGCCAGAATACGTAAGTATAGTGCAAAAAAGCCACAGTCTGTCTCTTTTCAAACAATACAAAGTAACGAATTTCATGTTACAGTAACTAGCAATGCTAATAGCGTCCACTCTGTGTGTAGCCTAAGAATATAGCAACGGCAATAACATGAGCGTAGACAATTAAATATATGTGAAGATTCTATGTTATAAATCAAATCCTTTACTTTTCGTTTCTGCTTGGTATATCAACAATAACGAACATTCAAACGAGTTAATTAAGTTGTTGCTGATGCTGTGTGCGTAGATAACCACCACTACCACTATGAAATCTGAATAGAAAGAAAATTCTCTCTTCGTGCATTCGAATCTTATGAGCGCGTTTTTAAAATGCCGCAAGCGAAGCGCAAACAAATGCCATGCTGCCTGCCGTTTGTCAGTTAGAAAACACATTGCAGGATATAGCTGTTGCTGCGACGAAGAAAGCAATTGCTTCTACTCAGAACAAAAAGGATTATGAACATTCTTATATCAACTCAATAATGTAATGTAGGAATTTATGGAGCAAATCTGATTTAGTGCTTTAGTGTTAAACTTTATGAGATTTTAAATTCTTTCCAATGACATTAAGCAAGTGCGAGCTTAATTAAATTGCTTAAATGACTTAAACTGTAGTAGAAATTTGTTATATGCATGTTGTATGTGCCTTAATTCTTTCTTTTATGTTTATTTTTCATTTACGAATTAATTGACAATAACTTTAACCTTGTAAGCCTTGAAAGCATAAATGTTCATCAACTTAGGATGTGGTCAAATACCAATGCCATTTTTTCAACTTAATTTTATAAATTTTACACCATCTGGATCAAAGAGCATCTTCGAGTTATTAGAGTGAGTGCAAGAGCCTTTTGAAAATATTTCAAACTGAATTTAATACCAAGCATAAAAAGATTTTGCCTCACTATCTCACATTTTGCTGAAATTTAGCACATGGTTTTGTGAATTTGTCTTTGCTAATAATAATACTGCTTGCCAAATACCATAAAACGGAGCTATCTATTTTGTTAGTCAACTTGTTATCATTGTGCTGAACTCAGTTACAATAAAATCAAAACTATTCAAGGAATGCTAGAATAATTGTATCAAATTAGGCCGTCAATCCGACTTTACTCTCGTTTGCGTTTCAAGTCACAGGAACATAGAGAGTAACGAAACGGCTAATAAATAAGCGAAACTTATTCGGATGCTTCGATAAGTTTAGTCCAGAAACGAATTTTCTGGCGTTTTCTCTCCGAAACGAATGACCGTTAGAAAGCCTTAAGAACTTGTAGGATTTTCAGAGCATTCCGAAAAACTGAATATTTTCTGCGATTACTTCTTTAGAAAGTCAAAAAGTTATGGTAAAATCCAAAAATTTTTAAAAAAGTTTAAGTCTAAAAATATAGAAAAAAGTCTAAAATTCTTGAAAATTATTGTGAAATTCGAAAATTTATGAGAAAGTTGAAAAATCTTGAAAAAGTCGAAAACCTTGGGAAAGTCGAAAAATTTTGAAAAAGTCGAAAATCTTTGGATAGTCGAAAACTTTTTGGAAAGTCTTGGAAAAGTCGACATATGTTTGTTGAAAGAAAATTTTGGGAATGCCGAAAAATCCTGAAAAAAATTGAAGGAGTCGAAAATCGTAAGAAAGTCGAAAAATTATAGAATGTTGGAAGCTCTTGAAAAAGAAAGTAGAAACATTTTAAGAAAGCCGAAAAGTTTTGAGAAAGTCGAAAATTTTTGTGAAAGTCGATAAACTTTGAGAAAGTCGAAAATATTTGGAAAAGTCGGAAAATATGGGGAATGCCGAAAAATCTTGAAAAACTGAAAAATCTTGAGGAAGTCAAAAATTTTGTGGAAAGTCGAAAAATATAAAGAAAGTCAAAAAATATTGAAGAAGTCGAAAATCTTGAGAAAGTCGAAAAATCTTAGAATGTTGACAAAAATTTTAAAAATTTTTGGGAGTGCCGAAAATTTTTTGGGAAGGTCGAAAAATTTTGTGAAGACCGAAAAATTTTGAGAAAGTCGAAAGTTTTTGGGAATATCGATAAATTTTGGGATAGTCGGCAAATCTCGAAAGAGTCAAAAATCTTGAGGAAGTTGAAAATGTTTGGGATAGTAGAAAAATCTTGAAAAACTTGAAAATTTTTGGGAAAGCCAAAAAGTTTTCAGAAAGTCGAAAATTTTGAGAAAGTTGAAAATTTTGTGGAAAGTCGAAAAAAGTTAAGAAAGTCAAAAAATATTGAAGAACTCGAAAATCTTGAGAAATTCGAAAATTCTTATGGAAAGTCATAAAATCTTAGAATGTTGGAAGCTCTTAAAAAAAATCGAATAAATCTTGAAAAAGTCAAAAATTTTGGGAAACTCGAAAAGTTTTAGGAAAACCGAAAAATTTTGAGAAAGTCCAAAATTTTTGGGAAAGTCGAAAAAATTTGAGAGTGCCTAAAAATTTTAAGAAAGTCGAAAATTTCTGGGAACTCGAAAATTTTTAGAAAAGTCGAAAAATCTTGAATAAGTCGAAAAATGTTGAGAAAGTCCAAAAATTTTAGGATATTCGGCAAATCTAGAAAGAGTCAAAAATCTTTAAAAAGCCGAAAAATCTTAAGAAAGTCCCGAAATTTTTGGGAAAATCGAAAAATTTTGAAAAAGTCTAAAAGTCTTGAAAGAATCTAAAAATATTCCGCTTTAGTTAGAGCTGGATTAGAGTTCTCTTGAGCTTTTTCAATGAAAATGGAGAACTTGCGGATACTGAAATCGGCTCGTAGATTAATTCACATTACAGAACAAACAATATTATATATCCTTAACAGTTTTTAAAAGTTATTAAATTCAGTCATAAGGTATTCATACTGCACGCATAATGCTAAATATAGCTTCCTGTATCATTTGCATAGCCACCACTCCAACCTGAACCAACTGCAGAATTAACACTTAAGTAGGTCAAACCAAAAATCTCAAACATTCGTTATGTTCTAATCAGTTTTACAAATAAAATATTTATTGGTTGGTACTATTCATAGATAAAGACATTTATAGCCTTTTGAATATGTAACAATATATCGCACCCTATTTATTTTTAAACACAAACCGCAAACAAAATGACGTATGGAAATACCAGAAATCCCATAAATTGCAAATAAACACTGAAAAAAAAAATACGCAAATAAATCGTATTTTATTGCCATAGCGCGTTTTTTCTGGACAAATACCATAAAAACAACAAGAGAATTCATTTCATTCTTCAGTTGTTCCCATTTAATTTATTTATTTAC
Organism: Calliopum simillimum; assembly: GCA_951812925.1. NCBI lineage: Eukaryota > Metazoa > Arthropoda > Insecta > Diptera > Lauxaniidae > Calliopum > Calliopum simillimum. The sequence continues at coordinate 9,738,122 of OX638368.1, forward strand.
TTATTGGTATTTTAGCACAATACTTGCTGATTTCATACACATCCGTCTGCACTACACTGGAATGATATGGCTATATCCATTAATCCTGCCGCTGACGTAAAACGTACGCATTTCAAGGTCACCAAGCAAGTGCTGCTAAATCCAGCAGTTACTTCTCTTCTCATTGTTTTTGTTTTAAGCCAAATATTTTGTAACGTATTTATCTTGGCAAGGGGTGTGGGTGAATTTAGTAGATAATGATGATGGCGATGGTTATATGACTATGTCGGCGACATCAGTTCCAGAAATAACACCATGTGTGTGTGCATGGATTAAAAAGTATTAAATTAAAGAGTACATACTTACTTACATATACTTATATATACATACGATTGATGATATGGCTGCAAACAATAATAACAACAACAGCAACGCGTTGGCTTATCGTTCAATAATTCAATGCACTCAAGTCACGTGGCATTTTCGCTGCTTTGTAACGCTTGAAAGTAAATGGCACTTAAATGGTGTTGTTGTTGTTTGTGTAAATACTGCAACGCCGAAGGTACTTAAAGTTCACAGCTTTTTAAGTTGAAAGATACAGGAAGAACCTAGAAAGCAAAACAGTTAGCACACAAAGTGTATTGGGAAATCTTGGCATTTGATTCCTGTAAGTGCAACTTAAGCAACTTATTGCATTCGAATGATACTCTGACACCAGTCAAGTACATACTTATGAAAATGAGAAAACCTTACTGAATGCACTTATAAGATGAAGTAGCAAGGCGATTAAGTCCAATCATCTCGAGTATTTGTGTGGCAAAAGTAATGTCATAATGTGAATCCACCATTATTTTTGCAAATAGTGTCATTTGCCGTCAAATGACATTGCACTTTAATATTTACATATTGTATTAAGTAAGAACCAGATATTTTTTGATCCACAAAATACATAAAACGAGTACAAATCAGCATCAACTCAGGATGTAGATATTTGGAGGAAATCATTTTTTGAACTTTGTATCATCGTTTTTGCATCGTTACATATATTTACAGTGTAAACAAAGTGAAATTTTTTAATTTATAACAAAATTGCAGTCAATTTGCATTATACTATTATTTTTGTTCCATCTGGAAATAGTATTCATCATTAGAAGTGATAACCAAAACTAAGGCTTAGGCCTGGATTCACAGTCATGAGTTTACTAATGACAAGGGTTTAACCAACAACAATTTATTTAAGTCATAAGTTAACCATTAAGTAAACCCCAAAATTTACTTGGTTAACCATTCGTTAACCGAAAGCTGATAAACAGCCACTTGCAGTCACGCACGTTTTCTCCGAGTGAATTTTCCATCGCTTTTGTTAATTTATTTACCAAACCTTAAGCAAAAAACAAAAGTGTTTTACAAAATCCAGAAATAAAATGCAGAAATTGATACCATAAGACCATTTTTTTTCATTGTTTTAGTTAACCAAAACATTGTTAATGTGAAGCAATAGTTAAACTTCAGTCACCATTTTAGTAAGCTAATTGGTTAACTAAAGACTTTAAACATAAATCTGGGTTTTAGTAAAACTGGCGTTATGCTATCAAACCCTAAGCCAAGCGCAACAAAGTCATACAAAGTTTTCCAGGAACAGCAAAAGTAATGTCATAATGTGGATGTGTCATCATTTTTACAAATGGCTTTTAATATTTATTTTATTCCAACAAAATGGCAACAAATTCATACTTTGTTGTTTTATTATGGAAAATTTTATACAATGGAAACTTATATTTAAACCAGCCCCTTTTTTTATTGATTTATTCTTGTAACTTATTTTGAGTACCCTCTTATATATCCAATTAAATTAATTAAATGTGTCGCAAAAAGTTTTATTTTCAGTAAAGTATTTCATTGGAAAAAGCTTCAGGTTCCTGATTAGTTTTTTTAGTAGGTATATAAAATTTGTAAGTACCATTTTAAAAAAGCTCAGTAATTCAAAGAATTCTAAGAAATCCTTAAGAACCAATCAATACGTTTATAAATATAAACACAATGTTATGTCAGACAATGCACTAACAAGTGAATTATATTGATAAAGCAAAAGACGATCCAAAGCATAAAGCAACAGTATAAAATTTAATAATTACAATGGGCAATTAAAGATAATGTGGCGCTTATAGATAAAAATTGATTTGAAAATCACATGACCAAAAGTTCAAAAACGAAAAAAAAAAACCATTGAACGCAAGTACTCGTGAACGAGATTTGGCCGTTACCAGAATTTAAGTATGAAAATTTAGCTACAATTGTTACGCCCATAGTTTTACATATGTAAAAAACTTCAAACTATAGTTCATTCAACCAAAAAAAAAGAGTCCATTCGTGAGAGACGAGACCTATTAGCAAATCTTCGAGTGATTATTAAGTGGTACAATTTTGAAGTCCTTTGGTGCTAATTATACAAACTGAAGTACCTGACATGATGGAGAATGATTCCGTGTATTATAAAGGGTTTTTCAATAAGAGCGCTACAAAAGTTTTTTTAAATAAAACAAAAACGGTTTTGGATATCAATAAAATTCTTTATTTCTGTGAAAGTACATTTGATGCCATTATGTATGAAACTCGATTTCTTTTGCATGGCTATCACGGACACGCTTGCAGAAGTCCAGACGCTGAACCCAATTTTCGACAGTTTTCAAGCATAAATCGGCCGATACTGCTGCAATTTCACGATCGATATTCGTATGAAGTTCATCAATCGTCGCTGGCTTGTTGGCATAGACCATAGACTTAACGTAGCCCTACAGGAAATAGTCTTACGGAGTCAAATAGCACGACCGAGGCGGCCAATCGACTGGGCCATTTCGTGAGATAACACGTTCACCAAACTTGGTTTTCAATAAATTGATTGTGACATTCGCTGTGTGGCTTGTAGCGCCGTCCTGTTAAAACCAAATATTTTCCAAGTCTATATCATCCAATTCAGGTCAAAAATTTTCTGTTATCATTGAACGGTAGCGATTCCCATTCACAATAACGTGCAGGTCTTGATCATCATGGAAGAAGTACGGCCCAATGGCGCCGCCGGCCCATAAACCGCACCAAACCGTAATTTTTTCGGGATGCAATGGTGACTCGTGGACTACGTGTGGATTGTTGCCTGACCAATAACGCATATTTTACTTATTGACGAAGCCATTCAGCCAGAAATGAGCCTCATCGCTGAAAATGATTTTTCGATGAAAATCCGAATCATTTTCAAGTTGTTGCTCAGCTCAATTCACGAACATACGACGCTTCTGGTGGTCAAGCGGCTTCAGTTCTTGCGTCAATTTGATCTTGTAAGGATGTAAGCCAAGATCTTTTCGCAAAATTTGCCACAACGACGTCACAGAGATGCCCAACGCTTGAGAACGACGTGTGAGAGAGACATTTGGGCTTTCTTGAACTGAAGCCTCAGCGGCAGCAATATTCTCGACACTACGCGCACTTCTTTGTTACGCTGGCACGGGAAAATTTTGTACTGCGACGGGAAAATTTTGTACTGTGCCCGTGGATTCAAATTTTTCCATTAGACGCTCAATTGTTGATCTGGTAGGACGATTATGACGACCATAAATTGGACGTAGCTCTCTTAAAGTTGAGGCCACTGACTCCGAATTTTGGTAGTAAATTTTAATAATTTCTACTCGTTGTTGGCTCGTATATATTTCCATGATAAAATGGCAAACTTTACTAAAGAGAAATGTCAAGAAAGTGGGGAAAAATATGGCGTCGTTTGTTGTCCCTATCGGTCTACTTTTGTAGCGTCTCTATTGAAAAACCCTTTATATGTAGCAAAACCTTAGCTTTAGTGTCTGCTAGAGACGTAAGAAACAATTCAACAAGTATTAACGGGATTCCCAGCGTCTGCAGCAAATATTTCATACTTATGCATAGTGCTTGTATAAAGTCGACAAAGAGGCAGTATCATTGTTTTACTCTCACAATTTTTCAAAGGTTTGATTAATGATGAGTCCTTAGTCAATTGGAGTTTGGCCATTTCAGAATTTCAGCTGGTAGTCATTTAAGATTTCATCAGCGTAAATATTTAGTTTAGTGTATAATACTTTATACTCAGAATTCAAAAAGGTTTTTTTGCGATACTTAGAGCATACTGCTTCATCAACTTGCCAACCATTCTTTGGGTAAGCTAATTTTATAACCAATTCATGTAGTAGCTTTATCATCTCTTCTCCGCCTTATTTCAGCAATTCTACTGGGATCCTACTGAATCTCTACAGCTCTTCTGTGTTTTAAGCTTCCTTAGAAACATAGTTTTATCAAATTCTGGTTCCTTAATGTATATTTAGCCACTCTCTACATCATGGCATGTTGTTGCATTCAGTTTGGACGTTTAGCGTCTTGCTGAAATGCTCTTTCCATCGCTTAGCAATTTGTTCATTATCGCTAATTACTATTCCATATATGTATATTTTTGCAATAGTTAAACCTTGGGTAGAATATTTTAGTTTAACGTTTTATTGCTTGATACATTCCTCCCCTACTTAGATTCTTATTTGTGAAGCAAGTTTCAATTTCTTTCAGTTTGCGCTTCATTTAACTCTTTTTTTGATCATAGTTACTTTTTTCGCCTCTTTCCACAGCGACTGACGCTCCAGTCGAGGGCCTCTATCCAAATATTTCTTCCTGAATTCATTTCTTATTTTATTAGCTTTTTTGCATCATTCATTTTGTTCTATCTGCATTTATTATAGACGTAACATGACTTTGTCAGTCATAAAGTTTTCTACAATATTTGGTTAGCTTATGGTTGTTTGTGATTAAAAGCTGTGCTATATCTACAGAGCTTGTATCAGGCCGCAAAATTAATTATCACTCTTGTTTGTGCAATCGTGAACTTTTCGGCTATATCATTTATAAAACGTACCTCTTTTCCGATCTTTGCTTTGCAATCTCCTACTATGGGAAGCATATTATATTTACTTATTTTTTTTTTTGCTGCCATTATGTATGTTAACAAAGAAAAAACTTGGACTTCGTTTACACAAAAAGTTTATCTAAAAATTTGGAATTATATATATGACCCAAAGAACGTACTCCGAAGTAAAGAGACATTTTGGATCATTTAAAAGCATTTTGAATTGTTGTTCTTCAAATTACTTAAAATAAATTGAAAAATTAAAATGTTAATTATTACACATTTACACTATAACATTAGTTTTGACTTGTAGAAAAAATTAATTTGAAAAATCCTTTCTGTTGAGATCCGGACTATGTACAAGCAAAACTGCCTATTTTGATATTTCTTTTCTTATTTTTTAAATAACATTATATCAAATTTGATCAAAAAAAATTTTAATTTTTTTCTTTTTTTGGAAACAATTAAAATAACTGGAAACCAAATACATGTTCTTAAAAAAATACAGCCCATTTGAAAGATTGCGTATTACGCAATTGCCAAACAAAAATTGTTTACATTAAAAAACATAAAATACTTAAATATATACGGTTTTCTTTTATTTCTCAAATTATCCAAAAATTAAGTGCCAACTATAAAAGGGCCAAGTACCACTTATCGATAACATATGAACATATGTATGTTTTAACATTTAAATATTTGGCATATTGATATGTAGCTCTCGTCAAAAGTGGCACTTCAAATGAATGAGATGTTTATTAATTTTTAAATTCAAAAAAAAAAAAAACGTAAATATTTTAGTAGCATGTTCTTTCCGAGGTTCATTAAAAAATTTACATGTAATTTAATTTCAATCAATCAGCGTATTTTTGAGTTGAGTGGTTTTTCACAGAGAGGTAAAAAGGTACCCACGCTAAGTGGAAAATAAAAAAAAAAGTATTGACTACGTAGGGCTGCCCAATTAGCAGCGCTGCTGCTGTGCGCGTATCATTGAAAAGTTTATTGACTGCGTGTTTGTAGCGTAGTTTTTGTTGTTGCTCTTGAGTTTTTCAATTACAACCCAAAACAATTAATTTACAATAGATTGGTTGGGGTTTTTTTGTTTTTATTTAATTATTAAAAGATGGATATGTATTTAAAAACAACATTTATAGTTGGCTTATTTACATGATTATTTTTTTTTAATTTTTTGTTAAAAAAGTTTTAATTGCATGAAATTTTTTTTCAAAATTTAATTAGTAAATATTGAATAAACTGATGTTAAATAAAAATACACAATTGGTAAGTTATTGATTAAAAATTATTTCATAATTTTAGCTTTAAATAAATAATTTGCTATAATTTACAAATAAAAATTTAATTTTCTTAAGAATTTTATGTAAAAAGCTTAAAAATTTATTCACATCCATTACATATTCCTTTGAATTGACAAAATCCACATCAATCATAGGCACCATTAAACAGAATGTAAGTAATAAAAAAATCACTCATACGCTAGCAACAGCAAAGCCACACACGCAAAACGAAACGACAACCTACACAGCATATTAGCTGCATAATTTAAGTGTGCGTTTTAGTGGCAAAAAATGCTGCAAATACTAATACTTACATATACACATATGGATGGAAGTAAAACAACCATCAATGCAACACATGCAAACGCTGTTATTCAAAAATTCTTATTACACAGCAAAATGCAACGATGAATTGCACTTTGACCATAAATTCATAAAAAACTTTAACGCAGACATATCCATACACACACATACACACATAACTGTACACACATGAGAATGCACTGCAAAACGTAGTAATATATGCGGTAATATAAATGACCATTTTGCTGTAAGTAACTGCAAACCTATAACTTTTTGGGGTGGCACTTATAGTGAGTTTTTTTCCAAATTGTGCCATGATTGCCATATGAAAAAGATCTTGCCAAAAATCTTAGTAGCAAAGACACCAACGCATATGCTAACAAACTGTTTAAAAAACTTTAAAAAAGTTTTTTTTATTGGATTTCGTACTATTTGTTTGCGCAAAGACTGAACATTCTTCAATCTTCGTCAATATTCGTGTATATTTTTGAAACTGTCGTTCTTTATTTTGCATTTACCCCAAGTTTTATGCTAGAGCAATTTCCCTCGCGAATAATAATAAGTTGTCGAAGAAACACTATTCGTGGACATCTAATATTCCTAATTCTACTTTCTATTAGAAGTCGTGCTATTTGTGGCCATCTATTGGGTGTACAACTTAAAAACCGGAATTTGACGGTGGATGTCCGTACTAACAAATATCGTAAAAGCTCGAACTTTATATATATGTCATTTTGAAGGTACATTTGACAGCTGTCAAAATCAGTCAACAAAACAATTTTATCTTGTGTGCATCATTATTATTTTTCACGATGAATAACTTCGAAAATTGGAGAAAAAGACAGCATTTTGCGTTGGGGTTCTAGTGGGTAATTTTTTTGCAAAGAAAACAGCTGCCGAAAGTCATCGCATTCTTGCAAAAGTTTATGGGGACTATCCTCCAGCTGAATCAAGCTGTCGTGAGTGGTTTAAAAGTGGTTATTTTGATGTCGAAGACAAAGAACGTCCTGGTCAGGACCAGCTAGGTGTGATCCATTATGAGCTGTTGCCAGGTGGCCAAACCATTAATGCTCAATTCTATCGTCAACAATTGATCCAATTGAAGCAGAAAATCCAGGCAGAGCGGCCAACGTATGCGACCAGATATGAGTCAATCATTTTCCACCACGATAACGCTCGGCCACATATTGCTGCCCCAGTCAAAAATTACCTGGAAAACAACGGAAAACAACGGAAAACAACGGATGGGAAATTTTGCCTCACCCGCTTTATAGCCCAGACCTTGCACCATCAGACTACCATTTGTTCCGATCGATGCAGAATGCCCTATCAGGAATACGCTTCACTTAAGTTCAAGATATCGAAATTTGGCTTGATTCATTTTTGGCCGCCAAGCCGGCGCAATTTTTTTTGGATGGAATTCATAAATTGCCTGAAAGATGGGAAAATGTTGTAGCTTTCAATGAACAATACTTTGAATAAAATATATTGTAACATTTTTCCACAATAAAGCATCAAATTTCGCTAGAAAATTCCGGTTTTTAAGTTGTACAGCCAATAATATTCCTCAGCGAACCTTTCATTAGGTCGTACTATTGATTTCTGACTAATATTCCAAATTATAAACATAATCATACCATTCGCGGCCATCTTATATCCTAATCTTACACCTACTTTTCATTAGAGGTCTTTTTATTTGTGGCCCTCTTATATCCCAATCCTAACTTCCATTAGAAGTAACGCTTTTAGTGGCCATCTATCACAAAATCCTAAGGTTTCTTTCCATTAGAGGTCGTACCATTGATGACTATCTAATATTCCTAATTCTAAGCTTACCTTGCATAAAATTTCGTGTATTATTCGTGGCTATCTAATATTACATTAGAAGTCTTACTATTCGTATCCATCTAAAATCTTTATCCTACACTTACCTCATAGCAGATTGGAAGTAATACTGTTCGTGGCCATCTAATAATCTATCAATAAATCTATCAATGAATCCTTAGTCTTCCTTCCATTGGAGTTCGAACTATCCGTGACCATCTAACTGACCTTGAATTCTGGGTTTTGTGATTATACCCAGCTACAGCTTTTGACTTTTTAGAACAGTTTAAAAAGGACGATGTGCCAAATACAATTCACATTAAACAAACTGAGTTATCGAACTCTGGGTACGGCGAGTGTTTATGAATTATTAGTTTTTTCGGTTTTTTTTTTTTCATCGAGGAGTCCCCCTAGGATGCCGGAAACAAAAATAAATATTTTTTTTCGCTTTTTCGTGTTTTCAAGGCGTTTTGTGACTTCTTAGGACATTTTAGAGGAAAAAAAATTTTTGCACCAAGGGTCTGTCTTGGATGTCGCAACGAAAAAATTGTAATTTTTTTTTTTTTCGTATTTTTCGTGTTTCCCAAAAAAAATAATTTATCATATCTCTGAAAATATTAAACGATCATGAATGAGATTTAAGATACATATGGGCATATCCGAAAAAAGGTCAACCAAGAGAAAAATTTTAAAGTTGCCTCTTCTTCTTTTGTTAATTTATTGAATAATAGGCCATATATATACTCTTAAAAATATCAACAGAAAAATTGTATCCGGCAATCGCTAGTATGAAAATCAGTCCTAAAACTTCCTCTACCTAGCAATTTTTTTTATTTTTTTTTTTTTTTCGAAATATACGTGTTGTTCGGCTGTTCATAATATAGCTCAAAACAACCATTGTGTGCTCCATTCTTTGATTTACTTTTTTCGCATCAATTTTTCACAATTTGATGAAAGAAAAACTTTGGACGCTCCACAGGAAGATAATAAATAATGCTAAGAAAATAAAGTCTACTTTTTGTAACGTTCGCAACAGAAAAAAAGGTTTTATAAATATATAGGAATAAAGTATAAATTTTTTTTAGAACCTTCTGGCATTTTAAACAAAGCTGATGCCGCGCTTTAAGCTTAGAAAAAAAAAATTTTTAAAATATGACGAAGTGCTAAGTTTTTTTAATATAAACTTGTGTAACGTTCGCAACGGAAAATTAAAATTAATGAAATTATTTAAAAGCTATTGTAAGAATAAAATAGATAAATCTTGGATCCTCCACGGTACAATACTGTACACTTTTATACCAAGGGTTGTTAGATTCCTTCTTTGTTCCGAATTTTCTAAAAATTGTTGCAATTGTGCAGCCGATCAGAGTAGGTGACTGTTATAGATTTTTGCTCGCTGAATCCAAATATGACCTCCGATTTGCACCATCACGTCTGAGATCCGAGTTATCCTTGATTTAAAATGCAAGAAACGCTATTTTAAGACATATGGCGTACATCCTGAAAGTAGTCTAGTTTACTTTTGACAGCGGCATTGAATAGCCCTGAGCTTCTTCTTTGAAGCGTACTTTTAACTTTTCCAATTAGATCATTAGTTTCCGAAATATCATCCGTTAAAGTAAAAGTATACAAATTGAATATAGTCCTTTACAGGGATTAGCGATACCTTTACTTCAATCGATGATATCTCGGAAACTGATGATTCAATATAAAAAATGAAAAGTACGCTTAAAAGAAGAAGCTCAGTGTTATTCAATGCCACTTTTCAAAGTGAACTAGACTACTTTCAGGATGTACACCATATATCTGAAAATAGCGTTTCATGCACTTTAAATCAAGTATAACTCGGATCTCAGACGTGATGGAGAAAATCGGAGGTCATATTCGGATTCAGCGAGCAAAAATCTATCACAATCACCTACTTACTCTGATCTCATACTTTTTTCATCGCAGGACTGTGTAATCAGTGCAGTGTTTTAGCCATGCATGTGCATTTTACCGCTAGGAGCGTAACAGCACATACTAAAAACCAAAATTTTTAACATTGTTTGTTGGGGTTCTATCTTCTATCGGAGTTTCATAAAAATGGATTTAGTGGATAAGCCATGACATCGTATTTACCACGTTAGAGGCAGTCACCAGGAAACATTTTACTGTTGTGTGCCTTGCGCTTCTTTATAACCTCTCCCACAAATAAACCAAGTGAATATATTGTGTTTAAGGTAGTTAAAAAGGCACTGAACCACTTTGCTTTAGCTAATGTAGGCTGACTTCCTAAACTAAGGTTGCAATGCAACACTGCAATGCATTCGGTTCCTAAATAAAGTAGCAACATTTTTGACAATGTCATATGTTCCTTTTTGAACGGAAACTCTTTTTACTACACAACAGCTGCGCAACTAGCGCATCAATTTTAATACTGTTGCTTAAAATTTGGCGCGAAGCAATATGGATGAAATAAAGTAAGTAGTGAATTTAATTAACAATTATGTTAGTTTTATAATATTTTAAGCATGTTTTTAAGCATGTTTTCAAAATTATTCATTTCAACAACACAACAACCACTTCGAGCAATTTTTGTGTTCCTTTATTACTGAAAAATGCAACGTCAAAGTTTGACAAAGCAACATTTGTAACAGTATTGCCGTGTAAATGTTGCGCATGTGAAAACATGGTTGCATTGCAACTTTAGTTTAGGAAGTCAGCCGTATATACATAATAAAAATTGTAACGTTCGCAGCGTAACGTGCGCAACACATAAAACCTAAATTTTTGAAGGAACGAAGGACTCTTTGATTCTTTCAAAAGCAGTTTCGATATGCTCAAATACTCCTCTTTCTTTGAAGGATTTTGCTTTTTTCGTTTATACTGCAAAATTTGCTAAAAATTTTGAAAATGTACATCGATCTCCACAACGACTTCTGTTTTTTGTAACGTTCAAACAGCACTTTATGCACGATTATATCGTAACTGATACAAGCCAGGAAATATTTTTAAATGCCTTTTGAAAGTACTCTCAAAGGGTAACATACCACTCTAGGTAAATTACGAATTTAACGATCAGAGCGTCTTCAGGATTTAAAAATATGCGAACGAATGTAACGTTCGCAACGCAGGATTAGCCCATATGTATTAAGAGTATCGGGGCAAATAACGTCCAAGGGAAAAATGGGTGGTCCACGTCCTTTAAAATCGTCATATCTCTGAAACTATTTAACACATAAAGATGATATTTGGTACATAAATAATTTGCAACGGGAAAATTTACATTTTTTGATTTAATTTAATTGGAAATGCACCGGCCTCACCAAAATTTTTTTTTTCTTAACTAATTTTAAAAAATAATTTATGAAAAAAACGTTAAAAAACTTTAGAATTGCTCAGAGAAACATGCATTCAAGCACGTACTATAAAAAGTTTCTACTCAAACACCATTGGGTTAATTGCAATATACAGATCTTTGCCCAACTAAAGTTCACCCTAATTATTCATTCAAGTCGTTTATAACCAAAACTGAATGAAGAATGGCAAGTACAATTGAAAAAATTGTGCAATCCATAAAAACAAACAGCCAAACCATACAACCAAACATCAAACCACAGCAACTTCCCACAAAACTAAAGCAGCCGAACAGACGAACAAATGTTGACCTTGACTTTAGCAGCCTTTGGTAATGTGATTTTTTTCTCCGAGGTTTTAGTGAATGCGATTTGTTTTTGTTTTGAACTTTGAACACTTTTTTTTGTTGTTGATTTTGCTTCCTTTTTCTCCATTTCATTGGCTCTACGGTGCAAAGTGCAAGTTCAGGGACATGCCTGATAAAACAAACGGCTGCCCTGCTGTTGCCTAGTTGGCAATAGAAAGTTTTGAAATAATAGATTGTGTTGTTGCTGTTGCTGCCACTGTAATGACACAAAAATAGGATATCGATTTAATTGTAATTGCCGCAAATGTTGCCGCGCTGCACAACGGCATGTTGCCAACACAAATGCAGAATGCATAAATCTTTAATTTGATTTTTTTTGTGATTTTGTTTTTTGAAAATTTCATTTTCACATTTTATTTCACACGCAGCTGGCACATTTTTTTTTTTTTTAACTATTTTTTTTTATTTTAAACTACACAGCAAAAATTTATGCCATCAAAGTTTTGACAGCGTCTACTACCAAATTGGTGGTAATATAACTCCTACTCTTGTTTAAGCTTTTGAGAACTGGAACTTCTCGAATAAGAAATTTCAATAAAACAAACCTTGTTACTGAAAGTTTATTGAAAAATCAAGTTGACCTGTTTCTGTGGTTTTTCCAAAATTAAAGTCTTATTGTACTTTTGAAGATCCCAAATTTTTAAAAATTTTTCTCCCAGTGTGCTTGCCTATGCTTTTCTCTCCGCAGCACTGCATCTGTGTGTGTTACCACATATGTTTGGTCTTGGTAATAGTGTTGGTATTGCTGGCACAGTTGCATGTCTCTCATTCAGTTTATTTGTGGTTTTATTCTACGGTTTTGCCGGTTTACCGCCAACAGTGAGTGCACCACTACTGCTCTACTGATGCGACATCACACAATTTGCCGCATGTGTTGTCTTCGTCAAAAGCAACACTTTTCGTCTTCAGCTTCTACTGTGATTTAATTCCATGTTGCACGAAAAGCTGAAAAACCAAAAATTCAACTAAAAAACATCAAAAAATAAAATAGAAAATTTTCATTCATTCAACCAAAAGTGGGTGATTACTTTTGGCGCCAGTTTTACTTCAATGGCGTGCATTGACTGACTTTTAGTAATGTTTCCCAAGGACATTTTATTTATGCTTTTGAATTTAAAGTCATTTGGGTTGAAGAAAGTTTTAAGAAATTTATTTTCTGTTTGCTGAGGGTTAAGATGTTTAGATAAATAAGTATTTACTAGAGTTTTGCATTTGTAAAGTTTATAGGGACCAGAGCGAAGGCAGCTCGTTGTACAAAACCAAACTGGAAAGTCGATAAATCTTGCGGAAGTCGAAAAATCTTGAAAAAGGCAAAAAATCTGGAGAAAATTGAAAAATCTTGAGAAAGTCGAAAAATTTGGTGAAAGTCGAAAAATCTGGAGAAAATTGAAAAATCTTGAGAAAGTCCAAAAATTATGAGAAAGTCGAAAAATTTTCTGTAAGTCCAAAAGTCATAGAGAAAGCCGAAAAATCTGGGGAGCCGAAAAATTTGGCGAAAGTCGAAAAATATTGTGAAAATTGAAAAATTTTTCGAAAATTAAAAAATCTTGAGAAAGTCGAAAAAAGTGCATAAAGTCGAAAAATTTTGAGCAAGTCGAAAAGTTCATAGAGAAGTCGAAAAATCTGGAGAGCCGAAAAATTTGGCGAAAGTTAAAAAATCTTTGAAAAGCCGAAAAATTTTGAGAAAATTTAAAAATTTTGCGGAAGTTGAAAAATCTTGAGAAAGTCGAAAAATCTTGAGAAAATTGAAAAATTATGAGAAAGTCGAAGAATTTTGAGAAAATCGAAAAAAATGTAGAAAGTCGAAATATTTGGTGAAACTCGAAAAATCTCGTGAAAGTCGAAAAATTTTGAAAAAGTTAAAAAACTTGAAAAAATCGAAAAATTTTGAAAAACTTTGCGAAATTCGAAAATCTAAAAATTCTGCGAAAATCGAAAAATTTAGCAAAAAATATTGAAGATATCGAAAAATTTTGCGAAACTTTGCTATAAGTCGAAAAGTCATAGAAAAATTAGAAAAATCTGGAGAAAATTGAAAAATTTTTCAGAAAAAAATCTTCAGAAAAATTTTGAGAACATCGACAAATCCTGAGGAAGTCGAGAAAATCGAAAAATCATGAGAAAGTCGAAAAAAATGCGGAAAGTCAAAAAATCTGGAGAAGTCGAAAAATATTGAGGAAGTCAAAAATATAACCTATACAACCAAAAATTTCAATACTCTACACTTTAGGGTATATAAATTTTGGCCAAAAAAAAAACACCCTTGTTATTCCCTACACCCAGGGAATATCCACTTTGTAATTCTGTTTGTAACGCAGAGAAGGAGGCGTGGCAGATATAGAAAAGTATATATATTCTTGATCAGCGTCACCTCCTGAGTCGATACAGCCATATCCGTCTGTCTAGCTGGCTGGCCGGCCGGGTGGCTGGCTGTGTGTGGAAGTAAATTTTTTGGGAAAATTGAGCAAAATAATTCAATGAAATTTGGTACACTGCCTTCGCCGTCAAAGTTAGCTCGAAGGAAATGAGTAAAATCGGGCAACGGACACGCCTACCGCCCATACAAAAAACATATTCAAAATGCAACTTAAGTAGTATTTTTCACGACAATGCAACCAAAATACACATAAATACTACGAATCGTAAGCGCAAGCTCTGAGAAAAAACTGAAAAAATTTGGACAAGAGAGCGTGGCACCTTCCATATAAGCAAAAGCTTCAAAACGCTATACTGAAAGCATTTTTTTGAGATTATCAAACCACTTTTTATCACTTGAGGATATTACGGAAAAACAAAACACGGAACTTGAAATTTTTATAGTAATGCAAGTTAAAGACTTTGTGGTAGGCTACAGGCCGAAGTTTATTTTTACTAACTTCCTAATATTTCCTCATTTTCGTGGGGTGAATTCTTAACGTATATAAAAACTAAACTGGAATAGAAATTCAACATTTTTGAAAATTAAAATAGACATTTGAAAACTTTGATAAGATCCAACGATAGTATTTAAAATTGGGATACATAATCATATCCTAACTAAATTTCTATTAAAAATGGAATGCAACGCTTTTGATTCTAATATGCATAATTACTTTGTCATCAGCATAAACTATACAGTTAGATATAATTATATACCATCTTTTAAAATTTAATTATCAACTTTGACATTGCACATCTATTCTTATAATAATAATGATAAATAAAACAACATAAGCACTATAGTTGCTAATATTTCTAGAAGTCTCGTGTCTCTACCAGACATTAACATATGACCTTAAATCATTCACGATGCTTTTAGCGTTCATATAAATAAATTTACTTCCTAAACGTAACAAAATAAAATTTCCGATTTTCATTCATAAAAATTTAATTTAAATACAAATGTTCACAAACCAAACATACATAACTAATTGAATATTGTAATAAAAATTTGAATTTCAAATCGAAATCATAGTAGGCGCATCATCTGTTTTGCTACAAATCAATCAGTGGCAGCATTTGTTGATTATCGTTCTGTGCAGCGCAGCATTTGCATTTTCTAGGTCAACAGCATATGAATTTAAATGAGGCGTTCACAAATTCACTGTGTAATACAGCAACAAGTTGTTGTTTGAACATTAAAAAAAAAAAATAAGTATAACAATAAATAAAAGATCGTTGATCTCTAAAAATATAATATTAGTAAAATAAATACAAATAAAATAATGTAAATGTTTAAATGTTCGTCAACATTATAAAGTGTAGCACAAAAGAACGTGGGTGTTCGAACATATTGTAAGTTAATTGTTTACATGGCGGGAACTACAAGCTGCAACAAAGTTGTTCCTTTTTTTTCAAAGCTTATTTTTAAGTTCATTAAGTCATCAAAAGTGTGTAGGCTTCTGAAAATATGACAGCTACGTGGAATAATAGCAACTGACAGGTTACTGCAAGTAAAACAAATTAACACCTCAATGGTTAGAGTCTTTTTTGCTGAAACTGTCAGAGGCAATGAATTAATTTACAATTTATTCGAAAATTTATATGAAATTCTCTAAAAATAGTGCAGCTTATGGAGACTTAAGATCCAGAAATATTTGTGCTAGGTGAAGCAAAAGTAATGTCATAATGTAAGCTGGTTGCTATTTGATTAAACATGCAAAAATTGGCCTCCGTTTCTAATAAAAGCTTACACGAAGGTGTCAGATAGACGACGTTAAGTTGAAAAACAAGATTTTACCCTATTTTGATTATAAGCATTTTTCTTGAGGAAAGCATTTTAGACGTGGAAAAATCATATTATTCTTTCCAAATTTTTCATTAATTTATTTTCAATTGTGCTGAACATATTAGCTTTTTCTCAAATTCCATTCAATCTTTTCAGCCAAAGAAAAAGATTTGTTTGAACTTTGCCGAAATTCAAACTGAGGCCTTCTTAAAAAAAAAGCCTATGCTAACAGGTGATTGAACCTACGACTTTTACGTTATTAGTTATTGCTCTAACTAGCTAAGCTAATGCGAGTTGATGCTTAGCGTTTTTCTAAGCAATGTATGCATATTCATCATTCTTTTTTCCCTCTTTCATCCTTCATATCTGAAATTTAGAGAGCACATTGGAGAAACATTTTGTTGTTGGACAGCTGGGACCGTTTCCGAAGTAAATTTCCAAAGATTGAGCTGTGACAAGATTTATAAATCTAGTCGTTAAGTCCTACCCACATATGATCTATTTATTTGCAGCTCAGTGGATACATTAAAAAGTGGGATTGTTATATTTGGGTCAAAGAAAGATGTTTTCCTTAAACCGTGACGGTGATGATCCACCATAATGGTTTAACTTTTGTGGGCGAAATTGCATGCCATGGAACAATATTATTGTTTCAACAAGATGCCATGTCGCAGAGCCAACATTAATTTTATTACTTGAGAGGCTCTTGTGACGAAACATTGATTTACAAAATAACAATATCAATTGGCAACTTAGATCATGCGATTTGACAACGCCAGCAACATTTCAGCAATATGAGTAACTTAAGACCAAAGCGACGAGCTAATAAAAGATTATTGGTGAAATAATTGAACAATGATGCCAGAATCTTATTCAAAATTTTGGCAAACGGATTGATATATGCCAATGAAGTCATTTTAAGCATTAGCTCAACAATATTTTTCATTTCATTAGTATTATACAAGCAAAAAACAGTCAATAAACTTACTTCATCAATATTTTTTCTCATCTAATTGTTATCGAACAATATAATATACACACATTATTAAATAGAGAAATCAAAATGATTTTAATGTATATAATTACAAAATTTAATGCTGTTTAAATTTGCATTAAAATTACATTTGCGTGCACATTAAATTTGAAAATTTCTTACAATAATTTTACACTTAACTTACATTTAACCCATGCTGTGTACATACACGTACTTGTGCTAATAAATAATATACAACAATTGGAATATTTACATGTGCTATTTGTATACATATTTTAGTGAAAATTTATTGCTACATTGTTTCACCTTTGCTGTTGAAATTATTCAATGGAATTCTTTTTTTTTTTTTTTTGCTCTCTGACATATAAATTTTCCACAGCTGATTGGACATACATCGTTTTCAGCTACAAATTATTTTAAAGTTTATTTTAATAAAAATTTTCCTTTCAAGTTTATTTACATACCAAATATAAAAATGTTTGTTACGCGCTGTACTTTTAGTGTTGTACATCTTGTAATTGTAAATTGTGCTGTAATATTGTTTAAATTACATATAATAAGTTTAATGCCTAAAGCAAAGTATTCTGGAATAGATATGCTCATACAAGGTGAAAATATCAAAATTTGGCCCGCTTACGAAAAAAGTGTACTGGGCAAAAAATGCTTAGAATCGTCAGATTTTTTTAGATTTTTTTTTTTTGAAACTTTTTTTTTTGAATAATTTTTGAGAATTTTTTTTTTTAACTTTCCAAAGAACTGTCAAAAAATTTCACACTTATTTCCTTGATGATTCTAAGCATTTTATGCCTAGTACACTTTTTTCGTAAGATGCTTTCCTCTTGAGTAAAAAAAAATTTTTTTCACCAAGAAATATTTTTTTTATAAAAACAACACTTCAAAGGGACCAGTAACTTAGATTTATCACTTTACAAACTTTAGTGTAAGCTATAAATTTTTGAAAAAACACCCTTTTCATGAAAATGACTAAAACCCCAACTTCAACACCCAGTGTTTCAACAACAAATGGTACTAGAACCAAATCCTTCCGGATTGTTGTTCTTGCACACCAGATCTACAATATTGCCAAATTTGAGCGAAATCGGATAAAAAAAATGTTTGAGCTGATACACCTAGCGTGGATTGCTTCATATACATAAGTTTGTATAGAAAATGGTACTCAATTCTACAAAACATATGTTTATAAATACATGTTCAGTATGCCTACGCTGTTAAACCCTAATCTCATTTTGTGTCGCTGCCCTTCTAGTAGCAAGCGGTACCACCAGTCAGGGCATTTTTTTGCTAGGGCAAGAGCATTAGGCTCTAATTCCTAATTTCTGTTGTTGCTGTCTTATTTGTTGAATTGCTCATCTCGTCTCAATTGCTGCATAATCGTTGATATGACGTGATTAATTTAATTCCAGGAGTCTTTGCCTAGCGGCATATGTTGAACAATACTGACATAAGTTACCTCTTCACCCGTTATATTCTCTAGCACTTGTCTGGGCGTAATGAACCTTACGCAGCGAGAAACTGAGTGAGATAATAATTTGGCTCTCCATGTCTCCGCTTCAGCCACATTTCAATCAAATGGATCAGATTTTAAGTACACCGCCCTTTTGTTGATGTTTGCCATCTTTGTTGCCACTGTGTGGATAGATCTAAATCAACTACTGCTATGCGATCTCGGTCGAAGCAACTTTGCCGACGCAGGTCCCGTAATCACCGATCTTTTTGCTTTCAAGTCAACCGGAAGTCGACCCGCAATCACATTGGTAGCTATCTCAGACACTCTTCGGAAAGCACAGCAAACTCTCAATGAGGCTAGCCTGTGTTTTGCTACCATTGTTTTAATATATGATGTAAAGCTAGTTGATGAATACCATATTGGCGCTCAATAAATCATAATTGAACTTGAAACTGAAGCCAATAGTTTTATAACTGCTTTCTTTGGCCCACTAATATTTGGCACTATATTGGCGACAGCCGATCCCATGCGTACAGCCTTGTTACCAGCTGCTATGAGATGCTCTCTAAAATTAAGCCTGTGGTTCAGCAGGATTCCCAAGCACATGATTGTGGGACGTAGCACTACTTATAACATGACCCCCAATTCAAATTTCCAGCGATTCAACCTTTTTCCTATTACTCAAAAGAATCGCTTCTATTTTGTGCTCAGCCAGTTGCAAGCTCATTGATTGTAGCCATGTTTGAACATTCAATATTGTGGTGCTGCACTTTTTGGCAAGTTCAGTGGTGTATTTGGCTACTGCTATAATTGCAATATCATCAGCATACCCAACAATGTCCACTCCGCTTGGTTTTCAACCCCAAGAATCCTATCATACATGCAATTCCATAAATTAAGGCCCAGTACTGAACCTTGCGGAACTACTGCAATCACTGGGTAAGTTCTTGAGCCATATCCGAATCATAAACGAGAATCCTTTCCAAAAAGTAACTTTTCATCATATTCATTAGATAAGTGGGTGCCTCCATATTTATAAGAAAATCTATTGCAGCACTCCACTCAGCTGTGTAAGAAGCATTCTTAAGATCTAATGTCACTACTGCGCAGTATTTTTTCGACCATCCTCTCCACCGTGTTCCTTCAAGTGCCAGCCGGGCTATGCTGCAGACTTTTGAAATAGCATCGTTTGTGCTGCGGCCTCTTCTGAATCCGTATTGCATGTCTGATAACACAGGTTTACAAAAAAAAAAAAAAATGTCATGGCGTTTTGACCAGACTATGTGTTTCCTAGGGACTTTGACGTTCTGAATCCGAATTCCGGGTCTGTTTTTTTCCAGAACGTTTGAGAAAAAATATTTCAAGGTCATAATATGACCATATTATGGAGGTCATGTGTCGTTTAGTGATGAATTCGCTAAAATTATCATTGATCAAAACGGGTATCTCGGACCTAGTTTCGGAGATATAGCCATCGGAAGATTCGGATATATCTTCATATAACACCAATATTTTTCGAATTCATTCAGGGGTTCCTTACTTACAGCGGTTTTCATAGAAGATATATATTCTGATCTTCCGATGGCTATATCTCCGAAACTAGGTCCTAGATACCCTTTTTGATCACATATTCTTTTTATGACCTAAGAGTTCAATGATTAAAAATTAATTTCAGAATTTTAGCGAATTTATCACTAAACGACACATGAACCCCATTTTGACCTCCATATGATCTTGAAATCTTTTTTCTCAGACGTTTTGGGGAAAAAAGGACCCGGGATTTGGATTCAGAACGTCAAACTTCCTAGGAAACACATAGTCTGGCCATGACGTTTTTTTTTTTTTTTTTTTTGTAAACCTGTGTAATCCATTGGGACCTTTTTTTTCCTTGTGTGCTCGAATGTTTTATTTTTCATTGTTTATGTGCTCGAAAAATTGTAGCCGACTGCAACACTTAAGTTTTTTTATCCGCGTGCGCATGTCTGTTTTAGACAATAAGTTAGTGAGCGATTAAACTGATTTACGGCTTTCTTAAAAATTATGTCAAATTATTTAATTATACTAAGGGCGTAATTATCTGACCACATCAATGAAAAACCACATACGAAAAGAGTCATGAAAAGATTTAATCTTCCTAAATTTTCTTTTGAAAATAATTTATTATTTACTTACGTATAAAAATATGTAATAATTTATTTTCAAAGCAATCATTTTACATTTACGTGACCACAGGAGATAAATTTTTTTGCTTTTTTTTCGGTTTTTTACACAAGAAAGTTGATGTAAACTTGTTAAATAAGACGCAAAAAATTTTAGTCATGTTATCTATGCATATATACGACGGGGTTAGGGAAATTTTGCTTTAAGTTAATTTTTCTGTACAGCCCAAGAACTGTCCTTGAGTCTGAAAATTTCATAATTTTTATTTATTTATTTATTTTAGTATTTTACTTTCATGATTTTTGATTTTTATATTCAGCACTGCCTACAATCTTTCCAAGAAACTACATGTTATGAACAACTCGACAGCACCGATTGATACTTGCATTGCTTTCTGTATATTCTTTCT
Source organism: Calliopum simillimum (assembly GCA_951812925.1). Classification (NCBI taxonomy): domain Eukaryota; kingdom Metazoa; phylum Arthropoda; class Insecta; order Diptera; family Lauxaniidae; genus Calliopum; species Calliopum simillimum. Next base: position 9,759,379 of record OX638368.1, read on the forward strand.
GTTCAATTTTCGCAGTATTGTCTTGTAAGGTTAAATTTCATTTTTTACGATCATGTTGACAGAAAAATAATATCATTGGCAGCTCTTACCCAAAAAGTCACATTAAATCCCATGGTTTCCAATATATAAAAGAACAAGTTGACAAGTTTCACTTCAAAGTCGCATGATTAATAAATCGTCATATAAATTAAAGAAATATTTAAATTTTCACACTTCTTCTCAAGGATGATCTGCTCTCATTAGCGACGCGTGCAATGGCACCATACTTAGTAACGTGTGCTATTTTCAGGCTCTTCTCTCAAAAATGATGGCATACATTTCATGGTCTAAGATTTTTCGCTTCCTGTTCAAAATACGCAAAATTTACAAAACACGCGTGCATTCAATATATAGATGGAGGTAATAATCGAAACATAAATGAATGTTATTGTTTCATTGTATAAATATTTTGCTTATATGATACAGCCTCTACCTTCGTATTCAATTAACATACAATTATATGGTACAAGTACAACAAAAGCAGCAAAAATCACAAAACATTTTCTCACATGATATATGATTATTTTAAGCAAACAAAAAAAAAAATTACAATAAGGAAAAAATTTTAACAAAAAGAAATATTTCCATTAAATTGAAGATGACTTTTTCTTGAAAAACTTTTTCACTTGAATGCCTACTTCAGCTTTGACAAGAGGGAAATGTATATTAGTGGTATTTCAATATTTTTTTTTTTTTTTTCTTAAAATAAAATATTTTTATATCAATTCTTGCGAATTTTTTTATGTGCACTCGTATTTTATGTGTCATTTTATTACACTTAATTCCGCATATATTTCTGTAGTAATTTTTGAAATAAACCCGCTGTGCGAGACACATCAAAGGCAACTTTCGGTGTGATGGCACACAGCACATATGCCAACATTCGTAGCATTTCAAGAATAAATTTTGCAGTAAATTAAAAAGCTACTTCAGTCCCTTGTACATACTTTTATATATCTAATTGATATAGAAATTTGAATGGCAAAAAAAAAAATATGGTTCCTTACACTCAGCATCAAGCGCATAATTCAATGCCAGTAGAAATACTGTTTTTTGCCTTAAATTTATTAATGACAAGCATTTCCCAGTGTGCGTTGCTACACCTTGTTTTGTGCAGAGGGTGGAGCATCACCAAATTTTTCAGAGGGTGTAAATTGTTCCGATACAATTTATATATGCATCAAATCTCATCTATGTGCGTTAAATAGTTTCAGAGATATGACAAAATTTTTTTAAGAGCTTGGGTTCTCTTTTTTAATGGGAATTATTTATCCTGGTACTCCTAATACATATACCAAATCTTACTAATATCCGATAAATATTTTCCGAGATATGATTAATTAATTTTTTTTTTTGGGCGTGACGTCGCCCACCTTTTCTCCGAAGTTTTCCTGTTTTTGCCAAAATACCACCTTCCACCGCAGTATATTGTTGTACTATCTCAAATAATGCTCGCGTAATATAATTTTGAGAACCTTGCTCGTATAAGAGGTATCACGATCTTTTGTCTGAGTTCCCTAAGATTATGCTCCAAGCTCGGCCTTACATTTTTGAGCATTAGTAGGTATGTATTTTGGTTGCTTTCCATTACAAAGTGATCTTTAAACAGTGTCAATTAATTATGGGCGGTGGGCGTGTTCTTTGACCAATTTCACATACAAACTTTTATCGAATTATCTTGCTTCCAAAAAATATTAAAATATTTTCCACATGAACATGGTTGCATAGACTCAGGAAGTGACGATGATCATGAATATATGAGTGAATGTCAGGAAATACCGTAATTTCGGGGTATGAAAATTTGATTTGAAAAGTTGTTGAAATGTCCAGTAACCTGTCGTTGCAGGATTGTAAGTAGTCTGAAAAACCCCTGAAATTTACACGACACCTCCCATATAATTTCCCATATATTTTCCAGCACTAGAAATAAAAATAACCCAAAATCGTGACGAAGGGGACACATGACGTATGGGACATATCATGAATAATTGAATATTATGCACACAAAACAAATCGCCAACTCTTGCTACCGGGCACAATCGACTAAGTTTGCCAGACTCTTCACTCCTCAATGATGTTGCACCAAAAAAATTCCACTTCTCCCCAAAATTTTTATCATGATGGAGAAGACATCGACTTTTTTCCCGTACTTTTGTCAATTTGTTTCAACCGGAGCGAGTACATTGGGAGAGAATCCCTCTGTTAGGCTTGGTTTCTGTGTTGATGGATTTGAAAAAAACTCGGCGATTAAGCCTTCCAACTCTAAAGCGGCGGAATAACCACGGTAATTTAGAATTACCAACGGAATATGGAAAATGCGTCGGGCAATACTGATAATGTAAAAAAGCATCTGTCCTTATGGAACTTAAATATGTCCACATGCAGAATATCAGTGGAATATTGTATTTGGCTAAGTCGAGCGTAGAAAAAGCTTGGTTGGCAAAAACACCATGACGCAGGGGACATTTTGGTAATTTTCATGCGATTAAACTTCACCAAGAATTCTGTTTGATTCCGGGATGTATATGCATTAATAAAAATGTTAATTTTGAAACAATGTCATGGTGGGATGGCCGAAGTTTTGCTTAAACGGCGATATACACCAGTCAGACAGGTGTTTTTCGGCATTTCGTGACATTCATCCATATATGGATTTCTATACCTGCTACGTTTTTTCCCTGTGTTACAAACGGTGAATATACGCTGCGAGTATAAAAATTGTTAATATCAAAAAAATTTTGAGAAAGTCAAAACATTTAGAGAAAAATATTGAAAAAATCGAATAACGTTCAAGAATATTGAAGAATGTTGCGAAAATCGAAAAATTTTTAAAAATTTTAATATTATTTGAAATATTACGAAAAGTTTGAAAAAATAATCTGAATGCGAAGAGTTATGAGAAATTCGGAAAATGATGAAAGATTCATAAATTGATGAAAATTTCGGAAAAATTATTAAAAATCCGAAAAGTAATGATATTTCGAAAAAAGTATGTTGAATTCTAAAAATTCCGAAAAATTAGAAGAATTATGAATAGTTTCGAAAATGATGTTAAACTCAAAAAACTATGAAAAGTTCGAAAAAATTTGTCGCAAATAAACGTTTAATTTTGGCTTCCTGCCACACTCCTGGCACTTTTATATTAGACAATATATTTAAAACTATCGATCTTTTGCAAAGCATCTTATCTTTTCAATGCATTTCAGATGATATTTCGGTCGATGATATCGACGAAATCTTTACTGAATGATAATGCAAAACGAAAGTGTGCTTGTTATTTCCGAATAAGTGGTATTTTTTTAGTATTTTCGCGAAGTCTACTAATCTTGAGACATTCATAAGATGTCGAAAACCAATTAAAATTTGCAAAAGTCGAAAAATATAAAAAATCAGATAGTCAAATTTTTATATCCTCCTATAAATGATCTCATTTCCACTTGGGTAATTCAAAGTATAGCTACACTTTCAAAATTATATGAATCAAAGTTTGCGTATGTATGATTTCAACTTTGTGACTCACTGACTGACTGACTGACTACTTCATACAAAGTAATCGCACTTTTGCGCTTCCGCTCATCAACGTCTCGCCTATTTCCCTTGTAACTGACTGACTAACTAACTGTCAGTCTAACGAGCTGACACAACTTATTTCACTCATTCATTCATAATTATTGCAAACCTTTTTTTTTTTTTTGCATGCGCCACACTAAGGACAGCGCACTTTTGTAGAGTTCATAAATTTCCGCGCCAAAATGCTCTCATATTACTATAACTCTAATGAATACGGTTAAGTGGAACTTTAAAGTGCAAAAATCTCAGGGTGTAGTTAAGCGTCGCTGCCATTGTTGTTGGTTTATATTTACAATTCACACATTTATTTATTCAAGTGTAAAAGTTGAAAAAAATTAACACATAACGTGTGAAGGCACACAGCAAATGAGGTAAAGTTTTTATTTGTTTATTTTTCCATCTTTCTTCTATAATTGGCTTTTTCATGTTTCATTTGGAAAGAAAAAAATCGCTCTTTTTTTATAAAAATTTTTGCGAACTTTGAAAGTAACATAATTTTAGTTGGTACCACCACCTACTTTGTTTGCCGTCGTTGTTATATCAACCACCTACGCCATTTTACACATCTTCAAAGTAACGGCGCATTTGCTTGGTATTTACGTTTACTTCCTGTCAGCATGGCTAATGTTGCATACATTTGATGCGAACTTCCTTTGGCAATTTAAATTTTCACACAGTCATTTATATGTCAATATACATATTTCTTCTTTTGTTTCTAATTATGTGTTTTCTTTCTAATGACGTCTTTTATTTTTTTGGTGGAAAACAAAAGTTTTACATACGAAAAAATCAAGTGGAAATAATTAATTATTTTGTAATTGTTTGTCAGAAATTTAAGTAGGTTTTCCAAAAAAATTATAATTTAAATGATTTTGTATTCATATATTTTGTTAATAATACAATTTTTTTTTTTTTTTTTTTTCTAAAGTTATTTCAAAGAACCTAGATATTAAGGTGGGTCAACCTTCCTGCAAAAAAAAAAAAAATATTTTTTGGTAAGATCTTTCAGAAAATATTTTGAGTCTGTTGAAAACCTTACATGGGCTAGAATTTCTTAGGCTAAGAACACTTAAAATTTTGTAATCACAAATATTGCATCCTAAAAATATGCTATTTATTTTGTAATACCTACTTGAACAAATAAAATATGTTGCATTTCATCATCAAGACAGCATACTTTCAGGGTATATGTCAAATGGGTGGTACCGAGAGACTCTATTACATTTTTCGGGTCATTAGACTTTGAGCTGGTTGACCAAACAAGTCAATCGCAAATAAAATCTCTAATATGGGGCAAATCGAGTACCGCAAAGCTATAAATTTCCCTACCAAGCTAGAAAAAATAATTCAAACCATATCGGATGAAATGTCTTCAATTAACGGTGAATCTTTTCCGAGAAAAACTATGTTTTACAAGCGCCATAACCTCTGTACGCAAGGCAAGGACTCATTTAAAGAGGATCTATGGTCAGAACGGTCTATCGAGGTGACCACTAGATAGTATCGATTCCCATGCAAAAAAAAAGTTTGTTTTAAGCCGCACATTTTGAAAGCTAATCGGTTTTGATTTTTGAGGAAAAATATAAAAGAAATTATTCCTAAAACTTTTAAAACTTCAGTACAAAATATGAATCGCACCCTAAAACTATGCAAATTCTTTTTATTTTATGTATTTGCCTTATGTTTTTAATGTCAAATGTTTAAAAAAAATGTTGCATAGTTTTAGGGGGCGATTTTCGTTTTGGAACATTCTGTTTTTATTTTAGAATCGCTATAACTTCTTCAATTTCAACAATTTGAGAAAACTTTTTGAAGATGAATTTTATGGTGTTTTATGGACTTAAATTTTATGAAGTATTTTTGGCACCTTAGGATAGTAGTAACTGATATAATAATTATAACTAGTCGAAAAAGACATTTGAAATAAACTACTTCTATGAGTGAAAAGTCCACATTAAGACATTTACAACAATATACTATATTTGATGATCGGACGTGAAATGGCAGAGCAATAGGAAAATTGCGTATTATTTAGAGGTCGAAAAAAACAGTGTTTGTTTCCTTAAAAATTAAAACCAATAAACCTTCAAAATGGGCAGCTTAAAGCGAACTTTTCCTTATGATACTATCTTGTGACCACGCGGGAAATCATTCAAAAAGTTCAAAAAAACCAATATTTTGGAAGATGACCGGTCAAAGAAGATACAGCTCGCAGGAATGGTTGGAGTATCAGATACAATTTTTTGGAAAGAAGGGTGCCGAGAATGCTCATGAAGCCTCAAAAAAGCTTTCTCTTGAGTTTTTGGACTTCTGTTGTGACTACAGAGATAAAGTATTGGCTAGAAATGTTAGTGAAGACAAAACTTGGGCTCATTGTTATGAACCTTAGTGCAAATAACAGTCCAAGCATTAACACAAGAAGGAACACCACTACATAAGAACGTTAAGGTATCAGAGTTGACTGGGAAAATCATGGCGACAGTCTTTTGAGACTCAGAAATTACTTCCTGTTGATCGATTACAAAGATAAAAGTGTCCTTATTATTGGAAAATATTATGCTTTAATTACAGAGTGGTTCAACGAAGTTGTCGGAGAAAAAAGAAGGGCAAAAGTTACCTAAGGTGTTCTCTTTCAGTATGAAAACCTTTTCACAAGAAATATAGCTTCGACTAAAACATTTTTTTTTCGAAGGCATGTAGACTTTCTTTGCCTTTTAATTGAAAACCAACACAAAATTTTTCAGTTTCTATTTACAATTCCATTCAAAAATATCAAAAAAAAAATTCCAATGAAAAACATCTAAAAATAAAAACATCAAATAAAAATAAAATTCAATGAAAAATATCAAAAAAAAAAACAGCCAAAAATAAAACACCCAATAAAAAAAAAATCCAATAAGAAAATGTCCAACCTTTTCTTTTCCATCAAAAACATTTAACTCTATTTAATACGGATACAATCGATGATCTGCTTCCAGATTTTGTCGACAAAATCGAAGCTTCCTGCCAACTGTGAAAAGAATACATTGAGTAGAAAAAATAAATATGTATTTTTATTTCCACTTCTTAGCCCCCCCCCCCATTCTGCGGACTTAAAAGCGTCACCTCGCATATTTGAAATTATAATTTTTAACTATTTCGGTAATCAATATCCTGAGCCAGCGAGTAGCTTTCCGAAAACTCTGATGCAGAACATTTTTTTACAGCAAACCACCTTGTATGTACAATGAAGAGAGAAAAATTTTTCGCCCATCTTCTAAAAAATGCACCAAAATATTTTGTGCGAAGTACTTAACCCTCCATTTTATTTACCAAGCAAAGGATTCTGTACGTATGGGTTCATATATGCTCATACATATGTGATACATCATTTAAACATCATAGAAACTTAATTTCTTTCTTTTCCATTTCCTGAGTCAATGAACAACAAAATGGTCGTTTAATTTTATGCAGTCGAATGTAGCAATTTGAATTACATTGTTCTTCCTTGCTTCTCTTACAGTTGCGCTGAGTTAAACGAAATGAAATGTCCTGACAGCACGTCTTTGCAACTAAATTGGCCTATTAAGAATTTTTTTTTTGGCTTATTTTGATTTTTTTTTTTTTTTTTTTTTTTTGTGGTAACAGCGTACGCTTTATTAGACAACTAACAGCAGCAGCAAATAGTAGTAGTGGCATTGCATAAAGGAAATTGTTATCAAGGAAGACGAAGCTTTAGTATTGATTGGATTTTATTCTCATTATTACAAAACATTAGGTATCAGACATTATGCAAGTTCATTGAACTGTGCTCAAAGAGAAATGAAACAGGGAAATAAAGATAAATTGGCTGTTACATTTAAATCGGCTTAAACAAAGGAACTAAATAATTTGACTTTAAATATTGAAACAAAATAAATATGAAATTAGTATTACTAAGATGACCTGTTTTATAATAATATGTATGTGATACTGAGTTATTACTTAAGTTAAAAGCTTACTGATCATTATCAATATTTTTTTTTATATATTTCGAACAGTAGCATTTGCAAATTTGGGTCATCTGAAATCGGGTTAATGCACCTATGTTTGGCATATTAACGATGTCCTATAGAATTTCTATATATAAGTAAAATGGTAAAATGGCCAGGCGTTTTAAATTTTTCACAGAGATGTAATTTTTTACAATTTAAAAATTGAGTAATGGTGAAATTAACCTATAAATGAATAGTAATTTATAGGACAAAAGGTAAATGTAGCCAGCATCTACTATTTAATTGCGTAACTGGCTTTTTCGAGAGCACTATCGTTTACTCCCATATTTCTTTACACAAAGTCTAATCAATTGGCGTCAAATAGTTGTGATAAAGTTTATTGGGGGAGTTAGTACCTCCCATTTTTTATAAAACAAAAAATTTTAATATACGAAATGAACATATTTAGTAAACCAAATTGTGGTTTAGGACAGGAAGGAGAATGATCTGGTATTATTTTATGTTATAATTTTATATTCAAAAATTAAAACTGTTTTTATTTAAAGCTATTTTTTAATATCTCTATTAAATAGTAAGTATATCAAATTTTTACTTTGATCCACCGTACATTGAATGGTAAGTTTTTTGGAGAACCACTCAAATATCAATAAATTAACGTTGTTTTGAACAGCCACAAAAGCAAGAGCTCTGGTTGTTAAGCTTTTGCAACAACAGTCTACCTTGCACTTCGTTAATTATTAGATATCTTCAAACAACTCATATTCATGTCCCAAATCGTTCTTGACTCTGTTTGAATTCAGAACTTTACATATATTCTTTCATCTCAACTCCCTTGTCCTTTAGTCAAATTTCACATAATTCATCGGTCGCATAACTTTTCCATATCCTAGTTGCCTTCTATCTCAGTTTGCTCTTACTTCTATTAAAAAGCAGACCTCTTTTAAACATTCTAATAATCTTTTGTCCCTATTTGCCTTTCTCTCGTTATGGTTCACAGCTTTTGTCGATCGCTTAACTTTAATACATCTTAGTTTCGTCCTGTCCCAAATCACTCTGAATTATATTAAAAGTCAGACCTTTTCGTATATTGTCTATTATTCTTCTGTTCCAACTCGCCTGTGCCTCTTTTAAAAAATCAATCGTTTTCGTTGACAGTCTTATATCCATCAGTCCCAACTCACCTGTCTTCTCGTTAAGGTTCAGAGCTTTCGCTTATCTCTTAACTTTTTCCCATCTTAGGCTTATCCTGTCCGAGACTGACCTTGCCTATATTAGAAATCAGACCTTTTCGCCAATTGTCTATTATTCCTCTGTTCCAACATAATGTAAAAATGTTGCTTCAAAACAAAACTTTCTAAAAATTCGATTTTTTTTTTTTCACAAAAATCAGCCTCTAGTGCACAAACCGTTAGCTGTAGAAACAAGATTTTCAGGAACAAAATATAGCAAATTGTATGTCCTACAGTTTTAAGAACATAACTGTGCACATTTTAAACGGTTTTAGGGTATAAGTACACTCTCTCATATTCAAAAAAGGCGTTTTTGACAAAGATTGAAAAATATCGGAACCCTCAGGCTGAAATTGGCAATGAAACCACAAACCAATTCTGACGTTCTTGATCTTGAAAAATGCGCCGTTTATCATTCTTTGACGTAATGTAGCACACATAAAAAAGTTTTAAGTTTTGGATGCAAAATACACTGTGAAACAAAAATTCCCAAAATCACACCTTTACAAAAAATACTAAGTATATAAGAATTGTCATATCTCGCGCAATTTTAACCCGATTTCTATTTTTAAGACTATGTTTGAAAGCCCTTAATTTTTCCATTAGTTTTCAATTAAACTTTTGGGTATAATTTAAAACCAAATCATAAAAAGGTCGCTTTTTCATCATATACAATTATTTTTAACAAATTTCGGCCTCTAACGGGGTACCATTTACTTTTAGAATAAAGACTTGAAAACAAAACTATAGGAAAACAGATTTCCTACATTTATTGAGATCTACTATAAAGTGTTTGTGTGTGTCTTTTATATTGAGTTATAGGAAAAAACCGTTTTTTGAATCAAAGTTTTTAACTTCTTCCGGGACTTCCATAGGGTAAACTTCATTGTAGTGCAATGAGAAAAATACAAAAAATGTGGAAAATTAATCACTTTCAAAGATTTGGGATAAATTACTACCAATAATTTCGTTGTTTTTGAGATAAGTTAAAAAAACTGTAAAAAAACAATGATTTTTGTCGTTTAGACCTTCATTCAAGCCCCGGGCGGGCAATCTTTTCGGGGGTTTTGACCAAAACTAAGTATACAGACTTTTTTTTAAGATCTTAATCTATGATAATTTTTATGCACTAATTTTTTTTTTTTTTTTTTTTTGAATTTTGCCACACTCTAATCTGTATATACAGAAAACTTATTGCATAATCAGTTTTTTAAGTTTTTCCCAACCTTTTATATGATCCAGTAATAATGTTCACCGATTTCTAAAAAACATTTTCTGTATATTTCAACCTCAGTAAATAACTTTGCATAAAAAAAATCCTGAAATACGTAGACTCTTGGGTTGAACAGAGTCCAAATGAACCGTGCTCACCCTTCGAAATCATATTTAATATTACATCAGAGTGGCTCTCTTTACATTAAAAAAATAAGTTTTGCACCAGTGACTGCTGTGAAATTGCGCATCGGCTGCAATTATGTAAGCAAAACCTCGCCGCATTGTCTGATGCGTGCAACTTCGCTACTTATTTTGACACTTTTTAACAGTAAGTATGAACTTTTACACCTTGCGTGCGCTGTAACTTGAATATTCATTGGGTTTTTCTGCTTCTCAAATCTCTGACGCACCAAACCAAAACTTGACTGATTTGGTAGTGAAAAGTCATTATAAAAAAATCATAAATTCAAAAGAATGATTTTAATATGTGTAGCAAAACCCATTGCCAAATTTCATAGTATAAACTGAGTGATCTAGTCCTAAATAATAATGGCTTTTCTCTAAATGTTTTCAATAGAAAAAACCCTGAATTTAAATATCAATCGATCCAAAAATGATACAACATTTTTGAGTTCATAGGCGAAAATCAAAGAGTTAAATTAACCAAGGATGATTCAAAACATTAATCAAGGTGAAAATAGTGTAGTTGTAAACAAAATCGAACTGAATTTCAAAATATTCGCAAAAAATACCACAATATCATTTTGGAACTTACACAACTCGCTTTGCTGACATTGTTTACAAATACGGGAAAATTTCCAACCAAAGAAAAAAAAAAGAACCTTAAAAACCGCAATATCAAAATATTTTAACATAATTTCAGGATTTATAGTTGATATAAAATATATTTTGCATAAATTAATGAACTTTGGCGCTGGGAAAAAATTAATGGAAGAATTTTGTTGTGTCTTGAAAGAATATAAATAAAAAAACACGATTTTTTATACAGAAAAAAGTAGCTAAGCAGTTGATTTGAATAAGAAATTATTGAAAGAAGAAATGGTAATAAAATTCCAAATTAAAATGTAATGTGCAAGAAAAGTTGCAGGTATTTTCACTTTTAACTTCACTTGCATATATCCGCATTTTTATACCAAACATTGATGTTAATTACCAATTTAACTTTCATAGCGCTCATTTGCTGCAAGAATGTCATAACTCAAAAAAAAAAAAAAAAAATTGTTTCACGAGTTAAGTACGCAGATGCAAGTCTTATTCTATCTAAAAAAAAATATAAAGTGACAAATTTTGAGTTGTGACATTATTGTTAAAATAATATAAAACAGTAGTTTTTAATATCAAAAGTTACTTAATATTTTATAACATGGCTTTGTTGGTGATATTTACATGAGCAAATTTAACTTATATTCTGCAACAAAATCATCGCAACCTTGAGGAAAATTTATTTCTGACCTCTTAACATATGTGGGTAAAAGTTCATCCTTAGGTTTATTCATACATTTTTAGCAAAGAAATATTTACTACAACTTTTCTAACATCAATAAGGTTTTTGTTTATTTCTGTGAAGTTATCGTAAATTAAAATCTTTAAAAGTATTTTCCTGGAAGTCTTGGTTTTTTGAGTTATGACAGTCTTGCGAGCGTTATGTGTTTATTTTTAACCAAAACATTGAGTGTGAATTGAAAAAAAGCCATGCCAAACACGTGCAATGCTTTTTCTCACTATGCCCCCACACCTCTAGTGATTAATCATACGCAATTAAACAGAAAAACAATAGCAAGCGAAAGCCCCCCTTTGAAGTTGAGCGAAAAAAATTCGCCTCAACTTTGCGGAACTCAACCATCGCTAAAGCCAAGTGGTGTGCTTGCCGCTTTTGCTTATTAAAAATTAAAAAAAAAAAAACTTATTCGTCAAAGCTGTGGCGCACGTCCACGTACAAACATAAAACTTTGCCTCTACTGGCCTACCTCTACTGTCCATCCATTTGCCGTCATTTCCAATTTAATCAACAACATTTGCATGAGTTTTTCTTCTTTTTTTTTTTTTGGTGAAACTTATGGCAATTCATCAAATTCAACATTTGTCACCATAGGCCAGACAGACAGCATGGGACAACACAGCGTGGTGTAAATGTGACAAAAAATGTGCGAAAAATTAAGTAAAAGACAGAGAAAGCATGAAATAAATAAGAAACGTGATGTAATTTAGGTTTTTTGGAAGCATGCAATTGAAAGTGACGTCGATTTGTTGGAGAAAAAAATGAACTTGAAACAGTGTTTAACCGGAGCTAACTGAATACATTAAACACTTTGAAAGAAGAAGTTTAACAAATTTAAATTAATTTCGGAAAAAATTAAATAATTTGAGTAAAAATAGAAAAACCATTACTTCAAGAAGCTTATTTTGAGAGTAGCTATTATCCGCATTCAGTATCAAGTGGCTCTGTTTACGGTAAAGTTCACTAAAATAGACCCAACATTATAGTCAATAAAAGAAAAACTTAAGTCGCGAAGTTTGCTCACAACCAAATTATAAAGAGATTTGTGAACGAAGTACATAGCCTCTGAAACCCCGGCCTGATGTTAGAATTGTACCCTAGTCATGAACTGAAATGGCATATAAGGATTTGGTCATAAATTAAGTGAGTTGGTATGTACGTTGGATACTTCATGAAAACACAAAAATTCTTGAAAACTTTCAACAATGATTCCTTTCAGAATATGTATTCTGGTAGAGGACTCAAAAACGACAATGATCTTGACAAAAATATAAACTTGCCAATAAAAACTAGAAGATTCTTGAATTCCGACCCCCATTTGACACCCAAAATTCGTAGCCAAAAAAGTATTCACAAAATTGATAAAACTGAAACTTATGGAAAATATTTACAAATAAAAATCTAAAATACAATTTACAGAAAACCAATTTTTGTATAGACATACAGATTGCAATTATTTACAAGTGAATATTTGAATTACAATGATAGAATTACACTTTTTCTTGAAAATGCATTATATGCCTGAATAAAGCATTATCTGCGCTTAAACTTATTTTCTGCTGCGCTAAATGAAAGTTCAGTTTCAATTAAAAGTAAACGTCTAAAGTAATTACAACCCAAAAAACTTCAATCCGTTGTTCTACATTTTTAACCTTTTAAAGTTTCGTCAGGTGAGACTGTTTGGTAAGTCAAGCAACGTCGCTTTTCACATATTGGACATGATTTAGTGCCTAATTTTTCAACTTGGATACTGTATGATACAAAAAAATGGGTTTGTATTATGTTAAGTGGCATCTTATCGAGATCAAAGAATATGCGACGATGATCGACAAACAGTCCCATAGCTGTGTGTCGCACTTAGAAAGATAAAATATGAGACTTACTCCCATTGTTACCCCCCCCCCCCCCCCCTAATATTTTTTCTGAACATATTGTCTCTATTTTTTACAGGGCACACTTTTAAAGATATAATTTTTAAAGTTTTTCCGCACTTCCAGGTTTTCCAGGGTGTCTCTGCTGGATTAGAGTGTAAGAGCAACCTGCAGTTTTGTCCCACTCGACATTTTCTCTGTTCCTTAGGGGTGCTCTCCAACAATAATTACATTTTTATGTCACTGACTTCTTTAACTAACTTACATGGTGCCTCAATTGGGTAGAACGTGAACATTGATGCCGCAGACGACACTTTTATCATTCCGAATCATGAGGTGTTATTAAAAGAAAACTTGACCAAGTAGTCCTTATCAAGTTCGTTAACTTCGAGTGGTCGATGTAAATGTGTAGGCTTCAGTGAAGTTTGGAAGATGCGCAGTTTAACGTTGGTTTTGCCAATTACAACAGACCTCGTCGACCATATCATTAGAGCACCTCTGGTTGAATATTGGCCACAATATGAATTTCACTAATGCTGCCGCTACTTTATAAGTCATTTAATGTTTGGAAATATGAAGGCGATTTATAGAACTACCGTTTAAAGCCAAGTACCCAAACACATATCCATTACTAATTGGTTAGTTGATAATTAATCATCAAGAATTACACACATTTTGACAGAAAAATATTCAAAACACTTAAATTTGCATAGTTGGATACTCTGTTTGCAAAAATGTCCACAGACGTAAAGATTATATCGGAATATTCCATTGATTTTATTGTAAATTGTGCTTGTTTGTGGACACAAATCATTAATAAACTCGTATTCTGGAAAAAATAGACCTTTAGTAGTAGTAGTATCTTTGGAACAGAATTATTAATTACGAATTATAATATAATTGTCACTTAACCTATTAAGCAAAAATAGGTCTTCCTAGTTTTTCACCACCAACTGCATTTGGAACCACCCTAACCACCCTTGTGTAAATGAATTAACGAAACTAGGTATTAAAATCATTTTCTTTTAAGATGGATCTATGAATTGTATTAGTCTAAGTTAGCATATGATGATTTTTAAACTTCACTTCAAAATTAACTACGAAACGAAGAAGCTGTTCTTCATTGCCGTGCACGATTTTTTACTTTAAAAACTATTGATTCTGTCCAGAATAAGTTTCAATTAAAAATTTAATATTTCCTAGTACCCTCATGTTAAATCACCGCACTTACTGTCAATTTTTATATTTTATTTAAATCTTTAAAACTTTCCGCATCAAGATTATGCTTTTTATTTATTTGCATAATACTTACCTATATGTGCAATTTTTATAACATTAAGTATTAAATCAAAATTATAAAAGAAACCATAATGTAAACACAACATGATAAAGAAAACCGGTTTTTTATTTTTAGCAAAACTAAAAGGCTTTTATATCAAAAAAATAAAATTTGCCCTTTACCTAGTTAAAGATGACAACCGACAGCAGCATAAAGATACATACATATAAATACGTAGATATGTTGATCTGCATTAAAGTTACCAAGTAACCACGAGCCAACCACGAGACAAGTTGGCAAATTCATATGGCCAGACCATTTTCGTGTTTCTTTTTTTTTTTTTGTATTTCGAAACAAGTTTTAAAAATCTTACACAGTATACATAATAAAGACTTTACTTTAGGTTTAAATGTTACAATTAAGATCTTTTCGTTTACCAATAGTGTAGTTATGTTTTCTTACAGACTGCACAGTGGGTGAAAAATAAAAATTTTGTTAAATATTTTATTTAATAAAAATCTATAAGAACTACTGTTTTTTGTCTAAAAACTTCTATATTTTTATTTATATATTTATATAAAAAAAATGGCTTAAGTTGTTAGCAAATCTAGAAACAAACGTTGACAAAACGTCAAAAAAAAAATCACAAAAAAGAAGAAACATTAAGGAGTCAAACAACTTAAATGACTTCATTGTTGTCAAGCCGGTCGTCGTATTAGCTGTCATGTTGCTGAACATGCCCGCTGTTGCTGATTTTTATATTAAATGTATTATATAGTAAATATCTATATACAATAAACTACATTATATAAAATTCGTAAGACCGATAACAATATACGCGCTTCAACTTAATAGGCATGCAAATCAAGAGCAACATCTTTTAAATTATCCGACATCAACAAAAAAAAAAAATCACACAAACCCAATTTTTTCCATTAATAAGTCAGTTACATTTTTTTTTAATTTGATCTTGAGATTTTTGCAAAATGTGCGTCATAAAATTTTATCAAAAAAAGGAAATACATGAAGCGTTTTAAGCACTGTAAGTTCCAACTTATGGGAAGTATTGAGGTTTGACTCAACTATCATGATATGCCTATTTTATAACCATGTTTCAAACTACATAGGGATTATGCAAATACGCAAGCATTAGAGAGGCCATCTGAATCCAAAAATATATCCATCGCCGATATGATGACACCCACAGACAGATAGATGCAAAGAAGATCTAGGATATAACAGTGCTGAATGGTAGTGAATAATATGGTTTTGAAACTGCACGGTGCAGAATAAAAACATTATCCAGAAATTAAAAATGCCTTTATTATTTAGTTTCTGTTTAGTCTTTAAATTACACTATCCTGCAAGATTTTCTGAAGTTTTAAGCAATTACACAGAAGAAAAAAACTGACGGTAAAACTAACTATAAGTTTTGTATTCTATAGTTTTTCCAATTTTCTATTGGAAACAAAAACAACAATTCAAAATCAGCTTTACTTTTCTACAGTTGAATTCAACTGTACATTTTGTATTCCATACATTTTTTATTTTTTTTTCATATGAATAAAAGTTTGAGTTGAGTTTTTAACAGGTTCATAAAATTTTCACATTGTTTGAGAATAAATCAACATAAGTTTGCTAGAGTTGTACTGATATTTTGCCATTTGAAATGGTACCGCCGCAGAAGTTGCTTCCTACAATTTCTGCGGCTTTTTGGAAACGGCTAGTTACAGCCCTTCTGGGATGCTTACTATTAAACCGTTGCAAAACAGTTTTAACTGTATTGTAACAGTTTATATTGTTAGCTGGCCCTTTTAGAAGGTTATATTTACTGTAACTGCGTTTGATAGTTTCTAATCGAGTAAAAGTAGATTTACAAAGTTTAACGGTCTAAATAAAAAAACTCCGGGTTGGTGCAATTTCTATCGAAAATCTAGGTTAAATTAACTGTTTTCACAGTACCTAAACATTTTAACAGTAACTGTACAGTACTATTTTCACAGTAATTTTACTGGACTGCACAGTCAATTTAACCTTTACTGCGGGTTGTAACAATTTCTACCGTTGGAATCGGTTGGATTGACCGATATTTTTTTTTCTGTGTATGGTCTTTGGCGAAATTTTTCGAAGAATATTTCTGCAGAAATATTAAACCCATTATAATCCAGTTTTTGAAAGGGGCAAAAAAAAGGTGTCAAAAACTCCATGAAAATTGGATATAATGGGTAATGGGTTATTTATTGTGTAATTCTATGGTGACTTTGGAACAACATAATTTATCTAAAACTAAATTTAGGCCCCTATTTTGGTTATCTATATGTGATAAAATCGATGACCATCGAATATTGTAACCTTCTCAATTTCTGTAGTGGCTGCTGCAAAAAACATGCTTTATGCTATAAATGAAAATCTTCGATGTTTCAGCAGTTATATAGAATATACTTTGTGCTGTTCACGAACTTTCTCATCGTTTTCAGCAGTAACGCTTGTTATTTTCTAGTATTTGATTCATATTGCTCTGGCCTTAGAGTCTTATGGTAGATGGCGCTGATTGGTTGTCACAGTAGGGGTGCAATGATTAGTTATTTTCAAAAACAATCCGTAAGTGTTTGCTCAGACATTTTTGTATCCGGAAAAATATTACAATTAAGTAATTCCAAGCTTGTGGCATCAAGATGATCAACGGATATTTGTTTCTAAGTTTGAGCGATGCCTTTTTTAACCATACGTAGTTCCAAAAATATGAGTATCTGTTGAT
This sequence comes from Calliopum simillimum, assembly GCA_951812925.1. NCBI lineage: Eukaryota > Metazoa > Arthropoda > Insecta > Diptera > Lauxaniidae > Calliopum > Calliopum simillimum. Next base: position 9,776,833 of record OX638368.1, read on the forward strand.
TTATTAATCCTCCGTTCAACATTGTGGTGCGTTAGACCGTTTTAATACTTTTAGTGTCATGATATTTTCTCTGTTAAATGTGGTAAATGTCGCCATGGCTTTTTTGAACTCGATGCAGTGAGTCAAATGTGATACATTCTAAAATATTAGGCCATGTTTTTTAGGCCAAAAACTCATAATCCGTCAGATCACAATAATAAAAACAGTAAAAATAAATACATAGTAGATATTTAATCGGTCAGAACACAAAGTTTGACTAACAGCCTCTTTATGGATCGCTTATGGAGGGTAAAAATACTTTTACAACTTTGTCGGAACTAAATACCTTATGCAAACTTTGTAAAGAAATGAAAACAAAATAATATATACGTATACATCCGTGTCAGGCATAACACATTTTTGTGATTATTTATCGCTTTGTTATTTCACTAAAACAATTCCCGCAGTAGTATCAATATTTATCAATATACGTAATAAAAATACATTGCTCATTGTTAGTTTAATATTTAATAATGCTAATGAATTACGAAACAAAATTTTGTGTAAATATTACAAGACATATTTTGCTCCGAATTTTTGTATACTGACACATAAAATATGACGTTTGTGTAGTGAGTCATTTTTTAACACCTTTTTTTTCAAACTTTTCACACTTTTAGCTAAATTTCTCATGCTTTTTATTGTAATAAATTATAAGATAATTGAATTAGAATTTTACAGAATAATAAACTATTTGCCTAATAACAAGGTACATTATACATAGATATAAATAATATTGAAGAAAATATATTTATAATAAGAAAAATTTCAAATTCAAAGAATGCCGCCACATGCATCCGGTGAAGAAAAATCTTTTCTTTGCGAAATTTTTCACGCTCAAAATTATTCTACAAATAAACATCATAGCAAGAAAATAGATCAGCTTAAAATTTTTTGTTTAAATCATCGATAAATGGGTTAATTTTATGAAATATAATTAAACACGAAAAGAAAAAAAAAACATTTTTGTTTTTAATTTTTATTTAGACTGGTTCTGGCTGAATTGCTTTGACGAACCGGCCAGACAGCAATTGACAGCAAAAAAAAAAATCTATACTAATGAGTCTTATTTATTTTTGTTGCAGAAAAATAGCTTAGAAACAGGTGAAAGACAGAATTGTACATATATATATTCGTAAATAATTATATTTTCTTCAGTGTATCTATTATATGAGAAGTTTTTTATAATTAGTTATCATACAAAAGAATTACAACAATTAGATTTATGAGTAAAATGCAATAAATTAACATAAGCGAGTCAGTTTAATTAGCATCAGTCATACATTAATAAGCGTCAGTACACTGTCGTCGTAACTATGATTGAAAAGCATTGATTGCAATTGAATTAAATCTTTTTTGTGTAAATTTTCTTAGTTAATTGAAGTGATTTATTGTGATTTATACCATGTTCATTCCATGATATTCCTTAGAAAGCATTAGTAATTCTACAAATTTTTAGATCAAAGCTATATCTTGCTTTTGTATATTTTATTTCTTCTCGAAGCATATGAACTTTATAAAACTACTGCATTGTAAACGGTGACTAGCTATCATCTCTCCAACTTAACATACGTATTTCTTTTTCAAGCGAAGAATTCAGCAATATCTTAAGATTACAGAGTTTTCGGCATGAAAAAGATTCCAATATAATAAGACAGACACACAAAAAAGTTGAATGAACTTTCCATATCTTATATGCAGTCTTATGAAATTTTTTACCATTAGTCCGACTGCATCCTCAGAATCGTCAAGATACCTGCAGAATTTCGAGATATCCTTGCTTGAAGTTGAAAAAAGCACTTTTTCAGGTTTATGGTATAACGACACTTTAGCCAGGGGTCTTGACTCGCCGGTGGCCAGATTAAGAAACGGTTCTTGATTTAAATAAATAAAAGACTCGATTTCAAGTCCAATTATTTATTTTAATATTATTTCTTTATTTAAATAATAATAAATACATCCTTTTACATCTCTTCCTAGTTCTGACCGTCAGTCGCTGATACTCCTTCTTGTTAACCTTCCATATCTCCTAGCGAAGTAGTGGCATTACTGTTTTCTTTTGACTATGGATGACAACTCCTCGACTCAAGTTTCACACCCTTACTATCTAGTTTGTACAACAAATTTGCGCATTCTAAACTGTAGATCAACGGAAACAGCGAAACAAGCGAGTTTCCACAAAACATTCCTCATGTCTCCAAAGCCACTTTCTATGCCTACCTACGGAATTTCTATGTCTGCGCAATAAGCCGACGTACATCAGGTCCTGTACCTACGGAAATAGCTAAACAAGCGAGTTCCCACACAAACACTCCTCGTATCTCAAACGGTGCTTTCTATGCCTACATATAGAATTCCTCTGTTTGCGCAATAGGCTGACATACTTCAAGTTGTGTACCAACGGACACAGCTGAACAATCGAGTCCCCGTGTGTAAATGCAGGGGACGTATGTACTTAGTTGTGTATTTGTGACTGCAGCTAACCCAGCGAGTCCCCACAAAACAACTCTTGCTACCAGCTAATTTCTACTATAGTCACTACTACTACGTCTACGGTTAACAGTTACCTTCATTTCTTCTGGTTCCGTCTGCTGTTACTGCAACTGCAACTTCTGCTGCGATGTGTGCCGCGGGATTTCTCGGGAGTCACTAGCTGATTTTTCACGGAATAATTGTTATATATATTATTCTTACTACGTGTACACATGTTTGATCAGCTGTTTCTCCTCAAAGCCATCAACAGCTGTTTCTGAGGATGACTGACGTGCCAGGGGTGACACTGACAAATTTCAATTTACTATATTAGGAATGTTCACTAACTGTATTAACTTATAATTCTTTTCTTAAACTTTACAATTAATGAATATATGTGTTTATTTAACTAAACAATGCATATTCATAAAAAATAAATGGCAGAATGAAATAATCAAATAAAAATAAAGGCATAAAAATGAGAAGGACACTTCGTCCTTATAATGGAGCAGTTCTAGAAAAAGTTGTGATTCCATTTCATTTAATGATATCAAGTAGCAATAATCTTCCTTATCAAACAATACCCTTTTTGATTAGATTCTTACTTTCCAAGTTATCTTTCTTCAAAGTAATGACATAATATTTTTAAGTTTTTTATGGCCATAAATCAGTTTTCCGCTTTTTACATACTCGTAAAGTAGTATTTTGTATATCTATGGGTCAAGATGCGTTTATTTCAAAGCGTGATATCTCGGAGAGAGAAGATTATGACTATCCAATACCATTATAAAAATGGAATTATACCTTTTCCTGTAAGTGTACCATAAGTCTGGAAAAAAAGCTTTCTGAAACCTTTAACAATGATATATCAAAATCTTACGGGTGTATTAGCTGTCTTGATCTAGAATTCGGATTCAATGTCAAAAAGTACGTTAGAGTTCATATGTCTAGCCAAAAGTTTGTTCCATTTTTTGTTTTTTTACTTTGTGTGCCTGTGCATATGAAGATGCATTTTTGTTGATGGTTTTCGCAGCATATGACCTAATCATTTCAATTTTCGTCATCTGATTTGTACAGAGATAACATTTTGTCAAAAGCATATTTATTTTAACAAAATATGTATTTATATTTCAATAAAAAAAGCTTTTCAAACTACTTATTACCCTTCTAGAAAATAAATTGTGTGATCTAATCCAAACCTCTATAAACTAAATTTGCACAAGTTGTTATCAATCAATCAAAAGATAAAAATTTGCCATATTTTTATAAAATTTAAAAGTAAATTTAAAAATGTTCTCTGCATTCATTGCAAGATCACAAAATTTATTAATAAAATTTAAATTCAATTAAAATGTTCAAAGCATTTTCATTGCAACATTTCCGTAAATATCTATGGGATTATGATGACGCCAACGCAGTCTATTGCCATCATTTGGATTTTTGTCTTTCATCAGCAATGTTACCCTGTAAAATGTACATGAACTGTCGCCTTTCCTAAATGCTTTTAAGTATGAAACAATTATAACAATAACAAACAATAACAACAACAACAACAATAACAACAATTACAATTGCAATCATTATTCGAGGTAAGGCGACCTTTTTCAGACCAATCTTGAATATCTGCAGGTGATTGACATCGTTGTTTTTTTGAGGAGGAACGGCTTTTAATTGTTTGTGTTTACCAAATAATAAACAAAAACACAAATTATGAGAAAACAATAACAGCAACAGCAACTACAACAACAACAACAGTAACTGTAAAAATAGTTCATTCAACTATTTGTTGATACTTCAAGTTGTTGTCGTTGTTGTTGTTATTGTTGCTATAAAGAATTCTTTGATTCAATTAAGGAAGTAAATAAACAAAGGAAAAGTCTTTTAAATTGCACAGTGTTTGCCAAAAAAAAAGTGGAAAAATAGTACAACTTGTATGTATGTATGATTCTATTTATATGTTTCGACGAATATTTAAAAATTTTGAAGGAATCTTAGGAGAAATCAACTTTAAAAGAATTTTGATATTCATTCTATCCACTAGGCACTATAACACTTATTTACCTGCGGAAACGTAAACATTTTTTTCTTGGTAGTGGAATCATTCCAACGAATGAATAAAAGTTTTTCAAGATAGCATTTTCATGAAAAGTTGGAATGCGAAAAGGGTTATTTCTTAGTAATAGAAGGGCTTATATTTATTTATGCATGAATACTGACAAAACTTAATACATTTTTAAATCAATATACTTATTCTTAATTTATATCCAATATGCTTTCTCAAATCATTTGTAGACTCCGAGACGTGATCTGATTTTTAAATATTTTTGAGATTTGAGACAAAGTCTACAAAATTCAATGTAAAATATACAGTAGAGTGCGTCGAAATTAATATTCATCCCAAAACCGACTCAAAAGTTAGAAGGACTCTTAAAAACGATACATGCATCATTTTTTTTTTTTTTTTTTTTTTTTTTTTTTCATTCTGAGGACAACCGATGGAGCACTTTTGATTCTACTGAAGTCCCATTTTGGCTAAAAAAAAACATGTTTTTTGATCATAATTTTTTGTTTTCATTAGAAAATGGATATATAGAAATGGATGGTAGGTATAGATAATATTTGGTTACAAAAATCTATTTTTTACGTTTTTCAATAACGAGATCGGAAAAAAGATTTTTTACTCAAAAACAAGGCATCTACGAAAAAATGGTATACGGTAAAAAATACTTAAGATTATCCAAAAAACACGTGTGAATTTTTTCAGAAAAAAAAAATTCTGAAAAAAATTCACATCAATTCTTTGAAAGATTCTAAATAATTTTATTTTGTTATATAAATTATCTTTACCATCAACTTATCTTTACAGAATGAAATCTGATGGGTCGTCATCGAAAAAGCTCCAATTGTTCATTGAATATGGTTTTCATCCAAGAAGAAAGTCATATCAAAACCATAGAGAACATGTAATATAAATATAAGTTGCCATTTATATGAAAACCTTGTAATATTAAGAAGAAATCTCATCGTTTTCAATACGATTTCTTCTTAATTTTATAAGAAATGTTCTGGAAAATAATAAGATTTCTTCTCAATACTATAAAATTTTCATATAAATAGCAACTTATATTTATATTAGATGTTCTCTATGGTTTTGATATGACTTTCTTCTTGGATGAAAACCATATTTAATGAACAATTGGAGCTTTTTCGATGACGACCCATCAGATTTCATTCTGTAAAGATAAGTTGATGGTAAAGATAATTTATATAACAAAATAAAATTATTTACATTGTATTTTCTTAAATGCCTCAGTCCTGCCGTCATTCCCCAAGCAATATAAATAAATACATAAGGTTCTGTCAAATTTAAACAAGAAAAAAAAATTTATACGATTTTCTCCTTAAAACTAGAAAATAATAAGTTTCTCACGTTACTTACATCTTTCTATGTTATATTCCATATAGAAATGATGCAAAAATCTTTTTAAAATTTTAGGAAGATTTTTTGAGTTAATTCATAGAGATTGCTCTATGGAAAATTCATGTTGTATTCTATTTTTAATGGGAATTCATAGGTAATTTTTTGCTCTGTGTACCGTTTTTAAGAGTCCCTCTAACATTTGAGTCGGTTTCGGGATGATTTTATTTTGCTTCATACAAAATCGACCCGGTCTAATATACAGTGTAAGTATTTTTCTCTCAATCTCCTTAATTTTAATTGTTTGTGCAGAGAGACTTAATAAATTATTTCGAAATTAATTGAAACTAGAATTTTTTTTTTTTATTCACTTCTACATATGTTTTCAAAAAACGATTCTATGTCAACAGTGATGCTGAGGTGTCTAAAATTCAAATTGTACCTTTTACCATTCAATAAAGCAAAACATAAAATATTTTTGAAAACAAATGCTGAAATAATAGGTTTTACACTATCGGTTATCCATTCAATTTAGGTATTTTATAAGGTTCCTTGAAGATTAAGAGATGAAGAAAATATTTTAGAAATTATTTTTCTATCACGAGGGGACTAACAAAAGTTCGCAGAGTTAGTTAAAAGAAAACTAAAAAAAAGTATTTTTGTTAATTTATGTTTAATCTTCATCCATTTTTGTCTTCTCTGCATTATTGCCATACATTTTCATAAATTTTGTTAGCCTCACTTAGTGGATCACTTGTTAAAATCACTCCGAAAAACATTTTTCTAAAGCTTCCTGACCTCTCACTAACTGCATTTATTATCTTTGCATTGCCATTAAAGGCTTTTCCCCTGAATTGTTCTTTCCTAATTTTTGGAAACAACCACAAATTACAAGGTGCCAGATCCGGAAAACATGCGAATGTTCTTCCTCATAATAGCCGCATTTCGACTACAGCATACGGTCGCAACTGCTTCAATGTTCGACAGACAATACTCTTCTGTTGTTCTTTGTATTTGTCGAACAAAACCCAAAGAAAATAAAAGCACTTAAAAAATTTTATTCCAAGAGTTTCCTGTATTCTAATGCAAAAGTCTATTTCTTTTTTCGCATTAGGATATTAGTTCATATTGAAACATTTTTCGATTTGTTTTTAAACGATTCATCTTCGTTCTGTACTAATAATAAGAGGACTACTTCGACGATGACATTTCGGCAATCCTAATTTTAATAAAAGTAGGACTCAATGATGCCCACAGCCAACAAACTGTTATATTTATATAGGTGCTACAACCTCAACCTCTTCTATGTAGTTCAGTAGATAATGTCAATGATAAAAAAGTATTTTCTAGAATTGCCCATTTGTTGATAAGTACATCATTACTGACAAAGAGTATGTAGGTTGTCAACAAAAGTTTTGCTGTTTTTATTGCTATTGTAGTTGATGTTGCAGTTAATGCTGTAGAATTTGAGTTCAAGCTCAAGGTATCTTGTAGTCAACGGCATGTAAAATACAGAAAACAACAAAGATAAATAGCAATGAATAATGTACAAATAAAAATAAAGTTACACTGAGAAAAAGTCCTTCAGTAGTTTTTACTTTATTGACATAGGCGGCCATTTTAGTATAAAAAGAGGTCCCATTAATGTTGAAGATAAATATTATATGCAATACAATATGTATATTTGATCATACTGTATCTAAAATCACTGTCACATAAATTTTGTTTTGCCTTTTGTTTTTCAATCTAATTTTATTTTACTCTCTCAATAAACTTTCAAATGTAAAGACGTGTGTCGCCTTTTATTTGTTGAACTGCGCTGAAGGATTTTTAGTTTTTTCCAACAATTAAAATGCCCGTTTATAATTTTTTTGAAATCCTCTTTAAATTTCCTTCAATTTGATAGTACATTTATTACACCAATTTTTTGATTTGAGATCGGAAACAAATCTATATATTAGTACGAAAGACAAAAATTTGTCCTACCTTTTTTACCATGCTAGAAATGAAGCACGACTCTGAATTACACACCATTAGAAAGATATTTGTGTGTAAATGTGCACAAAGTTAAAATTATTTTAATATTTTGCCATTGAGCCAGGTAAAATTACGCGGTCATACAGAGAAAAATACAAAATGCTGACAGACACTGACTTCATGCTTTTATACCATACACTCAGGGTATATTCACCTTGTAACGCAGAGAAGGAGGTGTGACAGGTATAAAAAAGCATATATAATTTTGATAAGCGTCACTTTCTGAGTCGATATAGCCATGCCCGTCTGTCAGGCTGACTGGCTGGCTGGCAGGCTGTCTGTTGAAATATTTTTTACGAGAAAACTAAGCAAGATAATTCAGTGAAATTTAGTTCAGTGGCTTTGCCATAAAAGTTAGCTCAAGGTATTGAAAATGAGTGAAATCGGTCGAAGGCCACGCCTACCGTTCATACAAAAAATATATTCCAAATCTGAAGCAAAATACACATAAATACAAGCTCTGGACGAAAACAAGGCGGATTCGAACAAGAGGGCGTGGCACCTCCCATATAAGTAAAAGTTTTGAAATGCTATAATGAAAACGTTATTCGAAATAATCGAACCAAAAACTAAGTGAATTGTTCAAGATAATTTGGCACCACCCATATTTTCAAAAAACTGCAGTGTAGGGCATTTAATTTTTAGCCAGGCCAAAGGTAACACCTTTACTTGTTTGTTTTCTTTTCGTTTCACATTTGTTATTGTACCAGGGATGATAAATGAGCTTTTGTACCAAATAGTAAAAAAAAGGACTAAAACTGTCCAAAAAGTACCAAAATTATTTTAAGCATTTGTGGTCAAATTTCGCCCAATTCTAGTAATTAAAAAATTATTAATAGGACCTTTTTCATACTGCCAAGGTAGGAAAAGAAGGAAAAAAATTAAAAATATCAACTTTAAAGGTCCAGAACTTTATGCAATCCTTTTAAACCCTTTACCCAAAATATATTTTTACGACGCTTATAAACTTATCGTTAATACCCAGTATATGTCACACTCTGCGCAAACCAACAACAAAAGTATGCCATCAAGCTAAAACCCTAAAGGAATCATAATACGGTCTTTCATAGACATCTCTGATATACGTAGAATCGGTGCAATAAGAAATACGCGATTCGGGAAATGTCCACAAGCACGATGCAGAAGTTTTGTGGAAACCACATGCTGCAAGTGAAAGTATAAGGATAAAACAAAACATTTCCATCCCATGTGATCACTTACGAGGTTCTTAACACTTTTCACGTCATTACCGATTTTAAGATTTAAAAGATGTGATGAAAATTTTGCAATGAATGCCATGAAGCACAAGTTTTTGCTCAGTGTAACATATGAAAATAACTGTCGTAGCTATTTATATCTGACAGTTTTAAGCAATTACGTTTACAGTAATGCAAACATCGGATTATGTCGATCTTCCGAGTATTATTTGCTTAAACAAAAATAAATCATACGCCAAAAACCCACGTTCACACACAACGTTTAAGGTGCCGCCTTCTATAGAACGTATTATTTTGTAGCAATTTGGATTAAAAAGTGATTAAAATTGAAACAACATATGTATAGTGCCAGGCGACAAATGTCACTGTCAGATAAGAGGCGCGAATTAAGGTTACCACCCATTAAGCGAAATGAGTGCAAGCAAAATAAAGCTGTAAGCAATCACAGATACCCAAATATTGATGCAAAAAATATAATGAATAATAATTAATTAAATTTGAAAAAGATTTAACAAAAAATTGAGTTCACTTGCATTTTGGGTTCTTTCTGTACACGTGCAGCAGCAGCATCAACAGCAAAATAGTTATCTGTTACCACAAATTTTCAGCTGATTCAGCATTTTATACAAAATTTGCTGTTGCTACTCGCACTCTCCCTTTGCCATTGCTGTTGTAATTAAATCATTGTTTTCTCTTGTGATTTATTTATGTATTTTTTCTTCTTTTGCTCCTTTAATTAGCGCTGTTTCTAATTAGTGTATTTTAAATGTAATTAATTTTGTGCATTCGAAATGCTGTTCATTTTTCGTGAAAATTTCTTAAGAATTTTTATTTATTTTCATTTATTGCTACTGGCTAGCTGGTTATGTCTGAACTGGACTTTGGCATTTTTCTTTTTTTATTTTTCATTTCAACCACATCTGTTTAAATTATAATTCTAATTACAAATGGCTAATTTATTTATTTATTTCTGCGCATCATGTGGTATATGGTATAGAAATATTTCAGCAAATTTGAAGTTCATTAACTTAAACAGTTTAATGGCAGCACAAGCCAACAGCAGCGAAATAATTAGGAAATGTAATGAATAAAAATATTGCAGATACAGTTTTGTGCTCTGCTGACTGTCTTACAGGCACAGGTAATTTGGTTTTTGTCTAGGAAATTCCTAAAGCACACTAGGGGTTTGCAATTTAGCTATGTGATAAATGGCAGAAAAAACATTAGTGAGGGAAAATGTTTTTAATAACTTTTGAATCGAATGTCTTACTGTGGAAAATTAAGTTTTGCGTATTTGCAAACAAAAGAAAAAATATTGTTTGGAAAGCATTTTCGGCAAGTTACCGAATCTATACTAATATAATATATATATTTTTATATTATAAAAATTAAAATTTGTATGTTTTTATGTTCCGCATATACTGCCAAACGGCTGGACTGATCACTGTAAAAATGTATAATTATAGGTTTTTGGGTACGGCGCAAGTTTCTGCATCATTAGTTTTTCGGAACCAAAAATTTCAAAATAAAAATGTTCGTGTTTTCTACGCTTTTCATGACCTTTTACGACTTCTTAGTTGAAAAAATTGTTTTTCACCCAAGGGTCCCCTCTATGATAATTCGTTTTTTCGTGTTTCCAAAAAAATCATTTCATATCGCTGAAAATATTTAACGGACATGGATGAGATTTGGTATATGTATTAAAAGTTTCAACATAAATAATGTCCAAGGGAAAAATGGGCGGTACCACGGCCTTTTGAAAAATGTCACATCTCTGAAACTATTTAGCCCACATACTTAGATGAGACAATTAACGTTCTTTGGTATATGGAAGATTTGGCAACGCACACCGGATAATGCTATTATAGAATATAAAACAAATACTTATTATTTAAAACAAATATTTATCTCTTATTCTAAGCCGTAAATATACATTGGTGAATCTCCAAAAGATTTACCAACACATGCTTTATTTTGTCCCCACTTATTTTTTCTTCTTTTTTTTATTATTTGCAGATACAGAACATGAACCCTTTTGAAAAATGAACAACAACAACAAGTCTATTGAATTAACCAATAAACAACAATCTCTCGTGAGAGAACCATTCTCCCGGATACAATTTGAAGGAAGAATGACTGGATGGGAGAGTGGCAAGATTGGAGAATGACTAAATGGGAGAGTGACTAGATGGGAGAGTGGTTAGATGGAAGAATGACTAGACGGGAGAATGACAACAAGGGAGAATGACTAGATGGGAGGATGACTAAATTGAAAAATAACAAAATAATGCAAGAACAGTAATATCCAAATGAAAAAAGCAATTATTTTTAGAAAATTTGATACTGGTGGATAGCAACTCACGGTGGTTTTTAAAAAATTTCAACTTTTTGAAATACCACCCGCGATTTTTTTCGGGGATAGTGTTGGGGGACCCTTCTAGTATCAGAATCCGGGAACCGCGAAATCGAACGTCCAGCCGTTTTTTTTTTCGACATTTTAGTTTTTTTAACGATTTTTGAGAATGTCTCGGATTTATATACATATTATGTACACATATATATGTATGTACGTACATATATATACTTGTATATGTATATATGTGTAATATATATATATGTATATTAGGGGTGTTTTAGTGCACGAAATTTGGATTTTGATACTTGACACCCCTCAATTTTGTGAGGTTGGAAAAAAAAATTAGTTTGCAAAAAAAATTTTGGTTGTGGGGTGAGGATAAGGGTTGGCGCATCGAGGTCAAAGATGAGAGAAACGGAGAAACAATTTACTTACAGCCCTTCAAGAGGGGCCACCTCTAGAGGGTTCAAATGTATGACCGACCCACATTTTTTTTTCTCCCCCAACATTTTTACCAAACATACCTACCCCTTATCTCTAACCCCTAAGGGGGCTTCCATACAAAATTGAAATTTTTAGGAAATCGACCCCCACCACTCCCAGGGTGCCCCTAGAAAGGTCAAATGTATGACCGGCCCCTAATATTTTTTCCTCTGCAACATTTTTTCCCACCATGCATACCCTCTATCTTTAGCTCCTTAGGGGGCTCCCATACAAAACTGACGTCATAGACATAAAAAATATGGAAAGGAAATCGTCAAATAGGCCCATAACTGCCCAGGAGTCTCTCCTAGAGGAGTCAAATATATGACCGACCCCCATCACCCCCCCTCCAAAGTTTCACAGCTTACCTACCCCCTATTTCCAATCCTTAAGGGGGCTCCCATACAAAGTTACGGTTTTTTTAAAAACTGCCCCCAATGCCCTAACTGGACCATGAGTGAACCATGGGTACGCCTAGAAGGGTCAAATGTATGACCGACCCCCATTATTTCTAAGAAAATTTATAAAAAAACAAAATTTGTATGGCAGGCCCTTTTAGGGTTGAAAATAGGGGGTAGGTATGTGGCCAAAAAATATAGGTCGCGAAAAAATAATGGGGGTCGGTCATACATTTAACCCTTCTATGGGTACTCGTGGGCCAGTTAGGGCAGTTGGGGCATTTTATATAAGAACAGTAACTTTGTATGGGAGCCCCCTTAAGGATTAGAAATAGGGGGTAGGTATGCTGAGAAAAATCTTTGGAAAAGAGCTAATGGGGTTCGGTCTTATATTTGACTCCTCTATGAGTGACTTCTGGGCAGTTATGGGCCTATTTGACGATTTCCTTTCCATATTTTTCATGTCCATGACATCTATTTCGTATGGGAGTCCCCTAAATAGTAAGAGATAGAGGGTAAGTATGTTAGAAAAAAATTTTGGGGAGAAAAAAATATTAGGGACCAGTCATACATTAGACCCTTCTAGGGGCACCCAAGGAGTGGTGGGGGTCGATTTCCTAAAAATGTCAATTTTATATGGGAGCCCCCTTAGGAGCTAGATATAGGGGGTAAGTACGTTTGGTAGAAATTTTGGAGGGGGAAAAATAATGTGGGTTGGTCATACATTTGACCCCTCTAGAGGTGACCCCTGAGCATTTGTAGGGCTATATGTAAATTTTTTCTCTTTTTCTCTCACCTTTGACCTCGATGCGCCAACCTTTACCCTCACCCCACCCCCAAAATTTTTTTTGGAATCTCATTTTTTTTTCTAACCTCACAAAATTGAGGGGTGTCAAGTATCAAAATGTTGTTACTAAGGATCTCCATACATTCTTAAAACACCTCTAATTTATATATATTAGGTCTGTTCAAAAAAAAAAATTTTTCGAATTTCCAAGATATACTTTGGCATCACGATCTACATCATGACAGAATATCCCAAAAAATTTTTCAGATTTTTAAATTCATATTTAAAGGTGGCTCAAAGCAGAAATATATTTTTATTATTTTTTTTTTTAGCATTAATTATAAAATGTTGTCAAACAATTTGAAAAATTTGTTTTAGAGTAACTTAAAAACATTCAGTTTGTTTGTTTTTTAATGAACTTTAAAACCTACGTTGTAATTTTGACGAAAAAAATTTTACACTTCTTAAAAAACGAAAAACTGCCCTAAGAAGGTGAAATTTTACGGTTTTTCAAAGAAAAAAGTCATCGTGCTTTAAACGAAATGAACATTTTTTAATTTACAAGATCTCATTCAAAAGAGCTCTTAAAAACCTTCAAGACAAGACATGTTAAGATTTTTTTGGACCAGCAGGCTCGATGACATAACGTTTGAAATATAGTAATGCAGCCCTGTGAAAGGCAAAACGCTTTTTACTCAAGAGGGAGGCATCTTACAAAAAAGTGCCCATGGCATAAAATGCTTAGAATCATCCAAGCAACAAGTGTGAATTGTTTTTTTTTTTTTTTTGGAAAGTTTATTAAAAATGACGTTAAAAAAATTTTTTTTCTAAAATTAAGTAAAAAAAAAAAAACAATTTACACTTGTTCCTTGGATGATTCTAAGCATTTTATGCCATGGGCACTTTTTTGTAAGATGCCTCCCTCTTGAGTAAAAAGCGTTTTGCCTTTCACAGGGCTGCATTACTATGTTTCAAACGTTATGTCATCGAGCCTGCTGGCCCAAAAAAGTCTTAACATGTCTTGTCTTGAAGGTTTTTAAGAGCTCTTTTGAATGAGATCTTGTAAATTAAAAAATGTTAATTTCGTTTAAAGCACGATGACTTTTTTCTTTGAAAAACCGTAAAATTTCGCCTTCTTAGGGCAGTTTTTCGTTTTTTAAGAAGTGTAAAATTTTTTTTTGTCAAAATTACAACGTAGGTTTTAAAGTTCATTAAAAAACAAACAAAATGAATGTTTTTAAGTTACTCTAAAACAAATTTTTCAAATTGTTTGACAACATTTTATAATTAATGCTAAAAAAAAATTAACAAAAATATATTTCTGCTTTGAGCCACCTTTAAATATGAATTTAAAAATCTGAAAAATTTTTTTGGGATATTCTGTCATGATGTAGATCGTGATGCCAAAGTATATCTTGGAAATTCGAAAATTTTTTTTTTTTTGAACAGCCCTAATATATACATATATACATACATGCATACATACATATAAAAGGTATCGTTTCCGCACCCTTTTTTTTTTAAAAAAATCGGTTTTGTCGTATATAAAAAAACACAAACAAAAACCGGATACAGCAATAGTCACTCCAAATGTGATTTTTGATGCTTAATCCGAATCTGGTCTTAGAATTGCTCTATTACTTCTGGACTTCGAGATATCCTTACATATATGTATAAAATACACCACTTTTTTTCCTATTTTTGAAGTTATATAACAAGATAAGATAATATTATGCCGTAAAATCTGGTATGACAGTTAATAGCCCTAGTTTTTTTCTTGAAAACTCAATCAAACCGATAACGATATCTTTTTTTTGTCGGAGATATCTTTACCTAAAAAGTTAAAAAAGTGCAAAAACACGATTTTTGGCTATATTGGATGTTATATGCAGGACACACAAAATTCTTCTGTGAATTTCTATTACCAGAAGCATTTAGTACTTTCTTTTGGCTTTCAATTGAGCTATTAAATGTTCATCTGCAATATTCCTCTACAAAGTTATGACCATTTAAAAATTACATTATGAAGTGCAAACTCACAGGGGTGCCACTAAAATATAGTGTACGAGTATTTCTTATATACGTATTGCTGCAACATGTCGTCTTAAAATAGTCATACCTTTTAAGAAAACTATTACAAGAGACCACTTGTTAGCTCATTTTGAAGATAAAGAATGGTTTTAAATGCTTCGGTTGGTAAAAAAGATCAGAAAAATTTCGTCCGTACTGTATATAACCTCAAATATAGCCGAAAACCGAGATTTTTCGCTTTAAGTTTCATGGTGTGATTTTAAAGTTAACATAACTTTGCAGAGAAATATTGCAGATGAACATTTAATAGCTCAATTGAAAGCCAAAAGAAAGTACTAAATGCTTCTGGTAATAGAAATTCACAGAAGAATTTTGTGTGTCCTGCATATAACATCCAATATAGCCAAAAATCGTGTTTTTGCACTTTTTTAACTTTTTAGGTAAAGATATCTCCGACAAAAAAAAAGATATCGTTATCGGTTTGATTGAGTTTTCAAGAAAAAAACTAGGGCTATTAACTGTCATACCAGATTTTACGGCATAATATTATCTTATCTTGTTATATAACTTCAAAAATAGGAAAAAAAGTGGTGTCCTTTATACATATATGTAGGAATATCTCAAAGTCCAGAAGTAATAGAGCAATTCTAAGACCGGATTCGGATGAAGCATCAAAAATCACATCTGGAGTGACTATTGCTGTATCCGGTTTTTGTTTGTGTTTTTTTATATACGAAAAAACCGATTTTTTTTAAAAATAAATGGTGCGGAAACGATACCTTTTATATGTATGTATGCATGCATGTATATATATAAACATTTATATATATTACACATATATACATACACAAGTATATATATGTACGTACATACATATATATGTGTACATAATATGTATATAAATCCGAGACATTCTCAAAAATCGTTAAAAAACTAAAATGTCGAAAAAAAAAAACGGCTGGACGTTCGATTTCGCGGATCCCGGATTCTGATACTAGAAGGGTCCCCCAACACTATCCCCGAAAAAAATCGCGGGTGGTATTTCAAAAAGTTGAATTTTTTTAAAAACCACCGTGAACTTTTAGTTATATAAAAATTTTACAGGGAAAATGACACACTTGCGTTTTTTACAAAATTTACAAACGTTTTTTAAATATTTTTTCTGTTAACACAGAAAAATAGTTACTGAAATATGTGTATATACCAACAATATCATAAGATTTTTTTTTTTTTTTTTTTGAAATAACGTAATATGCAAAATTTAAAGCAATAAGAGGTGATAAGGGAGAGCAGGGAGAATGACTTTTAACACTTAATGTTATAATTTCAAAGTAAAATATAAAGAACAAGCCATTCGTATTCAAAACGTTATTATTTTTTGAAGCAACCGTATTCCCAAATACTTAAAATATTTCATTTATGGTAAACAATATCTTTAAGAGTGTACGGTGGGACTAACATAATAAGTTGATATAAGTATATGCCTAGACAAAACCGTGTAAGAAATAAACGTTTAGAAAAGGAATTAAGGATGTGCGGATGTACATAAGACCGGGTCGAAGTTTAGATTCATACTAAAACCAACTCAAAAGTTTGAGGCACTCTTAAAAACAATTTTTTTTAAGAATCCTTTAAAAATAAAGATTGTGTTCTTAAAAAAATTTTGGCCTTTAAAAAATTTTTTATTTTTTTCGGGGTATAGATGATATACGATTTCAAAAATCTATTTTTTACGTTTTTCAATAACGAGGTCGAAAAATTGGGTTTTTTTACTCAGAAGCAAGGCAGCAAAAGAACAAAGTGTATACGGCAAAAAATGCTTAGAATTGTCTAAAAAATACGTGTGAGTTTTATCAGAATTTATTGAGATATTTTGTAATTTTTCAAAACTTGTAAAAAAAAATTAAAAAAAAGAATTCCAAAAATTTTGAAGAAAATTTTGAAAAAATTCACACGTATTTTTTGGACAATTCTAGCATTTTTTGCTATATACACTTTTTTCGTTAGATGCCTTGCTTTTGAGTAAAAAATCGTTGTTTTTTTTTTTTTTTTGACCGCGTAGTTAAAAAAACGTAAAAAAATCGATTTTTGGATGCGAATATTATCTATATGACCAAAAAAATTTATAATTTTTAAACGCCAGAATTTTTGTAAGAACATAGCCTTATTTCTAAAGTATCCCCGTTTTGTAATGAAAAAAAAGTAATGACCATGAACATGTTTTTTAGCCAAAATGAGCAGTACAATCAAAAATGCTCCATTGGTTTTTCCCGGAATAAAAAAAAATTATTCAGATGTCGTTTTTATTTTGCTTTATACAAAATCGACCCGGTCTAATATACAAAAAAAAGGAAACTAGTTGCATACCTTTTAACCATTTTTCGACTTTCTCAATATTTTTAGTCCACCTCGAAACATAATTTGTTTTATTTGTAGTCATATTTTTGGATTTCTTAACATTTCTGAATTTTTTCGAAGTTTTCCAAATTTTTCGTCTCCATTTAGTTTTTTGATTTTTCTATAATATGATTGTTATTTACAGAGAACCAGTGTACTGATTTCCAAGATTATGCGACATGACATCTACGGATGCTTAGGTTTTTCGCGTTTTTACGCTCAGCTTTGAAAGCGAATATTCTACGAAAAATTGTTCAAACGTTGAACTTCCAGAATGCAGTACCCACAATCATCATCACACTTACTTACATATTTATAAAAAAAATTGGGTTATTCAAATAGAAGCCCATATTTTGTGTGTTTATTTCCTTAAAGAAAACACCCCTTAATTTGTTTGTTAAGCTCAAAGTTCATCAAAATTCAAAGTGAAATCATAAAACTTTTTTGACAAATTTTATGATGACAACAAGATCATCTTATCGCAACGCCGCGCCGCATAAGTCATATGCCGCACGCATTAAGCCCAAAGAAGAAAAAGACAACAATAGGAAGTTTCTAAAAAGAAAGAGAGACTCTTGCCTTTTATTTGCGTGCGTACAAAAACACACTCATAGATATATTTTATATGGAACATAATGATGCCGTGAGCTGTTTATTGACCTCTTTAATAATTTTGCATGTTGTTGTTGTTGTTTTCCGGTAGACTACAACGATATCTACTTTGCGGGTTTGGTGCAAAACGCGGTTTTTTTCATTTTTATCTTCATTGGCATGAATGGGCGAAGAGGCACAGAGTCATCAAAAATTTGTTGCCGCACAATTTTTTTATTTTTTTTTTAAATTTTTTTTTTTATTCAGATGGCGTCATTTTTGCTAAGCAGCATCATCGACAATGGCGAGATTATGTCTGGTTTTTTTTTCGGTTTGTTGCGTTAATTGACAGTTAAATGCGGTTTTCCTATGGTGGGTGGAAGCTGTCAGTCTTTTTTTAGAGATTTGATTGTTTAGTTTTTTTTTTTCTCCTATTTTCTATGTATAGAATTTGACAAAGTGAATTTTATAATTCCGCTGCAAGGCAATCCAAATGGCACACCCTGTATACAGGAAGTGAAAGAAATAAATGGTCAATTTGTCTAAATAACTTTTACTTTAAAAGATTGATTGTTGTTATAAATTTCATTCTATTTTATTTCAAAAAAAAAAAAAAATACGAAAATAAATCATTGTATCTGCCGTTCAAAATACCCATAAAAGTGTACTCTGCCTCTAATAAAATTCTCATCAAGTGGCCAGAAATGTTGTTTATATCAAGCAATTAATGGCTAAGATATATTTTCTGCAGAATGCTTTAAAAATTGTTGTTTTAATTATTATTTTTTAATATTCAAGTTCAATAACATTTTTGTATTTTTGTACGAAATCTCATTATAAATTGATTATGCAAAATTGAAGAACTATGTGGGTGAAAAAAGTCATAATTTTGCCCTGAAAATAGCAAAAAAAAAGTATCTTTCGAGAATCAAATGGATTCAATGTGTCATAATAAACGTTATAAAAATGACAAATGACCTGAAAATCATATTTTCAGTTTCCATATAATTTTTCATAATACTAAAATTTTAAAATATCAGCAATATGGGAGTCCCACGGCACTTTGCACTTAGATGAGCTTAGAAGCTTCAAAATAATATAATAAGTTTATTTTCCTCCGAAGGTGTTCTCTGTTTATATGAAAGTCAACTTTGTAGTAAAATAAATTTATTTAGGTCATAGTCACGGTGCTCTTGAACAGTCGCTAGGTTTTTTGGCTATGTGGAGAAAATCTGTGAATGAGGTTTCATTTGTATTAGTTTAGTGGGCTGGAAAATGCAAACCCCGATATACGATATCATCCCCGCGAAATATCGCAAAAATACATATCCCATATAAAAAAAACAAAAAAATCGGAAAAAAACGCAACAAACAAGTATAAAAATGGTTATATTGAATGTATTTTGCAATGCTAAATCAGAATCCGGCTTTAAAATTGCTATATCTCATACGGTTTTTGAGATATCTTAGCCTAAGCAAGGAAAAAAGACCGTTTTTGCTATATTTTGAAGCTGTATAACTAGAATATAAAACATTCATACGCAAAATTCGAAACATTATCTGAAAGCTCTAATTTTTTTCTTTAAAACCGCATTTAAATTATGTCAATAGCTGAATTTTTCTCTGAAATATCGTAGACTGAAATAATGACAAAACACGTTTTTTGCACTTTTTTAACTTTTTAGGTTAGGATATCTCCGAGAAAAATAAAGATATTGACATTATTTGAATTAGGTTTATAAGATTGATAAAAGCTTTTCATTTCTGCATCAGAATTTACGGCTATACGTCCTGTTATATAGCTCCAAAACACAACAATAAAATATAGCATCGGCTTTTTTTCCTTGTTTAGGCTAAGATATCTCAAAAACCGTATAAGATACAGCAATTCTAAGGCCGGATTCGGATTCAACATTGCAAAATACATTAAAAATAACCATTTTTATATTTGTTTGTTGCGTTTTTTTTTTCTGAATTTTTTTTATTTTATATGGGATATGTATTTTTGAGATATTTTGCGGCGATGATCAGCTACAATTTCGGGGTTTGCATTTTTCAGACCACTAAACACAAATGAAACCCCATTCACAGATTTTCTCCACATATTAAAAAAACCTATCGACTGTTCAAGAGCACCGTGTAGGGAGAAGAGAAGTTTTAGACCATGGTAAAGGCATACAATCAAAATTTATGAAATATTTTGTGTTGAAGATTAACATAAAAACTTAATAATCAATTCTGCACGACAAACCCGTTTATTAAAAATATTCAGAAATCAGTTCGAATCACCTGTACTTTTTAATATTTAATTTTAATTATTGTGATTCAAAAGTAGTAGTAGTTTTTAAAGTTAAAGTGTAGATTGTTAAGCTTAACAAGCTTCTAATCACACAAAGAGTTATTGTATTAATACTGTTTTAAGAAAAATTTATAAATACTCTTCAGGACCACGGACTATTCCAAAACTAGTTTGCAAACTACTCCATGGGAAAAACTGACTAGTCGAAGTTCTGGTCTCATCACTTATAAAGTTCTATTTACATTTTACATTGTTCGTTATTGAGCGTAACCTATTGTCTCTTTATGTCAACATATTTACATATAAATTTCAACAAATTTAATTTGAAATTTAAATTTTACACAAAAATTTCAAAAGGTTTCATAGCCGATTGTGCTAAAGAGATTGTTGTTATGTATTTCTGAGCAATGTGTTCTGGGTTCGAATCTCAGTGTGGATAACATTTTTTTTATTTATTTTTTATTATTTTATACCTCGGCTATGTTGGACATATGTTTCATTTTCTGCTCCGTAGACTCCTGAGACATATTGTGTACAAATTATTAGAAATTGGAATTGAAAATTACCGAGTGGAGTATTTGAACCCGGGCCTCTCCTCACAGCGCAAGTCACTAGACCGATACACTATCGTTTGCTCTTCTTCACAATTGACGAACAGTACGTAGTCAGTAATGTGATGAGTATAATCGATACACAATTGGACCACTTTTGGTATTAATGATGGATTATGCATTACATTTGGAACATTTTTGATACAATTGATAATTTAAGTAAATTTATTCTAGTTTTAGGTGTAGTTCATGGACTACTTACAAAATAACTAGACCAAAGATTGGACTTTTGAGACAATTAACTCCATCGGTATTTTTCAGGATATTTTCAAATTTTTAAATTTGAATGTATTTAAGTAGTTTGGTCTGAGTTCATTGACTACAGTTACCTATGTAGGATTAAGAAAAACTCAGACAGTTAAAAATTGTGCCATTTGAAAAACCAGTTTTCATAAACATTTTTGGAAACTGAAGTAAATTTTGTCATTTTTTACAAAATGGTACACGGACAAAAGAATAGATCGTACTACTTTATTCCAAGCAAATATTACTAGAATTTCAAGACAATATAGTAACAACCCAGTGTGCCAGACGGTTCAAATCTCCGCTTTTTTATCCGTTACGGATCCGTTACTAATCCGGTGGCGGGAAAAATTCCCAAAAAAAAAAAAGCTAATCGTTTTTTTTTTTTGGAATTTCTCAAGCAAACGGATCAGTAACGGATCCGTAACGGGTAAAAAAGCGGAGATATGAACCGTCTGGCACACTGGGAATGCCCAATGAATTAAATATTACCTTACTGTCGTAGTAAATTCAGAATTTTCGAACAACCTTACAATGTAGTTTTTGAAAAAAAATAATTTGATATTAACATTACTGTAAAGATCAAACAAAACAAAAAACAAACAAAAAAAGGATCGAACTGACCGCACTAGGATTTGAACCGTGGTTCGTCTGTATGGTTGATAGAAAAACAGGTATTATTTATACTTACATTTATAAACTTGTTAGACCTCCACACTACATACCGATATAATAAAGAGGCGTTAACTTTGTATTTATAAGTATTAAGCAAATGTCTGACCAAACATAAATATATTTACTAGAATTATAACGTAAGAATGGATATATATTTTTCTGATGTTTCCTTACTAAAGTTCAAACAAAAAAAAAAATAAATGCACTAGGATTCGAACCGAAGTGCGTGCTTGTGATAGAAAGATATTGGGGGTTATCGTGAATCAAGATTCCCGGGGAATTTTTTCGGACTGCAGTGCATTCTCTATAACAGTTTAAAAAAATTCCCCGGGAATCTTGATTCACGATAACCCCCATTATTTTTGCATATAGTTACAAACTTATTAAATCTCCCTCTACACCACTGACCTGTATAATGAGGAGGTATAAAATTTGTGTAATAAGCAAATATCTGTCTTAGCATAAATATTTTTACTAGAATTATAAAGTAAAAATGGTCATACATTTTTTTAGCAGTAAACATAATTTACTCTATGTAAAGAAAAATGTAGGTAATTTAGAGTAAATAATACTTTATTATTTCACTATATTCAATTTGTAAATATTGTATTACTTTACGAAACAGTTCATACGATTATTTTTTTATGCTTGAAATTTAGTGTTTACTACTTTAATTTTTTTACTACTCGAGTGGAGTAAAAATTAAGACACTTTATGTACTTGGAAAACCTGAGATTAGAGTAATTTAGGGTAATGTGGACTATGCGGGTAATGTGGTGCACCCTTTTATTTCTCATATTAAAGACTGCACAACAATTCTGGTTATTTGTGCACAATAAAAAGCGAAAAACATATTATTTACGCTCTTTGGCTTTTCTATAATGCTAATTATTCGTGTGAAATTCTTAGCATATGCTGTGAGGTCAAGTTGACTTATTTATAGTTTTTGGTGAATAACTAAGTTACTTCCTCAGAACTCAGTTTTCTAAAAGTCAAATAACTCTAATGCAATTGTGGATCTATTATTCAACGAAAAAATGCATTAGCAAGTCTGATTTTACGTTTCTTTTATATAATCAATGATTATTTCAAAAACGTGATGTATTCGGGTAATGTGGACTACCCCATATTATATACCGTATATCAACTTTGACTACTATTACACCTTAAAAGGCTAATTGCATGTGTAGGATACCCGAGTTTGAGTAATGTGGAGTACTATTTTACGTATGATTCGATAACCCTTCTTACTTATTCACATGTTAGTATGAATTTGGTTTATCTTACCAGAAAATATTATTTAATAAGAATATAAAGCTATTTCATAGCAAATATAATCTTAAAAATTACTACTCGACTTTTAGTCAACAAAATTTGCGAATAACGGTACTTCTTTAGGAAATGGGCAGGGTGAGCCACATTACCCGACACTTTTCTTTTTCAGCTATTTTTTTAGGTACTTTCAATTTAACTGGCCTCACGCTTGAAAATGTTAATATTTTAGTATACAAATTATCAAATAGTAAAAACAATAGAATAACTAATACAAATAAATTGACTGAGCTTACCTACTACCATTACTTTGGTAGAAATTGGTAAAAAAGAAAAAGGTAACCACATTACCCTAAATTACTCTACTAGCCATCAACTTTTATTCAAATTGTAGATACTTGGGTGCTCCCTCAAATAACTTCTGCAGAAGCTTTTGCTGTGAGGAAAAGTATGAAAGTGTGGAGCAGTTCCAATGCAATTGTCCAACTCTTTTTCTAAGCAGGTTAATGCGTTTGTGTAGTTACTTAATCGATAATCTGGGTGAGTAAGTCTACACAAGAAATCTACTATTTATGAAAGAATAAATAGAGTTATTCACGATCTGAAGTAACGAGCTGAGTAACAGGGTAAAAATGCACTCAGTTACTCTGAATAGTGAGCATACTCAATACTTTGCACGTATATTTGCTTTTTGTTTCTCAAAATAATTTTAGCTGACAACAAAAAAAAAAAAAATTTTTAATTGAATATTTTACTCTCATTCAAATTTTTATTTTTGATGAACGAAAATTGCCTCTCAATCATAAACAAGTTCAAACGTTTCTATAGAAATAGGAATAGTAAAAAAAAGGCAAAAGTGTAAGATTATTTTACACTAGAAAATAGCTTGACTAAAAGGGTAAAAGAGTAACAGAGTAACTTACGTATATTTTGTTGTTGTGGTTGCGCACTGTTACCCTGTTACTCTGTTACTCAGGACGTTACTATAGATTGTGAATACCTCTAATATCTATTTGGTGATAGCTTAGCTGTCTGTTCAAAATTTTTGTTTTTTTAATACAAATTTAAATTTCAATGTCTTTTTACACAGTTTTCTTTTTTTGTACTCTCCACAAATTGATTGCGTGACAATTTTAGCAAATTACACCATCAGGCGGATTATCGTGTGTTTTCCAATGGTTAGCTGGGTTAATGCTCCTCATTCAAGCATTTGCCGATAATTCACTTTGAGCCTTAAATTATTGAATTCACGTAATCTCTCTCTTTGAATGAATGCTGTGAAGGGGGGCATAACAAAAACAGCAAATTTCATATTAAATAGGGATTCGAGTCATTTAGGTCGTTTTTTACTTGCAGTTTACCCCTCATTATTTATTTATAAGCGACGTACGCAAACAAGCAAGCAACGAATGCCAAGGTTTTCGACGAGCCACCTAATCCTCGTCCTAGACTCCATTGATACCCGTGCAGGCAGGTCAGGCACGTTGTTCGATATTACAGCAGAGAGTGAAAAGCCTCCACAGTTGTAGTTGTTTGGGGAAATAAATTGCGACGCTTAAGGGTTGTGCTTACGGAAATATTTACTATTTACTACGGTGACGGCGATGACGACGATAACGTCGATGAGTACAATTTGTTAGGAGCGGTGGGGCTTAAAAAATGCGAAACATTTGTACTGTTGTTATCATCAATGTTGCTGTGCCTTTACTCCATGCGTATTGACATTGATATCGATTGAGGATTTTATAAAATTGAGGCCAAAGTATTGAGTGCGTATTTTACAACAGTTGTGAACATAAATAAATAAAAATATTTTGTAAATATAGTACAATCATTTGGGAGAATAAAATGATGTTACCTGGAAAGTTTTGCGGGATTTTTGCAAACGAGTTATTTTATAGATTTCGATGTGCTCTTTCAGAATTTCAACTTTGCTACCTCGAATCGTGTTCGCTCGCGCCGCCATATTGGAAAAATGGAGCCCAAAATCAGTTTTTTACAAATTTCTCTTTAACGGTTACATTTAGAGAAAAATATTGTGGGGCAATATTTTAGCTTATGAAATTTTCTATAAAAATTACCCTTCAATTGTTTTCATACGACTTATAACTCAGGAGATATCCTAATTCAAAATTTGAAAAAAAATTAGTAAATTGTGCAAGCCGCATATGAATAGGCACAGTGATGTGTTGAGATTAAAATTACGATAACTCATGAACGGTGAGTCACACGTTTAAAGTAAAAATATTTAATTATAAGGAATTTCTTGCACTACAATCTACATATGAGTTTTTTTTTCGGATGACCTATAATTAGGGAGATATTTTTTAAACAAACCTAAAATTTAGAAAAAAACTGTTTTTTCAAAATAGCTACAAAAAGGTTCGTCCCAGAAAAAAAATTATTCTTGCATTTTGTAGAACGTTCAATTCCCTATAAGGATCTCTCCGAAGTGTTTTTCGTCAGACTTACCCTTCATGAGATATCGCGACTTGAAAATCATTCAAAACTGTTCATAGTACTGCGCATAGTACATTGTTCAATTTTGAATGATTTTCAAGACGCGATATCTCATGAACGGTAAGTCGGACGAAAAAACAGTTCGGAGAGACTCTTATAGGGAATTGAACGTTCTACAAAACGCATGAACAATTTTTTTTCTAGAACGAACCGTTTTGGAGCTATTTTGAAAAAAACGGTTTTTTCGAAATTTCAGGTTTGTTATAAAAATATCTCCTAAACTGTAAGTAACCCAAAAAAGAGATCATATGTGATTTGTAGTGCAAGTAATTCCCTATAAGCAAATATTTTTACTTTAAACGTGTGACTCACCGTTCATGAGTTATCATAATTTTAAGCTCAACACATAACTGTGCCTATTCATAAGCGTCATGCACAATTTACTAATTTTTTTAAAACTTTGAATTAGGATATCTCCTGAGTTATAAGTCGTACGAAAACAATTGAAGGGTCATTTTAATAGAAGATTTCATAAGCTAAAATATTGCTCCACAATATTTTTCTCTAAATGTAACCGTTAAAGAGATATTTGTAAAAAACTGATTTTGGGCGCCATTTTTCCAATATGGCGGCGCGAGCGAACACGATTCGAGGTAGCAAAGTTGAAATTCTGAAAGAACACATCGAAATCTATAAAATAACTCGTTTGCAGAAATCCCGCAAAACTTTCCAGGTAAAACTACCAAATGACTGTACTAATAAATAAACCCGTAAAGTGATGTAGGTCTTAAACTTGTATTAAGCGACAGCTTGTCAATGGTTTTCTACGTGATATTCAGGCGGAAATTTCTACCATAAGATAGGGGAGATGTGTGTACCTTGGTCCGCTTTTCAGTTTTTTCAATGTGCAGGATTTTCCAAAAAAGTTTCTTTAGTTTTTTGATTAAGTTATATTTCTACAGTGCTTGCAGCATCAAATGATGTGACAATGATATTTCTATGTCTTACCATTGAGTAGAAATATTACTTTTTCCGTTGCAATCTCAAACGGTCCAAGGTACACCATGCAAGTGTACCTTGGACTATTAAAAATAAAAGAGAATACATTGTATTTAGTTAATAAATTATGAAAGAACCATTTATATCGTAATCAAAAGTAACATTTTTTTCAATAAAAAAAAAAATTTTCATAAACAAAAATTATGACACAAAAAAGTGCATTTAGTAAAAAACAATTAATTAAACAAAAATAATTGCAAATAAATACATTAATCACGTAAATAATAATAATACTATTATACTGAGAGGCGATTATGGCTTCCTGGTTGCCCGTGGAAAAAGGCTTCCTGGTCAATAAGCATAGGTCCAAGGTACACACAGACAGCATGGTTTAAAAACTGTCAACACCCATAACATATATTAATGAAAATACATCTAAAACACACTGAAATCTTAAAACAATAACTAAACTTCCTTCCTGATGTTGTAAAACTGAAATATTTCAAGTAAGTTTCTCAAAAACCGTTTCGTAGTTTACTCTAAAAACAAATTTTTACACACAAAAAAAACTTTTTCCGTCGCTTTTTATACACGCATGCAGCTTGACGGTCTGAAGTCAACTAATATGAGTCACCGGTATGAGTGGAAAATTCCATAGAAGAACATTATCGTACACGTGCAGCTGTTGCGTGGCAAACGGCACTCGGACCGAGGTACACTTGGACCAAGGTACACACATCTCCCCTACTACTGTCTGTAGTGAAGTTTTGTCAGCAAATACAGCAAAAATAAGTGCACATTTCTATAAACAGTACATTGTGGCTATTTTTGGAACTTTGAGCATATTGTTATTTTTCAGTATTGTCATTTAATGCCAATTAAATTTTTTTCAACCCAATTGAAATTGGCTTTGGTTTGAAATAGTAAGCTATTGTTATAATTTTTTTTATATCAAAAGCTATAAGCAGACGGTTTTTGTCTGAAAATAAGCATAAAAGTCACGTAATAAAGTGGTATTTTTTAGTGAAACATTTTTAATAAATATAATTTGACTGTACAAGTTCGTATTAATGGAATAATTGTGGACTTTTGACAAAACAAACTAACTCAAGATAAGACAATTTTGCAGGATTTCATTCGGAAATATAAAATTTAAATACGCTTCTTTTGGTGTAACTGCCATGTCTTTGACATTTTTACTACAGAGATAGAGATGTGTCCCATAATTCACGCAAGATTTTAGTTTGCCGTCATTTGTGTGATGAAGTGTTGCCAACCAAATAAGGAAAACAACTTGACAGCTGATTGCATAAAATAAGTGAAACTGAATTGAAAAAGGATATTCAACTCTGCATCAACAAAATTTAGCCATTAAGAGTTAAAAAGTTTCTTAGCTTTTCTGAAAAGTTTTCAATTTCGAGTCAGGTTTTTTTGTCAAAACGCCACAGAAAAGTATCTGAGTTTTTTTTACATGTTTAAATATTTTTTTATGGCTATATGTAGACTTTCTCAATATTTTACGATTATCTTAAAATTCGGGTTTCCGAAATTTTCAGGTTTTTAAATTTTTTCGACTTTAACACGGAATGAAAAGTTTTATAACTTTTATAGCGAGAACTGTTCAGAAATCAGTGAGCTTTTGTTAATCTTCGTTAATTTTAAATATTCATTAAAAACTGCTCAAAAATTTTATGAAAATTGCTTAGAAGGGAACATTTCAATACAAGCATAGTAAAAATTATCAAACGCGATAGTAAAAAATATCAAACACGATAGTTAAAATTA